>CM035839.1:430609543-430820318 GCA_020510985.1 Pholidichthys leucotaenia | reverse complement strand
AGGACAATCCACCTTTTTCCAGCTGAGGACCATGAACTTGGACTTGGAGGTGCTGATTCTCATCCCAGCCGCTTCACACTCAGCGGCAAACCGTCCCAGCAAGAGCTGTAGGTCATTGCTGGATGAAGCCAACAGGACAACATCATCTGCAAACAACAGAGATGAGATCCTGTGGTCACCAAGCATGACACCCTCCATTCCCTGGCTGTGCCTAGAAATCCTGTCCATAAAAATTATGAACAGGATCGGTGACAAAGGGCAGCCCTGGCGGAGTCCAACTCTCACTGGGAATGACTCTGACCGAGTGTTGGCAATACAAACCAAACTCTCACAACGGTCGTACAGAGACCGAATAGCTCATAACAACAAGCCCGATACCCCATACTCCCGAAGCACCCCCCACAAAAATCCACAAGGGACGCGGTCAAATGCCTTCTCCAAGTCCACAAAACACATGTAAACTGGTTGGGCAAACTCCCACGAACCCTCAAGAATTCTCGAGAGGGTAAAGAGCTGGTCCGATGTGCCACGGCCAGGACGAAAACCACATTGCTCCTCCTGAATCCGAGGTTCGAAACAATAGTTGCTCACAGAAATACACCAAAAATATATCAGACATATAATATGAAAGAATAATATAAAGGAATATATGAACTTATCCTACATGGAATGCACATATAAACATCAGACATGAAATATAAAAGGCATGATACATATTATTATTATTATTATTATTATTATAAACAATGTGGATAATGTCATGGGTGGCTCTCGCGAGCCACCATAAGACGCCACACAGTCACCACTGAGTTCAGTGAGTTTTATTTACGGTGAGAAAAGTGACAACACAAGCTGCAGAGACAATGACTCTTGAGTCTACTCACAACAGGAGGCATAGGCTAAACAGCTCTACAGGTCCATAGCAGGAGACAGTCATACACTAGGCAGGCAAGGTTGGTAAAAATAATAATTACACCAGCTGCTAAGGCAGAGACGCACAGAGATCAATACACACCGGGAGGGGTAAGGCTGAACAGCACACTTACTAGTCCAGGGGCACGACGGTCTAACCAAGCAGACGTGGTAGGAATAAATCCTCAGCATCCGTAACGTGACGGAGAGTTAACAGACACTGCTGCAAGGATGTGATCGCTAGCGAGGGTAGAAATAGTCCTGGCACTAACGACCACAAATGCAGCACAGCTGTTCAGAGTTTGACAGCTGAGCGGAAGCCTCCCCGAGCACTATCACAATAAGAGCTCGGAGAGCTAGAATAGTAATGCCGCTACCAAACCCTGACAAGAATAACCCAAGCGCAAAGGCATAGTGCTCGGGTCATGACAGATAATATGGAATTTTTCTATCATATCCCCCCTTAATGCTTAATAAAGCATCATAGCTAAAAGAAAAATAATCAAAGTGATAGTAAAATAAAGTGAATGAATTAATATAAGGATATTGTTATGGTGTGACACTCACGGACCGCTATTGAGACGCTGCAGGCAGCCGTTGAGTTTGTACATTTATTAGATAAGGACAGAATGACTAAATAATGAGCCTCGTGTGGCAAAACACAAATAAAGACAAGACACGACACTTACATATAAACAGTGAGGACGGAACCTGAACACTGGGAAGAACTGGCTTCGGGCTTAGGGAAACCAGACTGGAAGGCAGACGAGGTTGCAGCTCTGAGCAAACAGAGCTGCTCCCTTAAATAGGGCATGACAGATTAATCGTCTGATAAAAGATCATCAGCTGATTGGAATCCAGCCATCCAGCGGAGCTTCGCTCCTGACAGCCGGAAGCACCGCTGAGACATTGTCATAATAAAAGCCCTGAGGGCAAAGAGGTGTGCCGGAGGAGAGAACGGGGAACTACTGCACAACCCGAGTGCAGACAGAGTCAGCACATGGACCATGACAGTTGCCCCCATTCACGAGGCAGATTCCAGACCCCGTGTAACATCAAGCCCCCCCGCCTGGAAGGTCAACAGGACCACCCCAGGGAGGGGGGGGGGAAGGCCAAGGAGGGCCAGAGTCCAACCTCATCACAGAGGAAACAAAATAAAGGAAAAACAAGCTACCACAATCAGAACAGAGTACGGAATACAGGGGCCAAAAAAACAAAAAAAAAAACAACAGGCATATACACTGCACTTAAAGAGAACTTATGAGGAGAAGACAGCAAAAACCCAAATGGCGACAAACAGAACATTACAATCAGTCCAACAAAGCCACAGGAGGAAGAAGAAAAAAAAAACATTTTCACACCTCACAGAGACAACAGGAACTCAAATACATGCACAAAATGCAGCGTACACCCAAAATACCAGGGGAAAAAAAAATCTTGTGCTACAAAGCAGAGATCAATATAATTCATCTTAGTCCAGGTAACGGGCAGCCAACAAAGAAACAACCCTCAGGCTACAGAGGAGGGAGAGAGGAAAAGAAAAATGCGCTAAGGAGCGGTGAAATATGTTCAAATTCACACACACACCAGCGCATCCCAAAAGATACAGATGAGCAGGAAAAAACAAAAACACAGGGATGACAGCAGGCAAAACACATTAGCATGGAAGCAAACAGTTTGGGGGGCCGCCCTGCCTCTAGCGTCCAAATTGCTGGCAGGGGGAGAAGGAACATTTCGGGTCATCTATCCCAGTCCCAGGCCAGGAAACACAGTACTTCAGGCGGCCAGACCAGGTCGCTGAACAGAAAGTTCAGTTTGTTGGGTGGCCGACCCAGAACTCCAAACCGGCGAAACAGTCTCCCAGGTGGCCAACCCGCATCATCATGCCACCAGGACCACAGGGGAGAACTCGGAGATGACCTCCCTATGGCAAGGAGCGGCGAGGGAGAGCCGAGCCGATTACGGGGAAACCCAGATGCCCCAGGTGGAAGGAAAAAGGGGACGGGAAAAGGGGAAGGGATCAGTCCAGTGCTGATCGGCGAAGAATCTAAAGCTCCTTCTCCAAACCCCACATGGACTGGTGCTGCGCTCACGCTGGGTCCCAAGCGAGACCATGCCGCACCCACGACGGACCTCGACTGGGTCAGAGCAGTGACCATGACGGACCCCTACTGGGTCCGCTTAGCACCCACGTCGGACCCCAATTGGGTTAATGCTGCACCCGCGATGGACCCCGATTGGGTCACGGCTGCACCCACGTCGGACCCCGATTGGGTCACGGCTGCACCCGCAATGGACCCCGACTGGGTCAGCGCAGCACCAGGGACGGCCTCCAAACCTGAACCTGGAACCTCCAGCACAGCGACCAGGATCAACTCCGCACTGGTGACCCTGGGAGAAGGCTCAGGAGAAGAAAAAGAACCGGGATCAGGATCACCGGCAGCGACAGATTCCAGCGAGACAAGTTCGGATGCAGCGGACGGCCGTACCCGGCTTGTCTCCCCATGAGACAGGCAAAAATGCTCTAGAATTGAGAGGAGAAAGATAAAGTAGAGCACTTGCCTGATCTCGAGTTCTGTCACTGTCCAAGACTTCGACGATCCGGGTTTCGATGGAATTAGGTCGTCATCTGGTTCCCACACGGCTACGGCGGGGTCAGCAGCCGGGATGATGGAGTCCACAGTCTGGAGATCCCCTGACGCAGATGTCCACGATGAGGGCCCGCACAGTGTGATGGCAAAGGCTCTGTGACCTGTCGGGTCAGACTGTCCCTCCATGGAGCCCTGGGGATGCTTGCTCGTCGGTGCAGGCTCCAACCCGCAGTCGGCCCTCCTCCTCTGCCCATGTCGTGGCTGCGGGTCTGGATCCAGGATCTCCAGGCCCGCAGGCAACCTCCTCATTCAATGGCGTAGTCCATGCTCAGGGGAAGGAGACACAAAGGTAGCAGGTTCATAATTAATTACTGCAGCAGGTGGAGGGAGCTCAGGGGACTGTGAACTCCGAACTCCACCCCCAGGAATCAAACAAGGCAGTTCATGCAGTGAAGGAAAAGAATGAAGAGCCACTTGCCTGATCCGCTGAGGGCAACTGGAACCCGCTACAGTGGACTTGGTTATCCCCTTCCCCCACTGGATGGAGAAAGAGGACCCCCCCAGGAAGACGAAGAGGAGTCTCTCGCACCAGATCAGGAATGGGAGCAGCCAGAGACGGACTCATGGAATTCACAGCAGCTGGAGGGGGCATCGAGGAGGGGAGAGGAACAGCCGAGGCAAACCGAAATTGAGGAGCTGACGAGAACAGCAGGGACAGATGACCCGGAGGCGGCTGTCTTACTCCTCCGACGAGGCATGGAGGCTGCAGCTGGCTGGGAGACAGAGTTCATGCGACTACCCAGAACTGGATCCAGACGGGGTTCTCGCTGAGGCTTGCAGGTTGCATGGTGACGACGTTTACTGGCAAAGAGCGAGGCGAAGGTAAGGTCAGGGCAACGATGCTCCTGCACGGAAACCGAGGCAAGCAGTTCAACGTATTCAGGGTATTCATACAGTTCAGGATTCCCATCCAACAGCCTGACCGCCGCTGACACATGCTTCATGATCTGCGTAGGCTGGAAGGTGGAGTGAGCTGCAGCCACTCGGTCCCAGATGGAAGCTGCTATTAGCTGTAAATCCTTCGGGGGAATCCCGACTGACGTCTCACTCCGTTGGGTATGACCTCTGGGAGGTGCGAACTCCTGGACTGGATGAGGGACAGGAATGGGATCCCGAAGCGAGGAGCGAGGATGCCTCCTCTTCAGCTTTCTGCCGGAGTTTCCCTCCAGCCCACTGAGCTTCTCCCGATGTGCAGAGATGTCCGCCATCCTCGCCGTGATTTCAGGATGGTCAGCATAACGAGGATGGCGGTTAATGGTGGCCTCAGCGAAGTCCAGGTACCAGCGTGCATCGCTGGGAGTGTCGTAGAGGCGAGCGGTGAAAAGGCTTTCATCAATCTCCTCAAGGGCCCTCACCAGCTCGTAGCCCAGGCTCCTAGCGTAGCCCTTGAGCGGCGCATCTCCCAGCACACTGGTACACGGTAAGTAGAAAATCAAGTCCAATTAAGCAAACTCACTGTCACCAGCGTCTCTTTTTGGCTGCGACGTACTGTTATGGTGTGGCCCTCACAGACCGCTAATGAGACGCTGCAGGCAGCCGTTGAGTTTGTACATTTATTAAATAAGGACAGAATGACAAAATAATGAGCCCCGTGGGGCAAAACACAAATAAAGACAAGACACGACATTTACATATAAACAGGGAGGACGGAACCTGAACGCTGGAAAGAACTGGCTTCGGGGTTAGGGAAACCAGACTGGAAGGCAGACAAGGTTGCAGCCCCGAGCAAACAGAGCTGCTCCCTTAAATAGGGCATGACAGATTAATCGTCTGATAAAAGATCATCAGCTGATTGGAATCCAGCCGTCCAGTGGAGCTCAGCTCCTGACAGCCGGAAGCACCGCTGAGACGTTGTCGTAATAAAAGCCCGGAGGGCAAAGAGATGCGCCGGAGGAGAGAACAGGGAACTACCGCACAACCCGAGTGCAGACAGAGTCAGCACATGGACCATGACAGATATATGTATAAGAATTTACATGTTGTTTCGTGTCCTTGCAGACTAGCAGCAATATTATGAGGTGGTTTAAAATATGTGTAGAATATGTCATTAAGAGTGAATATATGTAATATGATCAAAATTAATCTTAGACTGTGTCAAATTAGAACATAGAAAATGATATAGAGATACTCAAAATAGGCTTAAATCATATTGCAACCTTCATACTCTTTAGGCTAGTATCACCCCTCTCACATCCTCATCTTCTGCAGCAGTTGTATGAAGACATATCACTAAGTTTACAACAGGGGTCACCAACACGGTGCCCGCGGGCACCAAGTCGCCCACAAGGACCACATAAGTCGCCCGCAGGCCTGTTCTAAGAATAGCACAACTCGCAAGTGAGCTGCGTCTAAGATGTAATTTTTTCTGCCGCTTTTTTTTTATATAGATTTTAAAATGACAATGTCTTAAAAATAAGAAAAAAAATAAATAAAAATATGTTTATTATACGTAAAGTTAAGGTGAACTCTGACCTAGTTCAAAGGTCAGTATTGTGCGCATGACAAAACCTTCGCACTTGTGGAGAGTAAGCTAGCGGGCAGTGAAGATGGTGAGTGGAGTGCAGTTTCCTACCCCAAAAACATGGCAAAATTCATTTTCCCATTCATTTTCAAAGTGAATGGGAGGAAGAGTTCTTTTTTACTACCGTGAAAGGAAGCTGCGTGTGTTTCATTTGCGGGGCGACTGTGGCGACGGCGAAGCTGCACAATGTGCCGCTTATCCTATTCAAATCAGGAGATGCACTCAGAGTGTGAACTGTGAATCTGCTGCCACTCTCAGTGCTGTTTAGCTTCTTCTCATGAAAGGACAGTGCTGGTTATTACTCAAGCATGATTCTTGGCAAGAACTGTATGGATATAATTCCAGTGAAGAAGAACACACAAAAGTGTGTTTATAAAATGTAAGTTAAAAATGTAATAAGATTTATTTAATATGAAAGTTGATTTTTCTTAAATGTTGCATAACTTTTTCAAACATGGTTCAACATAGTTCATGAATTGTTAAAAGGGTTTAGTTTTTTATGGTTAAAAGGGACTGGTGAAAACTGGACATTTTTTTTTTTTTTAATGAAATGTAGAAGTGATCATCTGAACAATTGCTGAGATTGATAAAAATAAAGTGTTGAATATTGATCTTATCTGTTACCCACTCTAAGTTATTGATAATTAACTATTTATTTATGTATGTATATATATACGTATATATACAGTATATATATATATATATATATACACACACACACACACACAATTTGTTATTTTAGAGGAGTGTGTCAAGCTGGTAGCCCTTCACATGACTCGGTACCCATGAAGTAGCTCTTGGTTTCAAAAAGCTTGGTGACCCCTGGTTTACAACAACCACCCTCATCATCATATTAAGGACTCACACAGGAAATTGCTGAGATTGATAAAAATAAAGTGTTGAATATTGATCTTATCTGTTACCCACTCTAAGTTATTGATAATTAACTATTTATTTATGTGTGTGTATATATATATATATATATATATATATATATATATATCCATCCATCCATCCATCTTCTACCGCTTTTCCGGAGGTCCGGGTCGCGGATGCAGCAGTTCAAGCAGAGAAGCCCAGACTTCCCTCTCCCCAGCCACCTGCTCCAGCTCTTCAGAGGGGATACCAAGGCGTTCCCAGACCAGCTGGGAGACATAGTCTCTCCACCGAGTCCTGGGTCTGCCCCGGGGTCTCCTCCCAGTGGGACGTGCCTGAAACACCTCAAGTGGGAGGCGTCCAGGAGGCATCCTAATCAGATGCCCATACCACCTCAACTGACTCCTTTCAATGTGGAGGAGCAGCAGTTCTACTCTGAGCCTCTCCCGGATGACTGAGCTCCTCACCCTATCTCTGAGGGTGAGTCCAGCAATCCTACGGAGAAAGCTCATTTCAGCCGCTTGTATCCGCGATCTCGTTCTTTCGGTCATTACCCAAAGCTCGTGACCATAGGTGAGAGTAGGAACGTAGATTGACTGGTAAATCGACAGCTTTGCCTTAGAACTAAGCTCCCTCTTCACCACAACAGACTGGTACAATGTCCGCATCACTGCAGATGCTGCTCCAATCCATCTGTCGATCTCTCGCTCCATTTTCCCCTCACTCGTGAACAAGACCCCAAGATACTTAAACTCCTCCACTTGGGGCAGGAGCCTGTCCCCAACCCGAAGAGGACAATCCACCTTTTTCCGGCTGAGGACCATGGACTCGGACTTGGAGGTGCTGATTCTCATCCCAGCCGCTTCACACTCAGCGGCAAACCGTCCCAGCAAGAGCTGTAGGTCATTGCTGGATGAAGCCAACAGGACAACATCATCTGCAAACAACAGAGATGAGATCCTGTGGTCACCAAGCATGACACCCTCCATTCCCTGGCTGTGCCTAGAAATCCTGTCCATAAAAATTATGAACAGGATCGATGACAAAGGGCAGCCCTGGCGGAGTCCAACTCTGACTGGGAATGACTCCGACTGAGTGTTGGCAATACAAACCAAACTCTCACAACGGTCGTACAGAGACCGAATAGCTCGTAACAACAAGCCCGATACCCCATACTCCCGAAGCACCCCCCACAAAAATCCACGAGGGACGCGGTCAAATGCCTTCTCCAAGTCCACAAAACACATGTAAACTGGTTGGGCAAACTCCCACGAACCCTCAAGAATTCTCGAGAGGGTAAAGAGCTGGTCCGATGTGCCACGGCCAGGACGAAAACCACATTGCTCCTCCTGAATCCGAGGTTCGACCAACGGCCAGACTCTCCTCTCCAGTACCTTGGTATAGACCTTCCCAGGGAGGCTGAGGAGTGTGATCCCTCTAAAGTTGGAGCACACCCTCCGGTCCCCTTTTTTGAAGAGAGGAACCACCACCCCGGTTTGCCATGCCAAAGGCACTGCCCCCGACCTCCACGCAATGTTGCAGAGGCGTGTCAACCATGACAACCCAACAACATCCAGGGCCTTGAGGTACTCAGGGCGAATCTCGTCCACCCCTGGGGCCCGGCCACCAAGGATATTTTTAACCACCTTGGCGACCTCAGCCCCTGTGATAGGCGAGTCATCCCCCTCGTCCCCAAACCCTGCTTCCTCTGTGGAAGGCGTATCAGTAGGATTGAGGAGATCCTCGAAGTATTCCTTCCACCGCCCGACGATATCCCCAGTCAAAGTCAACAGTGTCCCATCCGCACCATACACAGTGTAGACGGGAAGCTGCTTTCCCCTCCTGAGCCGCCGAACAGTTTGCCAGAATCTCTTTGAGGCCAACCGAAAGTCTTGTTTCATGGCCTCACCAAACTCCTCCCATACCCGGGTTTTTGCTTCAGCAACCACCCGAGCTGCACTCGGTGCACCTGCCGGTACACCTCAGCTGCTTCAGGAGTCCCACAAGCCAACCAAGCTTGATAGGACTCCTTCTTCAGCTTAATGGCCCCCCTCACCACTGGTGTCCACCACTTGGTTCGGGGGTTGCCACCACGAGATGCACCGACCACCTTGCAGCCGCAGCTCTGGGCCGCCGCTTCAACAACAGAGGGGGAGAACATGGCCCATTCAGACTCCATGCCTCCAGACTCCCTCGGAATGTGGTTGAAGTTCTTCCGGAGGTGGGAGGTGAAGACCTCCCGGACAGGGGCCTCAGCCAGACACTCCCTGCACACCCTCACTATACGTTTGGGTCTACCAGGTCTGAATGGCTTCCTCCCCTGCCATCAGATCCAACTCACCACCAGGTGGTGATCAGTTGACAGCTCTGCACCTCTCTTTACTCGGGTGTCCAAGACATACGGTCGCAGGTCTGATGATACGATAGCAAAATCGATCATTGACCTGCGACCTAGGGTGTCCTGGTGCCAGGTGCACATATGGACACCCTTATGCTTGAACATGGTGTTCGTTATGGACAGACTGTGGTTAGCACAGAAGTCCAATAACTGAACACCACTCGGGTTTAGATCAGGCAGGCCATTCCTCCCAATCACCCCCCTCCAGGTTTCACTGTCATTTCCCACGTGCACATTGAAGTCAGTGTACCCCGCCCGGTATGGAGTTACCGGGGCCCCACCCTGGAGCCAGGCCTGAGGGAGGGGCTTGAAGGCTAGCATCTGGGGGCCGGGTTTCTACCCATGGGACCCGGCCAGGCTCAGCCCGAAGGAGTTACATGGGTCCGCCCTCCAGTGGGCTCACCACCTGCAGGAGGGATCATGGGGGTCCGGTGCTATGTGGATTAGGTGGCGGTCAAAGGCGGAGACCTTGGTGGATTGATCCCAAGCTTTCTAAACTGGCTTTTGGTAAGTGGAATGTCACCTCTCTGGTGGGGAAGAAGCCTGAGCTGGTGTACGAGGTGGAGAGATACCGGCTAGATATAGTCGGCCTCACCTCAACACACAGCTCCAGTTCCAGAACCAGTCTTCTGGAGAGGGGCTGGAGCTTGGCCTTTTCTGGAGTTGTATATATATATATATATATATATATATATATATATATATATATATATATATATATATATATATATATATATATATATATATACACAATTTGTTATTTTAGAGGAGTGTGTCAAGCTGGTAGCCCTTCACATGACTCGGTACCCATGAAGTAGCTCTTGGTTTCAAAAAGGTTGGTGACCCCTGGTTTACAACAACCACCCTCATCATCATATCAAGGACTCACACAGGAAAAGTCCAAAGTTATCACTATAACAATCATGACTAAGTTCATGATGAAACTTCTCCATGAAGAGAATCACTAACTTAATCAGTTTTGTTATCATTACCTGCAAAGAAATGAGGCTGTGTGTCTGAAGTATTAATATGACCATTTGCTTTATTTTCATGGATAGAAGTACAACAATAACCTCCTATAACAGGGCACACACCCCTACGGGTGGCAATTAGTTTAGCAAGAACCATTCTATTCTATGTTATAATTTTACAAATAATTGTAGCCTAAGTGTTTAATCCCTAAGGTGTTCGTACCCACTCTCACTCAAAGGAACAGTGAACAAAAGACCCTCACTCCTGTACTTTCCATCTGAAATCACATTCATGCCCATAATGGCATCATGTGGTAGAAAAGCATCTCTCTTCACCCTGCCCACCTGCCCTACCGACATGATAAGGGTTTGGTCAGTTGCCAAAACGGGGTACACAACCCTGCCCAGTTTCCTGGCCAAGTGCGAGTACACCCAATGACCCAACGACCTTTGACAATGTAGATCCTTACTATAACACTTGCTCACTTCGTTGGTCAAGCAGGGTAGGAGTACAGGGGAGAGAAGCACTGTAAGCCATTGAACACTTAGAGAGTGTTAAGCTGCTGGAAAGGGACATCACCACTTCAAAAAGAGGTGCTCCCTGATGAAATTAACCTTGCATTTGCAGAGTAAGGAGTATCATCACGTTCCCGATCAGTGGAGTGATAAGTGTTGTGACAGGTTTGATTCAAAGTGAAGCTTGCTATGTTATTTCTGTGTATAGCCTCTCTTAAGAAACCAAACAGCCTGTAGTAGCTGCATCATTTTAGCAGTAGCAGATAATTTGTCAAACTGTCAAATTTGCCCAATTTGAACAAACATAACAATTCTCTACAGTGTATAGGCAATGGAACAACTTAATAACAACCAACATTAACCCCTTGCACTCCGGTCAATTTCCCTAAAAACACCAAAAAATAATGTGCCCAAATTAAATCCAATGCTGTTCTTCAACCCTTTGCAGCATCTTCATGGGGTTGGTCTCATTTAAAAGAAAACACTTTGATTTTTTTTGGCAAAACAGTCATAATCTCTCTAAGTGTTCCGGCCACTGAGTTACAGTCATCTAAACATAGTGAACTTGAAGAAAATAAATTTGGCCTGGGTGTTTTTTTGGATACAAATGCTTGCAAATAACACACAGCTTCAGATCCGGGCTGGAAAATGCAACAGAAATGTAGAACCAAGTGTTATCCAGCTGAAGTCAAAATTTTGTAACAATACAACAAAAAATGAATATATTACACAGCTTTTCCCTCAGGCTGTTCCCAGGCATTTTTGAATTGTGCCAAATTGTGCCAAATGGCACAGTTTGGAAAAAACATTTGTAACTTTTGAATGCTTCAATGTAGAAGCTTCATTTTGGGCTCTAATGAAAGGTGACACTCAGGGCTGTGTCTGTGTGTGGGGGGGGGGGTTGCCCCCCCTCGCTACAGAGGATGGACATCGGCCATCGCTACATGACGGATTAGCCTCATGTGGGATGTGGGACAGCAGCTCAGTCACCGCGCCCCCCCCCCCTCGCTACAGAAGAATAGTGTGGGGGGACGGCGTTCACGGTCTGGATGCGACGAATGAACCGTGTACCGCGGTGCACGAACTTCAGACTTCTTGCGCCACACAGTTGTAATTTACCGATCGGTCAAAAGTCATTTTGGATTACAATTTTCAGGAATAAAGAATAATTTAGCTTATAACACCTTACCTCTTCACAGCAGTGTCTTGGCAAACTTCACTTCCCCATTGTCAGACGAACGCGACGCTGGTCCGCTCGTGGTTCTGGTCTTGCGACCCGATCAAGACATAATTCCATTATTGCAGTTTTGTGCTTCCATGATTGCGGTTTTTGGTGAATGATTTTTCAAAACAAATAACAGTAGTAATTAAAAAAAGACTGGCGGAGGTGTGTGTGTCACTCAGCCTTCGTCGTCAGCCTCCGTCGGTCTATGACCATGGAAGAAATCATAACGTCTACTCTGCTGGAACAAAATCAAAATAAGCACCGCCTGTGGCCGAACATGCCGATGCACGAATGGCACTCCCTGTCACACAGGTTGCATTTGTGGATGGTCTCCATGCTGCTGGGTCTGTGGGGTTCTTCCTGCGGGTCCTTTTTTGATCCGCTGCTGCAGTCAGTCTTCACCCAGCCTTAAAAAAAACAGCTCACGGACTTCTCTGCTTCAATTGGCTCACTGCATTCACAGCGTTGGTAGGAGGGTCCTTCTTGCTAGGTTTTCAGTCATTGGTTCTTCAAGGTTTCAGAAACCCAATTCAAGGCTCTTATTAGTCGAATGAGAGGTCAATCAGATGAACTAATGTGTTCGCGGCTGTGTCTGCAGCTTTTATTTTCAGTGCGCGCTTGGACGCCATCACCACCTACATCGCCATCTCCATCATGCGTCCTAGAGTGCACGAGGGTGCACGAGAGCACCCTTGTGCGCTCTAGGACGCAGAGACTTGCCCGTCCGCGGTACAATGGAGTGCAAGAGGTTAAGTACTACTATGAGGATGATGAGGATGAAAATGTACCAACACCAACTGCACTTTTCTTTCCCTTGTATTTTTGCCTCGTCACGATAAACAAACAGCCTGCTTCTCTATTGCAAAAGCCGTTGCTGGATGCCAGGAGGCGCCATCAGCTGACACTTGCATAGAGAAACAGTTAAACAGTCATTTGTTGGGTGTCACCACGGGTTGAGATGCCGTCTCGGCACTCAGCCCATGTTTTCCCTTTTCCCATTGAGCAGCGTCTCAGCAGGCTCCCAGCTGGCAGCATTACGGACGGCTGGGGCCAATTAGTCCTCATCAGCTGGGGCGCTGCCAATGAGGATAAATAGGAGCAGCCTCGATGACTCGGGGCTGCGACATAAACACATTGCTAAGCTGAAGCCCCTTCGTCTGGTGTCAGCTTATACTCCTCTTGCAGCATTCCTGTGTTTGTATCCCGCTGTGAGTATGTACGTCTTGTTACCCCCACGTCCGATACGAGCTGCTTACCTCTGCGCTGTGCAACCTGTGAGTGTACCTCTGCATGAGTATCTGTGCTCTCCTCATCCCTTATCCCTTACCCAGAATAAAACATCTCGACTCACTGGCTTGTCCCTGGCTCTGATTGCCCGGCTCCCTAGAGCCGGATATGACAGTATGTCGCAGCCAGAAGAGCTACCGGCGGCCGTGAGTCGCCGTGGAAATGTACCTTTCTGTCCGGGTGTCAGCGCTGCTAGCATGCTGTTTCCCAGGAGTCACTTCCGGCGCCAGGGCGACGAGCTGAGGTCCATCTCGGAGGCTGTCGACGGGACGTTCTTCACCCTGCACGACGCCTCCAACGCGAGACGCTGGCATCCGGGCCGTGCTGAGGAACTCCTGGACTGTCACCCTCACTCTCTGTACCATCTGGAGGACAGTGCCAGGATAGACGCTGCAGGTACACAGCGAGAGAAGCTCCACGGGGTGGATGGAAATCCCGGCAGGGAGTCGAAGTGGGCAACGTCTTTCCCCGCTTCGGAGTCCCGTTCCTGCCGCCATTCCAGTCCGGGAGTTCGCGCCAACCAGAGGACTTCCCCCGACCTGCGCCACGTCACTCGGGATTCCCTTCAAGGAGCCGCAGCTGACAGCAGTTATGTCTGGGGTCGAGTGGCTGTCGCGAGCTCCACTGTGTTTCCTGTCACCACCTTCAGGCATGTGGCGGCGGCAGTGAGGTTGATGGAGAGGACTTCAGGGCTACGAAGCTTTCCCGTGCTCGGCGCCTTCCTCGCCTCGATCTCCAATCTGGAGCGGCGAATCCTGGGTTTCCCCCTCGCTTCGTTCCCCGGGAATAGCCGCCATCACATCGCCGAGTCACCTCTGCACGAACCTCGTCGGGATCCAGTTCTGGGCCATCGTCAGGACAGTTCCTCCCACGCAGCTGTCACCTCTTCGCCTCGTCTGTGTGGAGATTCTACAGCCTCGTTCCCTGAGCCTCATTTCCCCGCTGTCATTCCTGGACATTCGGGCTGGCTCACCCCGGCTGTTTTCCCCTCCTCCTCGACGCGCTTCCTGACTGCTGTGTGTGCCTGGAATTCCGGTCTGGTGAGCTCTCTGCTGGAGACAACGCGAGCGATCCTCAGACGAATTCCCGGGGGGTCCTCCGTTATCGCCGGGCGGGGAGAGGAAGAAGCAGAATCCACTACAGCAGGCGATACTCAACCTCCAGGGGGCAGGCAAGTCATTGTGTTTTCACACCTGCTTAATGATTTGCTCTGTCACATCCCTGGAGGAGAAGTTCAGGGTTCGCAGCTCCCTGAACTCTCCCCACCTGCTGTAACTTGTATTCCTAATCCCGCATCCTCTGTGTCTCTCTCCGCCGAGCGGTGCCCGGCTCCGGGTCAACGTGGTGGGATATGGAGAGGGCCTGTGGTTCCGCAGCTACATTGCGGACGGAGGAGGGGGACTGACTGCTGCGTGGAGTCTACGCCGACGATTGAGCGTCCCCGGGTCTCCACGGAGGAGCGGTTCGGTCCAGCGGGACGAGATTCTTCTGGCTTCACGCCGAGTGGATCGTCGCCGGGGTCACCGGAGCCGGAGGAATCTCAAGCTGCGCTGACCATCGTGCTGGCTGCGGGGCCCGACGCAGCTAGATGGGAGCCTGACAACGACCTGACGACGGATCCTGGATCTTCGCAGTCCTGGACGGCGTCAGAACCCGAGATCAGACGAGTGCTCTCCTTTCTTTT
The DNA here is from genome assembly GCA_020510985.1 of Pholidichthys leucotaenia. Lineage (NCBI taxonomy): Eukaryota > Metazoa > Chordata > Actinopteri > Cichliformes > Pholidichthyidae > Pholidichthys > Pholidichthys leucotaenia. The sequence continues at coordinate 430,805,277 of CM035839.1, read as the reverse complement.
CTCTCTTTTTATCTTTAAGCACTTCAGCCTATCTCCAGGGGAGACGAGCAGGGTGCAGCCGCCTGCTGCGTCTGAGCTCGTCTCGCTGGGTTCTGGCGCTGCCGGTGATCCTGATCCCGGTTCTGTTTTCTCTTCTGAGCCTTCTTCCAGGGTCACCGGCGAGGAGTTGCTGTTCCTCGCGGTGCTGGAGGGTCCGGGTTCAACGTTGGAGGTCGGTTCTGGTGCAGTGTCCAACGTGGGTTTGCCCGAGACCCAATCGGGGTCCAACGTGGGTTCGCCTGAGGCCCGATCGGGGTCCGACGTGGGTGCTGCCCCAGTATTGTCCAGGTCCGGTGAGGAGGTGGCCGTTTCCCTGCGGCCTGACGCCCGCCGCCCTCGTCATCGGCTCTCCCCAGAGCCTCTTCCACCGGGATCCGCTCTGATCCTTCGCCCGTCTCAACGGTCCTGGTGGTTGAGTGATGCGGGTCGACGACCCGACCCACAGAACTTTCGGTTCGGTGGACTGGATTCCTGGGATCTGGGTCCGGAGTTCGCCGTCCGAACACTTCTCTTTCCCTGATTCGCCAACGGGACGATGGGCGGGGAGATCTCCGGAGCCATCTCGGCTATTTGTGGACTCTGCCTGCCATGTTCCTCGGGTGTCACTTTTTCTTTTATCTTTGTGAAGGTCACTCGGGTGTAATATTTTGTCCTGTTGGTGGATTCGTTTTTATAGTGCTGTGTTTTCCATCGCTCATGCTCAGCATTTTACTTTTTGTGCCATGTTGTTAGCCTCGTTTTTTTCATTGTAGAGTTATGTTTTGTTTCCTTTCAGACCATGCTCTGCAGTTATCCATTTATTCCAGTCACTTTCATTTCTTTAGGTGGCTGTGGGTATTTATATATTCGTGTGTGTGGGTTTTTCTTTGCCTGCACTCAGTATTTCTTTTTTATGCCCTGTTGGTTCATTATAGAGTCATGTGCCTTGTTTTCCGTAACACCATGCTCTGTAGTTGTCAATTTGTTCCAGTCACCTTCACTTTTCTTGGTGACTGTGTATGTACTTAGTGGCGCTGTGTATTGTGTTCCCCTTTATTTAACCTTACTCAGCATTTTTACCCTGTACCTTTTTGGTGGTTTTTTTCCTTGCTCTGGGTCACGCATTGTTGGTACTCTCTGAGTAGTGTGTAACCGGCGTGCTGACCCAGTTCTTCTCCCCATTCGAATCTGGGTTGATTATTCCCTGTTTTGTTCAGTATTGTATTTGTTTTTTTTTTCCCTGCCACCCCTGCCACCAACACCCCATTGGTGTTGTCCTTCCCTTGGCCTCTTCCCCTCCAATCCTGCCTCCCTTCCTCCCACCCTAGGTGGGGGGGGGGGCTGGGATGTTCCTGGTCGTTCAGGAGCCCGACCTTGAGGGGGGGGCTCTGTCACCACGGGTTGAGATGCCGTCTCGGCACTCAGCCCATGTTTTCCCTTTTCCCATTGAGCAGCGTCTCAACAGGCTCTCAGCTGGCAGCATTACGGACGGCTGGGGCCAATTAGTCCTCATCAGCTGGGGCGCTGCCAATGAGGATAAATAGGAGCAGCCTCGATGACTCGGGGCTGCAACATAAACACATTGCTAAGCTGAAGCCCCTTCGTCTGGTGTCAGCTTATACTCCTCTTGCAGCATTCCTGTGTTTGTATCCCGCTGTGAGTATGTACGTCTTGTTACCCCCACGTCCGGAACGAGCTGCTTACCTCTGCACTGTGCAACCTGTGAGTGTACCTCTGCATGAGTATCTGTGCTCTCCTCATCCCTTATCCCTTACCCAGAATAAAACATCTCGACTCACTGGCTTGTCCCTGGCTCTGATTGCCCGGCTCCCTAGAGCCGGATATGACATTGGGTTTTTCTTCTTTTTTTTGTTTTTTTAATAAGTATGCAATGTGTGTTAAACAGTCTCTTGCTGAGGGTTTCAACTGGGGTAGAATGTAAGATGCACCCAAGTGCCACGTCCTTCGTTTCCCGCAGCTGTTGGCATCGCCAGGATAACCTTTGTGCTGTCTTTGCCAGGGAATTTTGGTCCAGTTTCCTTTGATGACCTGATCCCCTGGTTCAGCCAAAAGATGGGTGCACCTCCCACGGTTCCTTTGTCACATGGTCCCTCCTGGGAAGGGCAGTATGGATGGCATCATTGTCAGTTGTCATTCTTTGCATGTAATCAACCAGAAACCCTTCCTCATTACTCAAGTTAAATGGCTTCAATAGTAGGGTTTGCCATTCACAATTTTCCTATTTTTCTTATTTGTGTATTATGCTAATCCTGTAGATTGTTGATGGGAAGCTAAATGGTTTCCTAGGTAAATGTTTGGTACTAATAACTTGGGTACTGTACCTAAATGTGATGTGATTTGATTTGTAAAGTGTATTCCACTAGATGTTTTCCATTATCTAAGTGAATCATTCCAGCTATTTTAAACCTTGATATTGTTTCAATTAAGGGTTTCAGTGTCACCATAGCAGTATTCAGATTAGGGCAGGGGAAAGTGTTTGTATAGCCAATAAGTATGTCAATAATTTCTAAACAACATTTTTACCTTCACTCTTATTTAGCTCAATGAGATCCATGCAAAGGTTTTGAAAAGACAAAGTTTATTTAGGGAAGGTCAAATTATTTTGCTTTGAGCTTCCTTAAGCATTGTTCTCTTCTTACATAATTGAGTAAGAATCTGTGTTGTCTTTGTAGTAAAATCTAAATGGAGTCCCACAGTAAGCATAAATTCAGCATAAATTGGACCTTCCTTAGACATTTGGAACTTTTCTCATAAATTTGCATGGTTTTCTGCTTCCTTATCAGTTTATCTTGTTTCTTGTAAACATGATATTTCTTTTTACAATAATCTGCAAATATTTTTCAGCACATAATTTTCTTAAATACCTGAAAATGTGTTGATGTAAATTTTTTCTTCTATTGAATATTGCGATTTCATTACCAAGCAGTTTCATCTATTTTCTTTATATTATTGATCATTTATTGATAATTTTTATGTATTAACTATTTCTCTGAGGATTTTGCTAATTATTTTTTGCTAATTTGCTGTGGTATCCCCCCTTTGATGCATGGAGATAAGATAAGATAAGATAAGCCTTTATTAGTCCCACAACGGGGAAATTCCAGGATTGCAACAGCACAGGGATAGCAACACTCAGAGCAACAATCAGAAGGCAAAAAAAAGCAAGCAAGAGCAGCTAATATACATATGTACATATTACTATAAAATATATATATACACACACACACACACAGACACCCAGTGCAGAGCATTGTAGCTGGATGGAATAAATATATGAATATATGAACACACAGTGCAGAGCATTGTAGCTAGTTGGAATAAATATGTAAATATATAAACACCCACAGTATGGAGCATTGCAGCTCGGTGGAATAAATATGCAAGTATATAAACACAGTGCGGAGCAATGTAGCTAGATGGAATAATATGTAGATATATAAAAACACAGTGCGGAGCATTGTAGCTAGATGGAATAAATATATAGATATATAAATATAAACACACCCAGTGCAGAGCATTGTAGCTAGATGGAATAAGTATGTAAATATATAAACACACACAGTGCAGAGCATTATTGCTAGGTGGGATGAAACAGCATAACCGTCTATTTAGTTATCCTACATGGTATGATTATGTGCCCATACATATTCTCACCCTCCATAGCGACCGGTATGTTCCTAGTTGTATGCCGGAGAGGACCATTGTGTAAGTCCATTGCATCTTTTGCATTCAAAAACTATTAGTTTGTTACGTCTTTTTGCTATCTCTGCGAGCAGCCCTGCTTAGGTTGTACAGTCTGACAGCCGTTGGTAGGAAGGACCTACGAAACCTCTCGGTTGTGCACCTGGGATGATGTAGTCTGCTGCTAAATGAGCTCCTCAGTGCATCCAGTATGTCCTGCATAGGGTGGAACTCGGACTCCAGCAGAGATGACAGTTTAGCCACAGTCCTTCTCTCTCCTATCTCCTCCATCGGATCAAGGCGTTGCCCCAGGACAGAGCTAGCTTTCTTAATCAGTTTGTTCAGTCTCTTCCTATCGGCTGCAGTAATGCCACTGCCCCAGCAGACCACTCCAAAAGTGATGGCTGATGCCACCACCGTGTCATAGAATGACTTCAGCAGCGCCCCTTGTACACCAAAAGACCTGAGTCTCCTCAGCAGGAACAGCCTGCGCTGTCCCTTCTTGTAGAGTGCGTCAGTATTGTGTGACCAGTCTAGTTTATTGTTCAGATGAATACCCAGGTACTTGTAGGATGTCACCATCTCGATGTCTGTTCCCTGTATATTTACTGGTGCTGTGAGGGGCTGCCCATGCCTGCGGCAGTCCACCACCAGCTCCTTAGTTTTCCTCGCGTTGATCTGGAGGCAGTTCCGATGGCACCAGTCCACAAAGTCCTGGATAAGCCCTCTGTACTCAGCTTCATCTCCGCTGGAGATGAGACCAACGATCGCAGAGTCATCAGAGAACTTCTGTAGATGGCAATGTGTTGTGTTGTGTGAGAAGTCCGCAGTATAAAGAGTGAACAAGAAGGGAGCCAGCACCGTTCCCTGGGGGGCCCCCGTGCTACTGATGATCGTGTCGGAAACACAGTCCCGGGTTCTCACAAACTGAGGCCGGTTCGTGAGGTAGTCCAGGATCCATGATGACAGGTGCTGGTCCACCCCTGCGCGCAGCAGCTTGTCCTTCAGAATCATCGGTTGGATGGTGTTGAAAGCACTGGAGAAGTCAAAGAACATGATCCTCACCATATTCCCGGGCTTCTCCAGGTGGGACAGAGAACGATGAAGGAGGAAGATCACCGCATCCTCCACCCCAATGCCATGCTGGTAGGCGAACTGGAGTGGATCCATCGCTGGTTCCACCAGGGGGCGGAGATGAGCAAGGAGCAGTCTCTCCAGGGTCTTCATCAAGTGGGACGTCAAGGCCACCGGTCTGAAGCTGTTCAGGTCTTTGGGGTGGGAAGTTTTTGGTACAGGTACCACACAAGATGTTTTCCACAGCTGTGGTACCCTCCCCAGTTTCAGGCTCATGTTGAAGATATACGTCACAATCCCACACAGCTGGTCTGCACAGGACTTGAGGAGCTTTGCGCTGATGCCGTCCGGTCCCGACGCCTTCCTCGCCTTGATCTTCCTCAGCTCCGTCCTCACCTGGGTCTTGGTCAGGGTCAGGATGGGGGGCTGTGTGTTGGGAGTGGGGGGGTGTCGGTGGAGTGGGGAGTGGGTAGCAGGACTTGATTTCTTAGAGGCAGCAGTGGTTGTTGTGCAGACAGGGGGGAGGGCGGTTGGTCAAATCTATTGAAAAACAGATTCAGGTTGTTCGCCCACTCCCTGCCCCCCGTGGCCTGGGGGGAGGTATTCTGGAGCCCCGAGATGGTTTTGAGGTTTCTCCAGACCCCGCTGATGTCGCTCTGTTGCAGCTTGTCCTCCATCTTCTTCCTGAAGCTGTCCTTGCCTTCTCTGATCTTTCTCCTCAGCTCCCTCTGTACGGACTTCAGCATCTCCCTGTTCCCCGACCTGAAGATCCTCTTCTTCTCTCTCAGAAGTGTTTTTATCTCAGGGTTGATCCAGGGTTTGTTGTTTGAGTGACGCCGTATGGTCTTGGTGGGAACGGATTTGTCCACACAGAAGCTGAGGTAGCCCGTGAAGGTGTGAATGAGGCCATCGATGTCCTCACCATGTGGATCGCAGAGCTGCTTCCAGGCAGTGGCTTCAAAACAGTCCTTTAGAGTGTCCATTGTCTCCTCAGACCATAACTCCACTGTGTGCATGGCCGGAGGTTGTCTGTGCACTAGGGGTTTGTACACCGGTCGGAGATGAACCAAGTTGTGATCCGATCTCCCAAGTGGGGGGAGTTGTGATGAGGTGTACGCCTCCTTAGTGTTTGCGTAGAACAAATCCAGTGTTTTATTGTCTCTAGTGTGGCATGTGACATACTGGGTGAAAGTGGGCAGAATGGGAGACAGTGAAACGTGGTTGAAATCGCAACCAAATTGATGCATATACATCAAAGTTACAGTCTACTGGTTTGATGGGTAGTGTCCTTTTTACTAGAAGAAGGAAATATTTTGTTCTTTTTATATGTGTTACACACAGTTAATTTAGATGAAAGTTTGTGACTACTATAATTCCCTCAAAATGAGGTTTCAATAGTCATGGCTTCTTTTTTGAGTGCCCTCCCTTGACCTAGTTTACAAATGTCAGTTAGGACAAGTAATACAGCTATCTGTGTAGATTTAATGTGATTTTGTGGTGCACATATGTGGTTTCATATGCTCACATGTATATTACTTTTCATATGCTCATATGTATATGACTGTATGCTTATTGTGGCTTCACATTTCAGGGGAACAAAAGGTCTGGACCTCCTGGGGATTATAGGAGGATGTGAGATCTGGCCTTTTGGTATGCAAAGAGATGGCTGTGAAGGATTTCCTGACCACCGAGATTTGAGGTGGGGGCAAGAAGGCCCGGAGAGGGATGCATTGTGTTTGGAATGTAAAGACAATGTGACTTTGTGCTTTGATGTCCAGGGGTATAAAACGGACAGATGTTGGGGGTTATATTCCTCTTTCTGCTTTTGAATGTTGGAGAATGTGTTTGTGAATAAAACTGAATCTGAGAAATAAACTCAGCCTCATCCCTCCGCACATCTCCACAATTTAACTTTTATTGTAACCGTTCTGAGTAAGTCATTAAGACCACTTCTGTCTGTCCTGTTGAACACAGACACGGTGAATTTGTGTAAGTGTATCCTTGAAGAAAGGTAATGTCACACTCCTTCAGTCAATGGAAAGGTGGACATTTTGCTTATTTAGAATGTGGCTTCATTTTGGACAAGGAATGCCTTATTTTATATATTCCTTGGTAAATCATGGTGTGGACTGTAGTCCAGAGGCCAAGCTCAGCCAAGGCCAAGCACTGGGAGCACAGCCCAGCTCTTTAGCACGTTATTATCATACAACATAATAATTTGTCATTACTGTCACATTTCTAAAATATGACACTGTCATACCAGTATCTAGTTAGAGGCATCATTGCAAGGTGTCAGATTGCAATGTGCCAGATGTATCCTGCAGTGTGAAGTCATGTAAACACTACATTTTAAAAGTCAAAGTCAGTTAAATTGATATGCATTATGCCATTGCCAGTGTCATTTGTTCTACTTAGCTTCGGCAATGCTTGTCATCTGTGAGGTCCCCTTCCCTCCATGCTGTGCCCCCAGCCAATGATCCTGATGACCAGGTTGATGACAAACCTGTTGTTCCCTTCGCCACAGGCAGCCTGCCACACATTGTCCACTGTCCTCCCATCTCCCATAAAGATCCAATTCCGGTGCTATCCTTTAAAAAGAAATTGGGGGAAGCCTGAGGCTACCCCCTGTCCGTCCATCAGAATTAAAAACAACAACAGGAGGGCAAATATTGTCACCCCATAAATTGTTTTTGCTAGTGTTACCATTATAATCATTCAAGTTTTGTACTTTAGAGTTTGTACAGTGTTTATTCCACTGTTTATTATAATGTTTAATGTTAAGACACACAAGTGAATTATTGTTTTTGTTATTTTGTTACATATCGCATTTGGTCACCAAGGATTTGTTAGAATTAAAGCTAATAGTGATGCTATGATTCCTATTTTTCACCTTGTTGATTTAGCAATTCTAAATCCTTGTGAAAGTTAAAGATTTTGTGAATACTTTCCTTTTCCTGTTGAAAAATGAAAACATGAACAGGAATGGAGAATAACACAAAAGGAGTTTAAATTACACCTAAAGCTTCCATTATTTCAATAATGTGATTTTCTATTTACAACAACAAGTTTTTTTCTAAATATTCAGTGAATCACTCAATGTTTTACCAATTTGCACCGGTTAGCATTACTTTAAGATCACTGTTTAATAAAACAGTGTCATATATTAGAAGCCTTAAGTCAGTGAAGCATTTAGAATTAGCAATTGTTGCTTGTAACTTAAAAGATTAAAATGTGTGGTTACACACGTGATCAACTGCAAAGTGTAGGCCTAATCTTTTTGCTGAAGTGGGAGAGTTCTCTTCTGTCCTGATGGCAAAGCTTGTGAACTGTTTATAGTTATCTGTGGGAGAGGTCATCGTGATAACCGGGCAGCTAATCTTTTTTTTTTTTTTTCCTAAATCCTGTAATCCTTCAGAGTTTTTGCCTTCTTTTTTGTTTTTTTAGATGGACAGTGAAATGATTAAAATTTGAATAAGCACATAATCATTTATTAAAAGTGAGTTTAGTATTTTGGAAAAAAAAAAAAAAAGCACCAAGACCTCTGTTTGATATTCAGCAGCCTCAGGTAAATCATATGCACAAACATAGTCATTATCATCCTCTTCTGTGCTTTGAATCATGTAATATAAGCTGTATTTATAGCCTTCAGTGATTGGGTATTATTGAGTGACAGCATTATACCGTAATCTTTAGTTTAATTTTGTCATTGTCATTCTGGAAGCAGTGATTAACATGCATGCAATTGTACTTAACTTATTGGGTTATCTGTCATGGCTTTGTTTTCGACGGGAGGAATGCGGGCAGTGGTGAGACGATGTTTTTTTGCTGGGCCCCAGAGGCTGGCTTTTGGCCGAAAGCGGGGAGCAGAGGGAAGGAGGACCCCTGTCAGACCCTTAGTCTGGAGTCCTTTTTCCCTTTAAAGTTCACTGTTATTCTTCAGTTAGAGAGATAATGCAACTGAGTCAATAAAAATCGCTGATACATCAAAAAAGTGAATAAAAATATCCCAATGTTGTTCATTTTCCAAAGAAAAAATGGAATAAATGAAAATACTAGCTTTAAAAATATGTGAATATTTACCAGTTATACAACATTAGATTCAAAACCCACAAAATTAGACTGGAAAAACCCACAAAAGGAAACTGTAAAATCCTGAAGCTTTGCAAAAATACCCATATATAGATTTTTTTTTTTCTCACTCGCTCACTGTCAAGAACAAGTGCCCACACATACACACATGCAGCGCAGTCCTGTTTTCTCTCCAAGGTTACTTTTGGGCAGTTGCTCACATAGAGAAACAGGAAGATAACCTTTAAACAAGCTTGAAATGGCAACCCAAAGTACTTGTAAAAACAAATCTGGCAACCCAACATTCTCATGTCAACTTTTTGTCTACAGCTATGAGAACACAATTGAATTTCTTGCACAAAAGTATTATTTGCAAACACCCACAATTTTAATCATGTCCTAAGAGGATACAAATTATTTAACCAACTCCTTTATGCTCCACAATGACCAGAAAAAATTACAAAAGCAACGTTTACAGCTCCATGCAACCTGCTCCTTCCGCGTTCACAGAAAACTCTGTCTCTCTTACCGGAGCAGACTTTCCGAAGCACAAAACACAAATACAAAGAAACAGATAAAATGCAGTAACTTTTATCCAAACCAGAGCTACAACAAAATTTAAAAAATTACCGGTCCGCTGAAGTCAGCGGTCACTGTATCTCCCCCATAGTATCTTGCATTGATCACTTTTTGTCAAATCCAATGCTCACTCTGGTAGGATAACAGAATCTTCCCTGAACTTATGAATTAACAGCTCACTGCAGTATTGAGGCAGAATCTTAACCCCAATTAAAAGAGGTTCACTGCACAATAAATAAACAGTATCTTGCTGTAATTCCTGCATGCAACACATCTGAGCCTCCACCTCGCTGACACAAAATTTCTCAAAGCCAAAAAATCCTGGGACAAACCAGCGATTTAGTGCAAGCAGAAATTTAACCAGGCTTTCCAGTGTCAGACGCTCAGCCCTAAAACCATATCACATCATACATGTATTTAACTCACTGGGACTCAAACCCAATGTCCATAAGCTTAACAACACATAAATGTACTTACATCCAAGCCACCTGTAGGATTCATAGATCCGTCACCCAGTCAGTTCCAGTGCCCCAGTTCAAAATGCCTTCACTCCAGTAACACTGAGTCTTGTACCCAGCCTGGGAAGGTTTTATGTCAGCTGTACAGTTGCTGAAATCGGGCAGAAGCGCCGGAAAGACGGGGATATGTGGGTCCCTGTTCGGGCACAAAAATGATAGAATAATATTGAGCATAAATTATTCCAAGTCAAAGATCAGGCGGAATATTGGATTTAAGTATATTTATTATAAAAATATTAAAACAAATAAAAAGGAAAATAAAAGGAATCTCAATGGCCATTTTGAGGGAGAGATTACAGAGTGTGACCTTCAGCACACCCACACCGAAATCTCAGAACATACATTCTCTAAGCTTGGTATTTATAGCTATGGGTAAACAAAAAGGAGGAGAAGGGGGAGAGCTATCTGCAGAGCCATTCAGAGAAATCTTGGAGACAGTTTAAGTGCCTATCACAGTCCTGGTATCCTAAACAGAGCAGGTCAGTATAACATGAGAGCTTATCCTGGGTCATTATTTATGTCTTAAATTACCTGCAGTCTCAGCATTTGCACGCACATCCTGAAGGCCACAGATAAACAATAGTTGCTCACAGAAACACACCAAGAATACTGTATATCAGACATATAATATGAAAGAATAATATAAAGAAATATTGAATATGAACTTATCCTACATGGAATGCACATATAAACATCAGACATGAAATAGAAAAGGCATGATACAAAATAATAATAATAATAATAATAATAATAATAATAATAATAATAATAGATTAGATTAGATTATTTGTTTATTTGACAGGGACAGTGCAATAAACATAGACAATTAATCAATGACAATCAATCTGATTTGTTGCACAAAGAGTGCATAGCTATTAGCTAATTTGCAACTCTTGTCCCTGGATGGGCTTTAGAAAGGAGAAACAAGTAAAAAGAAAAAAAGGAAAGGAAAAGATAAAAAAAAAATGAAAACAGAATAAACAATAACCACATACATCAATGCAAAAAAAAGATTGTAAATACATTATAAATACACAATTATAAATATTATAAAGATTATACATATTATAAATACACAATATAACAACCTGACTCACATTTGCCTATTTCAGGCCTCCGTCCCTTCGTCACTCACTATAAACAAACACATTCATTCCTTCCCTTCATTCACTCTCACCCTGCAGACAATCATTTCATACATGGGTACATTCTTGTTTATTTTTCAGCCAGTTTTTAACCTTTTTAGTGAATGTTTTAAAGTCCGTTATTATTTTAATTTCATTTGGCATTGTGTTCCAGATGTGACTGCCCTTTATAGAGAAGGCTGTTTGTCCAAATGTGGTTCTGCGGTGGAATATTTTACAGTTATTGTTAACAGAACTCCTGGTGGCTCTGTTGCTGTAATGTCTTTGGATGAAACCAGCAAGTGGCTTGGGTGCTGATTTATGGAAACATTTGAAAGTTAATTTCAGAAAACAGAGGTCAATGAAACTCTCAAGACTCAATAGGTTGTATTTTTTTTAAATATTACAGTGATGCCACCTAATGGGCTTTTTGTCCAAGATTTTTAGAGTTTGATTATATAATGAACCTATATGTCTTATTGTGGAAGGGGCTGCTTGAGCCCAGACTGTCAAACAGTATGATATATGAGAAAAAACCATAGAATGCATATACAGTACAGCTGCTTCGTATGGTATGTAATATCTAATTAATTTAAAGCAGTTCAGATTTTTTAATAATAATAATAATAATAATAATAATAATAATAATAATGTGGATAATATGGAATTTTTCTATCAGTTTTCAAATAGTACAATTAAGAATCATCATTTAGCATTTGCTGTTTTATAATTAGACATGGTGTTAACGTTACTTACCTCCTCTTAAAACAAAGTTAGTGAACTATCCTCTCTGATGCAACATGATGGAAAACAGTCCTGCATCTCTGGCAGACAGGAGTAGCAGCTATTTGACCAAACCGGTAGTTTGAAGCTAGCAATCCACAGACTGATGCTAGCCTAGCCACCCACCAGGGGAAGAGGCAGGGCACTGACAAGTAGTGTGTCAGGAGCTTTGCTCAAGAAACGGGAGCATGTGGATTTTAAATCACGATATAAACAAGAGTATTCTATGAAACAATAGATGTTTTTATATCATCATCAGATATATATCATCATATCACACAGCCATAACTCCCACAGGTCTTAACAGATTGTATCACGGTGTGGTATGCAGCCTGTATTGTGACAGAGAAAAATTCCCTGCAGAGAGCAATCCGCTCTGTAGAAAAGGTCATTGGCCGCGCTCTGCCCTCACTGGACAGCATTGCCTCGTCCCACTACCTCAGCGGGGCAAAAAAAATATAATCAAAGATCCTTCCCAATCAAGCCGGAAACATTTTCAGTTACTTCCCTCAGTTGGTAGATGAACATCTAGATTAAGAATCCCCCCCCCCCCACACACACACACAGTCATTACAACTTTAAACACTCAGACACAATAGCAGTCACTATGTGGTCATTTTAAAATTATTATATTTTTTTTTAAATGCACCAGATGGAGCAGCACTCGGAATTTAATTGTAAATTACTTTTACAAAGACAATAAAACTATTTTATTCTATTCTATATGGAAAGAAAGGCAACACTGTACAAGACAAGTTCATGCTTAAATAAATAATTAAAATGTGGAGAAGTCATTCTAAAGTTTGAGGCTATGCAAATTTTTTTTTTACTCCAAAGTTCTAGTAAGCAACAATCCCACATGTGCTACTGCAGATATTCAAGAGCTGATAAGCATTTTTGTTCCTTATTTAACATTCAAAAGATTTTTAAAACAGAAAAATAGAATATATAACAGTTATTTCTAAGCAGGTCCCAATAATTGTGACACTAACCCAGGAGGAAGTGCATGACTTGTTTGTTTGTCTTGGTTGGATGGGGAAACTGTTTCCTTCATAGATTTGTTGTGTTTTCCCATATCTCAGAGCAGCTTCAGAAGTCCCTAAAGCCTCAGGCAATCTTGTCTTTGAGTGTTACATCTGTGGTTGTAAGGAATTTACAAAGGCACAGACAGCAATCTCAGTACTATCAGTATGAAACAAGCAAAAAAGTTTTCAGTATAAGCAATCCGACACTTTTTAAAAATTTATTTTCTTTTTAAAAATTTATTTTCTTTTGAAATTTGTGCATAATTAGTGCATGAGTTCATACAGTGCATCGTAAAAATACGACCACCCCTTGGCAAATAGAATATTGCCTAATTGAAAAGATGTGAACACGCAGTGGTGTGGTATGGGATTTTTTTTTTTTTTTTTTTGAGTATGCCAGTGGCAATCTCCCTAGTGTTTCTGTAAAGTATACTGACCTGCACCGTTGTGGGTATTTGCTTCTGCAGATTTTGATATGGCAGCAGTGGCATGGAAGCCACGTGTGGTCACACCTGTTGCACCCTGGGTTTCTATGTGTCCAGAACTCAGCAAGCCCCTGCACACCTGGCCAACACCTGACCAACAACAAAGAGTCAGATTATTATTTATTTAGCAAATGCAAAGTCCTCAAGCCAAGCAGTTGCCTCCTGGTTTGCTGTATGGAGGGTGTGTAATCCTCCTTCCAGTCTTTGGAGCGGGCAAGCCTCTATGATGTGTTCCATTGTTTGCTCCTCTCCACATGCGCACAGTGGGCTAGGGCTACTGCCCCATCTGTGAAGGCTGGCCAAGAAGGGGCCATGTCCAGTCCTGAAGCGACTGAGTGTAGACCACTGTCTCCTTGGGAGGCTGGTGCCCGGGACCTGTTGGTTGGGGTTTGTGACCAGGTGTTTGTTTGGGACCTCCTTGGTCTCCCATTCTTCTTGCCAAGTTGTCTGGATGGTGAAGTCAGCTGGGGGAGGGTTTTTCCAAATCGGCCGTCTGGATGGAAGTCGGGCAGTGGGTGGGGTGTAGATATCTTCATAGATTGCTATAGTGAGGAGAATCTTTGGCTTTTTTAAGCATCCTTTGAGTTAGTGCTGCTCGCCGGATGTGTGGGGGGCTATGTTTGACAGTAGAGGGAGCCAGGGGAGTGGTGTTGAGCGGATTGTCCCAGTTATGGTTCTCATGGTTGTGTTGAGCTGGGTGTCTACGTGGTGTGTGTAGGATGACCTGGACCAGACAGGGGCACAATATTCTGCTACAGAGTATGAAAGGGCCAGTGCTGAGGTGCGCAGGATGGAGGCTGCCGCCCCCCAGACCCAGGTTGTTTCGTGAAGGCACGAAACAACCTGCGTCTGGAGGATCAAGCTTTTGCAGCACTGCCAACAGGTAGGCAAGCCTATTCAGCAGTTCGTAGCCAACTTGAAACTACTGGCTAGTGAGTGTTGGTTTGGGCTATTGGAGGAGGAGATGGTTCACAACCAGCTGGCAGAACATACCAACAATGCCGCAATAAGAACAAAGCTGCTCACAATACCTGGTGACTTGACACTAGCCAGGGCTATTGAGTTAGCTCTTCAACTGGAGACAGTGGACAGGCTAGCTATGGAGCTGAGTGAGCATTTGTCACGTTGACAGCTGGAGTTTCCCCTTGCCACGCAAATAGTGGACTCAGACAGCGATGGAAGCATAGAAGATGACACTGCGGAAGCCAGCGTTGCAAAATTTAGGTCTGCCCCGCGGGGAAACTCGTGTTTGGGTTGTGGGTCCGTGAATCACTGCTTCGAGGCCAGGGACTGCCCGGTGGGAGGGAAACGCTGTGGCAAGTGTGGATGCTTGAACCACTATGCCAGAGTGTGCCGTATGTCCGAGCAGAGGAGATTGACACCCCCCCCCCCCCAACGGTTGTCCACGCGGTGTCCCCGAGCACCAACGGGTATATATTCTGGATGGTGGAGCTGGATGGTGTGGAGGTACCGCTGCTGATCGACACAGGGGGGGAGAGTTCTCTGCTGAATTGGGCTACGGTGAGAAAATTCTTCCCCCACTACAGGATTGAAGGAGACCCAACGTCGCTTTTTGGCTATGGCGGTGGATGGCTGTGCACGGTGGGAACACTGGTGTTGACAGCCCGGTACAAGTTGACTGAGATAGCCAACCTCAAGTTCATCATGACGGCCTGTGGCAACAATATTATAGGCTGTGACCTCTTTTAAGGTCTGGGTTTCGCCATCAAGAGCGACATTGGAGAAGAGTGGTCGGGCTGTGGACTGTGGGACCAGCCGGTTCTGAGAGTGGAGGACGACGCAGTGTGGGACGAGGAGTTATCGAGCACCCCGGAGGGTGAGCAGGACCAATCTTGCTCAGAGTCGTTGCAGGAGGGTCTCGGTGCCGGAGCCCAAGTTGCCCTAGATGAAGGTACTGGGCGTCATGGTGGAGCACCTGCAATGACGAACGACACCGAGGAGATAGCTCCAGTTGTTCCTGGAGCTCGACTAAAGTGGGCCAGTGAACATGGGGCTACAACTGCGATAGCCACAGAGATGTTAAAAAAGGTTGGGACCACACCGTTAGGCATGGAGGAACTGTGTGCCAGGAAGAAACACTGCAAGCCGAGCAAAACCCCTCTGAGAGTCACAGACCTGGTTCAGGCTCGTGAGGGGCGACCACGGCGAGTTTGGGCCAGGCATCAGTCTGAGGATCACCAAGGGCAGCTGCGCATCGTGGCCAAACAAGGAGATGCCTATTTTCAGCTGTCAGACAGTTTGTGGAGGCACACAAACTAGCTGCGGTGTGCCCGGGAGGAAACCGCAGGTTGCAGGCCCAGACGAGACGGGCACCCAATGGTGAGGAAGAGGAGACACACCTGTGTCTACACAACCAGCTGCGGTCCAAGAGGCAGGCTGCCTCCATGGGTGGACTTGTAAAGAGACGATCCGGGGAGCCCACAGGCTAGTTCCTCCCTATCTAGCCATGTGAACTGTGTGTGATGTTATATGCTCGAGCAAAAGAAGTTGTGATAGTTTTTTTTTTTTTTTTCTTTTCTGATAATGGGTTTGAAATTGTTCAGTGTTTAGGAGTGTGCATGTAAAAAACAAACAGAGGAAAAGTATTTTGTTGTATATATATATAACTGTATGTAGTTCTGGGGATCTCTTTATACATTTTGTTTAGTTTAGGAGACACTGCGGTGATTTTGTTTTCCTGATGGACTATGGTTATTTACTTTAATAGGGGCAGAATAACCCATTTCGCCGTGTGGAGGTTGGACGATAGTCCACCCATCCCCCCTAGTTTTAGTTTGTTGTGTATATGCGAAAGGCCTTTGGTTATTGTGATTTCATTGTAGTGCGTGATTCTGGTCCTAAATTGGGGAGGGGCTCAATTGTGTGTGTGTTTTGGACTTTTCTAAGGAAGGGGGGAGTTATATAGTTCTTATTTGTGAGGTATGGCGTGGTGGCACTCACTTCCTTTTCCGCCACCACCCCGTGCCTATAAATAGTAGCAGTCAGGGAGGGCGGGTCTCTTTGCCAACACCCCTGCCTGGCGGTAGAAGTGTGGAGTTCAGAGCTCAATAAATACAAGTTCAGTTGTGCACCTGTCCTCGTCATTGTTAGTCTATTTTTAGACATAACAATGTGCAAGGTTAATGTTGGAATTACTTTTAATCAGAGCCATAAAATGAGTTTTTATTTACTTATACTTGACCACATTAGGTCTTGAGTTTAATCTTGACCAGAGACATTGAACCATATTACAACAACAAGGTTGGTAAGTCAGTTGTCAGTGACGCAGAATGTGTTTATGGAAGTTTCCAAGTTCATTTCCTTATCACAGTGGTGTAAAAAAGAACTTTTTGCCAGCACATGATGCAAAGAGGCCAGTCTAATCATTCAGAGGTGTGTTTTGGATAATCCAGTCCAAAGTGCTCCTCCCCCTGCCTTCAATACAAAGAGGCACATTATCTAAAATAAACTGTGATTACGACGGTTTAAGACTTTGCTAAGACTAAGACAAGGTTTTGCGCTGACCAAAGTCCGTGCGTATGAGTCAAAATACACGCGATAGTAATGTTGCTTGATAATAAGGAAGCCATCTATCACAGTTGATGCCCAGTTAGTTGTATTAAAAAGAACAAACGGTGAAGAATGTGCTGAAAGAATCAGCTGAATGGTTTATTGTACTCCTCTGCTGTGGTAACGCATTGTCACTTCCTGTGTTGCTGGCTGTTGGTGTGGTTTGCTCTGTGCTTAGCTCTCCTCCCTGTCCTGAGGATTTTGCCTTTAATTGCATTTTAATCACTTTTTTTTTTCCATCTACCATCACCTCTCACTGCTGTTTAACAAGCCTCTTGCACACTCAGTGTCATCTAATCCCCCTCTTTAGCCTTCTGTTCACCTTTCATCTGCATTTGTGCTAGCTTCGGGTTAGCCACTAGCTATGACTACCAGCTCTCCTTCCCCTTCTCCTCTGATGTGCTCTCTGTGTCAGATGTTTAGTTTCACATGTGCCTTTTTTAGTGATAATGGTAAATGTAATAAATGTTGTCTTTTGGAGGCGCTCGAGGCGACATTGTGTGATTTGGAATCCCGGCTCCGCTGCATTGAAACACAGTCAGTATCAGTTAATGTACTGGAGTGGTGGCTCAGTTGGTAGAGCATCCGCCCCACACCCGGGAGGCAGGGGTTCAAATCTCGGCCGGGTCTGTCGTGTTCTTTAGCTGAACGAAATAACGTGGGACAACTGCGTGCTGTTGAACGTGAACTTTACTTGGCAGCTTGCATGAGAAAAAGAGACAGCGCATATATAATTACGTCACGACGTCAGATGCGTGACCAAAGATCACTAGTTACAGACAAGATAATACTGTGTTGTTTGTTTACACCACATCTCCCTTTTTTCTTTTTTTTTGAGAGTATGCATACATGTAACTAGTATTCACGTGTACATTTTCTCTGAACTTAACATGTACTTTTTAAACCTTTGCTTATTATTTTCTAAACATTAACAATGCCACAGCTAAGAACATTCTGTGTTTGTACCTTTTTACCATTCTTTAGAGATCTAACTTTTTAGGTTTGACAATAGTTCTTCCCGATCTAGTTCTCACAACATCAGACTTTATAGGAGTAACAGGAGGTACAATAGGCATTTGTTTCACCTGCTCTGAAGGTTCATCTGACCCACTCTGCTGTTTGGTACACTGTTGCAAAGGTGAGTGTAGAGGAATCAAATGCATGCGACTGCGTCTCACTGTCCCCTGTGGTAAGTCCACTGTATAAGATCTCGGTGTTGAGTGACTTTGGATAACAGTGCCTGGTGTTTTAGCATCTGTCACCCACACTTGTTCTCCTGGTGACAAGTTACACAAGGGTTTTGCTCGGTGACGTCTGTTGTAGTTTGAAATGTCCAACATCCTCTTCTCCCTTTCCTTATGAGCAAGAGTGACGCTGTCCGGCAGTGTCGGATCCAACTGAGAGGGAAGAGTCGGTAGTGTCGTCCTCAGGCGGCGGCCCATGAGGAGTTCAGCAGGGCTGTAACCATTTTGGAGAGGAGTAGCTCTATAGGCAAGAAGAGCTAAATATGGATCAGCAGCCTTTTTCAGTAAGTTTTTCATAGTCTGTACAGCACGTTCCGCCTCTCCGTTACTTTGCGGGAACCTTGGGCTGCTTGTGATGTGTTTAAAGCCATAGGCAGCCACAAAGTCTGTGAAAGTCCGACCAGAGAACTGGGGCCCATTATCAGACATCAGGACCTCAGGGATGCCATGACGGGCAAAGAAAGACTTCAGGTGAGTAATGACGTCGTTGGATTTCGTTTTGTTCAGCAGGGCAATCTCAACGAACCTGGAAAGATAGTCCACAGCAAGAAGGTAAGTTTTCCCTCCCAGCTTGAACAAATCTGTACCCACTCTTTGCCACGGGTGGTCAGGGCATTTGGTTGGCATTAATGGCTCACTGTGGTTGTGTCTCTCTTGTATGCATGTTCTGCACTTTAACACCATTTCACTTATCTGTTGGCTGAGACCAGGCCACCATACTGACTGGCGAGCTCGGGCTTTACATTTTACAACTCCTTGGTGTCCGTCATGTAGTTTTGTTAAGACATCATTCCGCATTGCTGAAGGGATAACAATTCTTGAATCCTTCAACAGCAAGCCGTCTTTCACGGTAAGTGTGGCTCGGTCGGGCCAGTAGTTTCTCAACAGAGGTTCTTGTTTTGTATGTTCAGGCCAACCTTGACTGCACATGACCATTACACGAGCACACACACTGTCCATTTTCAGTTGTTCCTTGAGTGTTTGCATATATGATGAACTGATAGGCATATTTTCAATGATGCTGTCCACATATATGTCTGTGCTCTCCATGAGTTCCTCGTCTGATTTTGTCAGTTTTGTTTTCAATGGTGAGCGAGACAAAGTGTCTGCTGTCCAGAGCGATTTACCTGGGGCATACTGTACATTGTACGAGTAACGCATGAGTCTCATCCTGAAGCGCTGGATCCTCGGTGGCAGTAGATCCAAGGCTTGAGCTCCTAAGAGTGACACAAGAGGTTTATGATCAGTTTCCAGACAGAAGTGTTTGCCTATTAGAAAATCACGGAATCGCTCGCATGCCCATGTGGATGCTAAGGCTTCTTTTTCCACTTGTGCATAGCGTTGTTCTGTTGGAGATAGCGACCTTGAAGCGTAGGCGACTGGTCTCCATCCTTCTTCCCACTGCTGCAGGAGAACACCACCTAGACCATAAGAAGAAGCATCAGCCGATACTTTAGTGTCTCTGTTTGGGTCATACATAGCAAGCACTGGGGGTGAAGTTAGAGCATCTTTGAGCGTTTTGAATGCTTTAGCTTGGTCTACACCCCAATACCAGCTGTTCTTCTTGGACAAAAGATCTCTCAGAGCTTTGTCTTTCTCTGCTAAATGGGGGATAAACTTTCCCACCTGATTGACCATGCCCAGAAAACTTCTTAGCTCTGTCACGTTTGATGGCTCATTCATCTCTGTGATGGACTCTGTTTTCTTTGGGTCAGGACTTATGCCAGTGTCCGTAATGATGTGGCCAAGGAAAGTCACTTTGGTCTGTGACAGATCACATTTTTCCACATTCAGAGTTATACCTGCTTTTTCCAGTCTTTGCAGGGTGGTATGGAGTCGGGCGTCGTGCTCCTCTTGGTCATGTCCCCATACCAGCACATCATCAACGTGACAGACCACTCCTTCAACTCCTTCGATAACCTCCGACATTTTGCGCTGAAAGTGCTCGGGCGCAGAGCTGATGCCTGTCACCATGGGTTGAGATGCCATCTCAGCACTCAGCCCATGTTTTCCCTCATCCCTGCTTCCCATTGAGCAGCGTCTCAGCAGGCTCCCAGCTGGCAGCATTACGGACGGCTGGGGCCAATTAATCCTCATCAGCTGGGGCGCTGCCAATGTGAATAAATAGGAGCAGCCTCGATGACTCGGGGCTGCGACATAAGCACTGCTAGGCTGGAGCCCCTTCGTCTGGTGCCAGCCCCTGCCTCATCTTCAGCACAACTCGTAAGTGTTTCCCGTAAGGAGTTTGTGCCTTGGTACCCCCATGTCCGGTGCTAACCCGCTACTTGCCTTACTGTATCACTTGGGAGTACCACCTTGTAAGAGTGATCTGTGTATTGGAGTCCTTTGCCCAGTGCCAGCTCTCTATTCTTCTGGCTGCTTAACCCGTGAGTGTTACCTGCTGTGAGCCCTCTTGTTGTGTACCCCTATGCCCGGTGCCAACGGTGTTCTCTGTTGCCGTACTGCTCATGAGTGTTATTGTGTTGAGTATCTGTGCTTCCCTCATCCCTCACCCCTACCTTCAATAAAACATCACGACTCACTGGATCGCCCTTGGCTCTTATTGCTCGGCTCCCTAGAGCCGGGTGTGACAGTATGTCGCAGCCCGACGAGTTACCGGCGGCCGTGAGTCGCCGTGGAATTGTACCTTTCTGTCCGGGTGTCAGCGCTGCTAGCATGCCGTTTCCCAGGAGTCACTTCCGGCGCCAGGGCGACGAGCTGAGGTCCATCTCGGAGGCTGTCGACGGGATGCTCTTCACCCTGCACGACGCCTCCAACGCGAGACGCTGGCATCCGGGCCATGCTGAGGAACTCCTGGACTGTTACCCTCATTGTGCGTACCATCTCGAGGACAGTGCCAGGATAGACACCACAGGTACACAGCGAGAGAAGCTCCGCGGGTTGGATGGAAATCCCGGCAGGAAGCCGAAGTGGGCGACGTTTCCCCCCGCTTCGGGATCCCGTTCCTGCCGCCATTCCAGTCCGGGAGTTCGCGCCAACCAGAGGGCTTCCCCCGACCTGCGCCACGTCACTCGGGATTCCCTTCAAGGAGCCGCAGCTGACAGCAGTTATGTCTGGGGTCGAGTGGCTGTCGTGAGCTCCACTGTGTTTCCTGTCACCACCTTCAGGCATGTGGCGGCGGCAGTGAGATTGATGGAGAGGACTCCAGGGCTACGAAGCTTTCCCGTGCTCGACGCCTTCCTCGCCTCGATCTCCGATCTGGAGCGGCGATTCCTGGGTCCCCCCCTCGCTTCGTCCCCTGGGAATAGCCGTCATCACATCGCCGAGTCACCTCTGCACGAACCTCGTCCGGATCCAGTTCTGGGCCGCCGTCAGGACCGTTCCTCCCACGCAGCTGTCACCTCTTCGCCTCGTCAATGTGGAGTTTTCACAGCCTCGTTCCCTGAGCCTCGTTTCCCCGCTGTCATCCCTGGACATTCGGGCTGGCTCACCCCGGCTGTTTCCCCTTCCTCCTCGACGCGCTTCCTGACTGCTGTGTGTGCCTGGAATTCCGGCCTGGCGAGCTCTCTGCTGGAGACAACGCGAGCGATCCTCAGACGATTTCCCGGGGGGTCCTCCGTTATCGCCAGGCGGGGAGAGGAAGAAGCAGTATCCACCACAGCAGGCGATACTCAACCTCCAGGAGGCAGGCAAGTCATAGTTTTTTTACATCTGCTTAATGATTTGCTCTGTCACATTCCTGGAGGAAGAGTTCAGGGTTCGCAGCTCCCTGAACTCCCCCCACCTGCTGTAGCCTGTGTTCCTAATCCCGCATCCTCTGTGTCTCTCTCTGCCGAGCGATCCCCGGTTCCGGGTCAATGTGGTGGGATAAGGAGAGGGCCTGTGGTTCCGCAGCTACGTTGCGGACGGAGGAGGGGGACTGACTGCTGCGTGGAGTCTGCGCCGATGACTGAGCGTCCCCGGGTCTCCACGGAGGAGCGGTTCGGTCCAGCGGGACAAGATTCTTCTGGCTTCACGCCGAGTGGATCATCGGCGGGGTTACCGAAGCTGGAGGAATCTCAAGCTGCGCTGACCATCGTGCTGGCTGCGGGGCCCGATGCGGCTGGATGGGAGCCTGACAACGACCTCCTGACGACGGATCCCGGATCTTCGCAGTCCTGGACGGCGTCAGAACCCGAGATCAGGCGAGTGCTCTCCTTTCTTTTCTCCCTTTTTATCTTTGAGCACTTCAGCCTGTCTCTAGGGGAGACGAGCCGGGTGCAGCCGCCCGCTGCGTCTGAGCTCATCTCGCCGGGTTCTGGCGCTGCCGGTGATCCTGATCCCGGTTCTGTTTTCTCTTCTGAGCCTTCTTTCAGGGTCACCGGCGAGGAGTTGCTGTTCCTCGTGGTGCTGGAGGGTCCAGGTTCGACGTTGGAGGTCGGTTCTGGTGCAGTGTCCAACGTGGGTTCGCCCGAGACCCAATCGGGGTCCAACGTGGGTTCGCCTAAGGCCCGATCGGGGTCCAACGTGGGTGCTGCCCCAGTGTTGTCCAGGTCCGGTGAGGAGGTGGCCGTTTCCCTGCGGCCTGACGCTCGTCGCCCTCGTCATCGGCTCTCCCCTGAGCCTCTTCCACCGGGACCCGCTCTGACCCTTCGTCCGTCTCAACGGTCCTGGTGGTTGAGTGATGCGGGTCGACGACCCGACCCACAAGACTTTCGGTTCGGTGATCTGGTTCCCCCCGCTGGTCTGTGTTTGCCTTTGGGTGGCCTGGTTCGGCTGCCGGTGGACTGGATTCCTGGGATCTGGGTCCGGAGTTCGCCGTCCGAACATTTCCCTTTCCCTGGTTCGCCAACTGGACAATGGGCGGGGAGATCTCCGGAGCCATCTCGGCCATTTTTGGACTCTGCCTGCCATATTCCTCGGGTGTCACTTTTTCTTTTATCATTATTAAGGTCACTCGGGGGTAATATTTTGTCCTGTTGGTGGATGTGTTTTCATAGTACTGTGTGTTTTCCATTCCTTGTACTCAGCATTTTACTTTTTGTACCCTGTTTTTAGCCTCGTCTTTGCATTGTGGAGTTATGTTTTGTTTCCTATCAGACCATACTCTGCAGTTGTCTGTTCGTTCCAGTCACTTTCATTTCTTTAGGTGACTGTGGGTATTTCTATATCCGTAGTGCTGTGGGTTTTCCTTTGCCCGTACTCAGCATTTCCTTTTTCTTTAGGTGACGGTGGGTATTTCTATATCCGTAGTGCTGTGGGTTTTCCTTTACCCGTACTCAGCGTTTTTTTTTTTTTTTCCTTGTGTCACTCTTGTCCTGTTCTTAGTTTTGTTTGCATTAGGGAGTAGTGTTTGTTCTGTTGTCCACACTCCGTAATTGCTTTATCCGTTTTTTGTCATTTTTTTTTTTTTTTGGTGCAATGTAGAGTACTGTGTTGGTTTTTTTTTTTTTTTTTTTTTTTTTTTTTTTGCCCTGTTACCCTACATTGGCCTGTTGGTGTTTCCCTTTACTTCGTCCCCTCCGGCCCTGCCTCCCTTCCTCCCACCCTAGGTGTGTGTGTGGGGGGGGGGGGTGCTGGGGTGTTTCTGGTCGTTCAGGAGCCCGACCTTGAGAGGGAGGCTCTGTCACCATGGGTTGAGATGCCGTCTCAGCACTCAGCCCATGTTTTCCCTCATCCCTGCTTCCCATTGAGCAGCGTCTCAGCAGGCTCCCAGCTGGCAGCATTATGGACGGCTGGGGCCAATTAATCCTCATCAGCTGGGGCGCTGCCAATGTGAATAAATAGGAGCAGCCTCGATGACTCGGGGCTGCGACATAAGCACTGCTAGGCTGGAGCCCCTTCGTCTGGTGCCAGCCCCTGCCTCATCTTCAGCACAACTCGTAAGTGTTTCCCGTAAGGAGTTTGTGCCTTGGTACCCCCATGTCCGGTGCTAACCCGCTACTTGCCTAACTGTATCACTTGGGAGTACCACCTTGTAAGAGTGATCTGTGTATTGGAGTCCTTTGCCCAGTGCCAGCTCTCTATTCTTCTGGCTGCTTAACCCGTGAGTGTTACCTGCTGTGAGCCCTCTTGTTGTGTACCCATACGCCCGGTGCCAACGGTGTTCTCTGTCGCTGTACTGCTCATGAGTGTTATTGTGTTGAGTATCTGTGCTTCCCTCATCCCTCACCCCTACCTTCAATAAAACATCACGACTCACTGGCTCGCCCTTGGCTCTTATTGCTCGGCTCCCTAGAGCCGGGTGTGACAATGCCAAAGGGGAGGCGGTTAAAGTGAAACCGCCCGAAGGGTGTTATGAATGTGGTCAGTTTGGCAGATTCCTCCGACAAGGGAATTTGCCAGAAGCCCATGTTGGCGTCCAGTTTGCTGAACACTTTGGCTCCTGCTAGCATCCCAAGACTTTGTTCGACAGAAGGCAGCACAAACTTTTCTCTGCACACATACTCATTTAGTCCGGTAAAATCCATGCACAGTCTCAGCCTCGGACTGTTTTTCTTCGGAACAACGACCATGCCGGCGCACCAGTCTGTAGGTTCCTCCACTCGGGTGATGACTCCAAGCTGTTCCATCCTTTGGAGTTCCTCCTTGACTTTACCCATTAGAGGTATTGGAATCCTCCTTGGGGTTTTCAATGAGTATGGCACAGCGTTTGATTTGAGTTTTATGTGGTAGGCCCGCTGCACTTCACCCAGACCGCTGCACAGTTTGGGGTAGGATGTTTTCAGAGTGTCCATTGAAATAACATCAACTCGCACAAGAAGGCCTAGAGCTATGATGGCAGGAAGGCTTAACAGTGGCGTGCTGAGATTTTTGACAATGTAGACCTTTTCTGTTGTCTGTTTTGTCCCGTAGTTGAGCTGAAGCTTTGTGAAACCTGCGACCTCCAGTGGTTTCCTTCCAGGACCCAACAATGGTTTCTCCGGCTGCTGGAGAACAGGCATTTTTGCTCTTGGAAATATTTGTTCCAAGTCTGACTCCGCTATTGCAGTGACATCGGCTCCAGTGTCGAGTTTGAAAGACATTTTAGTGTCCCTCACCAGAATATCGGCTGTCCATACCTGGTGGCCTGTTGTGACTGAGCCGAGGAAAAAACTTTGCTCCTCTTCCTCCTCAATACTTTGAACATTCTTACTTTGCCTGCAGACCCGTTGGTAGTGGCCTTTCTTTCCACATGCATGACATTTGGCATCATTTGCAGGGCACTCGTATTTAGGGTGAGGAGAGCCACCACATTTATAGCACCATGCGTTTGGTGTACTTTTGCTTTTACTTTTAGACAGCTGGCGTGCGTTCACTGTTTCGCTTTTGAACTTCAATTCAATTCAATTCAATTCAACTTTATTTATATAGCGCCATTTCACAACAACAGTCATCTCATAGCACTATCAACTGTACGGGGGACCCCCACAGTTGCAGAAAGACCCCAGCAATCGGCGATCCCCTGTGAGCAAGCACTTGGCGACGGTGGAGAGGAAAAACTCCCTTTTAACAGGAAGAAACCTCCAGCAGAACCAGGCTCAGGGAGGGGCAGTCATCTGCTGCGACTGGCTGGGGGGTGAGGGGATAGAGAAGAAGAAAAGAACAGACATGTAGAGAGCAAACAGCACGATGGGGACTCAATCTATGGGAGAGAACAAACAAATGTTAATGACCAGCAAAAAAAAAAAAAAAAATATTTCATAGAGAGTGAGGAAAGGAGTGAGGCCCAGTGCATTACTGGAGGTCCCCCGGCTGACTAAACCTATTAGCAGCATAACTAAGGGAGGGTTCAGAAACACATGATCCCTCCCTAATTGTAGGCTATATCAAAAAGGTAGGTTTTAGCCCTATTCTTAAAAACAGAGATCGAGTCTGACTCCCGAATCCAGATTGGCAGCTGATTCCACAGGAGAGGAGCTTGATAACTGAAGGCTCTGCCTCCCATTGTACTTTTGGAGATTCTAGGTATTACAAGTAATCCTGCATTTTGGGAGCGTAGTGCTCTGTTAGGATGATACGGTAGTATCAGATCTTTGAAATAAAAAGGAGCCTGATTGTTTAGAGCTTTGTAAGTAAGAAGAAGGATTTTAAACTTAATTCTAAACTCTATGGGAAGCCAATGAAGGGAGGCCAGAACCGGAGAGATATGATCTCTCTTTCTAGTACCTGTTAAAACTCTTGCTGCAGCATTTTGGATCAGCTGAAGACTTTTTAAAGATGTTTTAGGACAGCCTGATAATAAAGAATTACAATAATCTAATCTCGAGCTAACAAAAGCGTGGATCAGCTTCTCAGCATCACTCTGAGACAAGATGCTCCTAATCTTGGCAATATTACGCAAATGATAGAAGGCAGTCTTAGAAACAAATTTAATATGTGAATTGAAGGACAAATCCTGATCAAAAATAACTCCAAGGTTCCTCACAGAGCTATTAAGAGAAAGAGTAACTGCATCCAAACTGAAAGTTTGATTTGGAAAGGAATTTCTAAGGTTTTTTGGACCAACAAGAATGACTTCAGTCTTATCTGAATTTAATAGCAGGAAATTACAAGTCATCCAAGCTTTGATTTCCTTAAGACAGGCTTCTAACTTGGCTAATTGATTAGTATCATCTGGCTTCATTGACAGGTATAATTGTGTGTCATCTGCATAACAATGAAAATGTATACAGTGCTTTCTAATAATGTTGCCTAACGGAAGCATATATAAACTAAAAAGAGTAGGGCCTAGCACAGATCCCTGTGGAACTCCATGACTAAGCTTTGAGCTGAAAGAAAACTCATCATTTACATGAACAAACTGGAACCTATCAGATAAATAAGATCTAAACCACTGCAACGAAGTTCCATTAAGTCCAACATAGTGTTCTAATCTATCAAGTAGAATATTATGATCAATAGTATCAAAAGCTGCACTAAGATCTAAAAGGACAACTACAGAAACTAGTCCATTATCAGATGCAATGAGGAGGTCGTTAGTGACCTTTGCTAAGGCTGTTTCAGTACTATGATGGATTCTAAACCCAGATTGAAACTCTTCAAGTAAACCATTTCCCTGCAGGTGGCCAAATAATTGCGTAGCAACAACTCTTTCTAAGATTTTTGAAATGAAAGGGAGATTAGAGATTGGTCTATAGTTAGCTAAAGCTCCTGGATCTAGCGTTGGCTTTTTGAGTAAGGGTTTAATTACAGCTGTTTTAAAAGCCTGCGGTACATGGCCTAAAGTCAATGAAGAATTGATTATATGAAGAATAAAGCTCCCAATAAGTGGGAAGACTTCTTTAAATAACCTGGTAGGAATAGGGTCTAAAAGACAAGTTGAAGGTTTGGATGAGGAAACTATTTTGTCTAACTCACAAAGGTCGATTGGAGTAAACTCATCAAGACAGACATCAATAGAAGGAGTTGTAGTAGTTACAGTATTTAAGTTAACTGTGGGAAGAATCTGATTGATTTTATCTCTGATGGATGAAATTTTATTATTGAAAAAGTTCATAAAGTCCTGACTAGTAAGCTCTAAGGGGATGCTAGGATTGACAGAGTCCTGACTCTTTGTCAACCTGGCTACAGTACTGAAAAGAAACCTGGGATTATTCTTGTTCTCTTCTATTAATGCAGAGTAATAACTCGTTCTAGCTTTTCTAAGAGATTTTTTATAAATTAAAAGATGATTTCTCCAAGCTAAATAGATTTCATCTAAATTAGTAGAGCGCCATTTTCTTTCTAATTGACGAGTCTTCTGTTTTAAGCTACGAGTTTCTGTGTTGAACCAAGGAGTTAAAAATCTCTGATTAGACTTTTTCTTTTTTAAGGGGGCCACCAAGTCTAGAGCCTGATGCAGAGAAGCTGAAACACTATCCACCATGTTATCAATTACAGAAGGAGCAAGCTGTCTATAGCTTATTTCCGTTGTGTTGACACATGGCATAGAGGAAACAATCTGCATAAATTTGGAAACAGCATCATCTGAGAGGCATCTACTGTGATAATATTTTTCTTTAGGAGCCAAATAGTCAGAAATAGTAAAATCAAAGGTTAACAGACAATGGTCTGACAGTACAGGGTTATGAGGAGACACTACAAGATTTTCTATTTCTATGCCATATGTCAGAACAAGGTCCAATGTATGGTGGAGGTAATGAGTAGAATTTCCTACTTTCTGAGAAAACCCAATCGAGTCTAATATTGAATTAAAAGCCACATTAAGGCAGTCACTATCTACATCCACATGTATATTAAAGTCCCCTACTATAATTATTCTATCAGATTTCAGCACTAAATCAGCTAAGAAATCAGCAAATTCGGATAAAAATTCTGAATAGGTTGATGGGGGACGATAAACTATGGCAAATAAAATTGGGTTTAACCTGAAATTGCTAAAGTGCCCAACACTGAGGACCAGGCCCTCAAAGGAATTATAACATGTTTTTTGCTTTACATTAACTAGTAATTTGGAATGGTAAATTGTTGCTACTCCTCCTCCACGACCAGAACTTCTGGGATTTTGACAGTTTAAATAACCAGAGGGAGTTGATTCATTTAAACCAACATAATCCTCTTGTCCTAACCAAGTCTCTGTAAGGGAAATTAAATCAATCTGATGATCAATTAACAGATCATGGACTAACAGAGACTTGGGAGTTAGAGACCTAATATTTAATAAACCACATTTAATTTTTAAATTATGAGGAGGAACAGAGGCCAAATCAATCAATTTAGAGGCTTTATGTTTAATTTGAGTTTTACCAATATTTTGCTTTATCACTTTGGGATGCTTATACATTATATTTTTATTTACTTTGGAGGGAGCAGACAACGATTCTCTGATGGGGAAGACAGGGGCTAAGCTGAGCGGTGGCGGATGAAGAGGAGCTGCAGAGAGGCGTGTAAGACTGTGACTCTGCTTCCTGGTCCCAACTCTGAGTAGTCATGGTTTTGGAAATTTGAATAAAAAAGATGCCAGATTGTTAGATAAATGAGAAGCACCATCCAAAGTGGGATGAATGCTGTCTCGTCTCATAAGACCAGGTTAACTTAAGACAAACTTAAACTTTGTCTTGTCGTATTTGGCTTTAGTAACTCTATCCACAGAGTTCGCGTTCATCTGCATCACGTTTCCTTCATTCCTCAAAGTTGTTTGTTGTTTTTTGATCTCTTCTGATTGCCTTGCCATATTTACGGCTTTCTCCAAGTCCAAGTCTTTTTCCATTTGCATGCGCTCTGACAGCCTTGTGTCGGCCACGCCTACTACTATTCTGTCTCTTATGAGCTCGTCGTGAAGCTGACCGTAGTTGCAGTGCTCCGCTAATGCATGCAGGGCCGTTACAAATGCGTCTACGGTTTCATTTGGCTCTTGTTTGCGCATATTGAAACGTGCACGTTCATAAACAACATTTTTCTTTACAATGAAAAAGCTGTGGAAGCCGTCTCTCACTTTGCTATATTCGAGCTGCTCTGCTTCGGTTAACTTTAAGCCTCTCAGGACATCATCTGCTTCATCTCCCATGCAGTATATTAATGTGTTGACTTGATTTTCATTTGAACTTGAAGACAAATTGCTTGCCTGGCGAAATCTTTCGAAGCGCCGAATCCACTTGGTCCATTCATGTGGTTTGGAGAAATCAAAGGGCTCCAGTGGCTGAATGCTAAACGTGGCGCTGGGCGTGCTAGCCGCGATGCTAACTCCTGCTCTCACCTGTTCATCGTCTCTATCTTCGGGCATCTTAGCTCACCTCTCTCCCTCTTCCCATTAGAATGACTTTTAGTGTCTGTCTTCACAGCTACGCAGCACTTCTGACACCATGTCGTGTTCTTTAGCTGAACGAAATAACGTGGGACAACTGCGTGCTGTTGAACGTGAACTTTACTTGGCAGCTTGCATGAGAAAAAGAGACAGCGCATATATAATTACGTCACGACGTCAGATGCGTGACCAAAGATCACTAGTTACAGACAAGATAATACTGTGTCATTTGTTTACACCACAGGGTCATGCCGAAGACCATATAAAAGTGGAACTTCCTGCCATCCAGCTTGGTGCTCAGCAATAATGGAATGGAGGAGGGAAATTTGTGGCGGTGCCTTGCATGGCAGCGGCCCTCTGATTCTACACTTGGGGTGTGTGTGATTAACACAGTAGATAGGTAAAACACAATCTCGTTCTACTATACATGATTGGTTGTACAGTTGAATGACAATAAAGGGTGATTTAATTTAATTTTAATTTAATTTAATATTGACAGATTTCCATTAGCTGCAGCAGAGCGCCGTAGCATAGGGCCTGCTCGCCGTCCCCGGCAGCCACCTCTCCTGAGCAGCCAGGAGAGACCGGGGGGTGACAGTGAGAAGGAAGCATAGTTGCCCCTGGTTCCCCACTAACCTGGTTCCCCACTAACCTCTTCATGTTTCTAATCAATATTCCCCCGCTCAGTGACACACCCACTCAGGAAAAAACTCTGATCATTGGTGACTCTGTAGTCAGAAAGGTGAACCTAGAGGCTCCAGCGGCCATGGTCAAATGCATTCACAGGGCCAGAGCAGGCAACACTGAATCAAGTTTGAAAATGCTGGCTAAAAGCTGCTAACTCCACTAACCACAACATGTTCCTTCCGTTCCATTCACTCAAACCACCTTCATACACCCAGGACACAACTCAGCACCATGGGGGATAGGGCTTTTTGTGCTGCTGCCCCATGTCTGTGGAATGCCCTCCCTGACACCTTGAAAGTACCACAATCCACAGACTGTTTTAAAAGAGTACTTAAAACCTTTCTTTTTAGCAGGATATTTGATCATTGAGTTGTTGTTTTAATCTCTTATCTTTCTTTTATTTTTGGTTTATCTTCTTACTGACATGGTTTATTGACCCACAGACGAGACACAGACTCCGAACTGATACAACTAAGTTTATTAACAACAAAGTGTGAATGTGTAGTCATGTGGGCTGGAACTGCTGGGAACTGAGCAAGACACCGTATGGCCTGACAACCCTGGAGATACACAGAGATATGGGATTACTGGGGGTCACAACTGGAGTTACACAGTTACTCTGTTGCTTACTGTGGGAACAGATGGTGAGGTGCTCTGGTTCAGCGCGTTGGCTGTGTGCAGGAAGACAGTGCTCTTCAGGTGGTGGAATGGCTCCAGCAGGGAAGTGTTGGTGGAGGTTGTAGTGAGGAGGAAGGCCTGGAAGTCCACCGCCAGGAAGAAGAGGAATAAGATTCCGCCGCCACGGACTCCGCCTGTGCACAGGGGACTAGAAGACAAAGGTGAGGAGGAAATGGAACTTACGTGGAAGGCTGGTTGGATTCTCCGGCACAGGTGAAAGCTGGCTCAGGCTGTGGCTTTAGTAGCAGAGAGAGAATGGCGATGAAGCTCATCTGGAGCGCAGTGAGACATCTCCACACTCCCACTGAGGGCAGCGCGGTAGAAATAGGCAGAGCCTGATGAGGACCAGGTGTGCTTGCAGCTGAGAATGATTAGCAGAGCGGACCATGACAGTAGTCTCCCCCAATGAGCGCCTCTTGGCGGTTGTTCCACCCTACCTGGATGCGTCCGATCCTGATGAGATCTTTATCGAGCACACAGGCGAGACGCACCCAGGATCTTGCCTTCGGGCCATAGCCCTCCTAGTCCACCAGATACTGTAACCCACGGTCCCAGTGTCCAACGTCCAGGATAGCAGTCACACTCCAAGCCGTGCTGCCGTCGATCATCCTCGGAGGAGGTGGTGGCCTGGGGGGAGACACAGGGGCTGGAAGACACAGGTTTGATCTGGTAAGCTGGGGCTGGTGTCCTGTGGCGGTTAGCCACCGCAGTGTTGCGCTCAGCTGTACGATGTAGTGAGGCCCGGGTTGCCTTCCACAGACGTCGACAGCATCTCAGGTGTGCCCGCACTGAAGGTACAGCGATGTCGCCCTCTTCTTCTGGAAACAAGGGAGGAGAATACCCAAGGGGGGCTTGAAAAGGGGACATACCTATAGCCGAAGACACCGTCAAGTTGTGGGCATACTCAATCCATGGCAAGAAGGAGCTCCAAGCGGTCGAATTGGTAGCAGCCACACACCGCAGCGCTGCCTCCAGTTCCAGATTGGCTTGTTCGCACTGGCCATTGGACTGAGGATGGTACCCAGATGACAGGCTCACCGTGGGCCTAAGGGCATTGCAAAATGAGTTCCACACTTGGGAGATGAATTGGGGCCCCCAGCCCGAGACGATGTCCAGAGGGATCCCGTGGAGTCTCACTACATGTTGGACCAATAGGTCAGCTGTCTCCTTAGCTGTAGGCTGACCCGGGAGGGGGACAAAATGGACCGCCTTGGAGAATCTGTCCACTAAGGTGAGAACCACAGTGTGATTGTTGGACGGAGGGAGGCCAGTGACGAATTCCAATGCCACATGGGACCAGGGCCAGCCAGGAACCGGAAGAGGATGGAGCAGCCCTGCCGGTGGGGACGATGGGATCTTCCCGGTGGCACACTGAGGACAGGCCCGGATATACTCCCCGACGTCCTTTTGGAGAGAGGGCCACCAGAACGAGCGTTGCAGCAATTCCTCCATGTATCGTCTTCCAGGGTGGCAGGAAAACTTGGAGGAGTGGGCCCATTGAATGACATCACCCCGGACGGCCAATGGAACGAACAACTTTCCCGCTAGCCCCCCATCCGGGTTCATTTCCATCTCCTGGGCCTTCAGAACCTTCTCCTTAATTCCTCACAAGAGGGCGCCCACGACACAGGAGGCAGGGAGGATGGAATGATCTTCAGGTTCCAAGGCGTCCTTGGCGAATTGCCTGGAGAGAGCGTCTGGCTTGGTATTTTTGGACCCCGGGTGATAGGTGATGGTAAAATCAAACCGACCAAATAACAGGGACCAGCGGGCCTGGGGGCCATTCAAACGTTTGGCCATCCTGAGGTACTCCAAGTTCCGATGGTCCGTCCAAACTACGAATGGCGGTGGTGCCATTGGTGGTGCCATTCCTCCAGAGCCAGTTTCACAGCCAGCAATTCCCTGTCACCGATACTGTAGTTGCGCTCTGCTGGGGACAGCCGTCGGGAGAAGAAGGCACATGGTCGAACCCTACCATCCGCTGGAGAACGCTGAGAGAGGACAGCCCCCACACCAGAATCCGAGGCGTCCACCTCCACGAGACACTGCAGGTTTGAGTCCATCTGCACCAGAATGGGTGACTCCGAGAACTGTTTCTTCAGGTCCGCAAAGGCCGTAGCCACCTCCTCCGACCACAGGAAGGGGACCTTCGTGGAAGTAAGGCATGTCAGAGGAAGGGCCAGGCTGCTGTAGTTCCTGATGAAGCGACGGTAAAAGTTGACAAACCCCAGGAACTGCTGTAGCTGTTTCCTGGAGGACGGGCCTGGCCACTCCACTACCGCCTTTGCCTTGCCTGGGTCTGGAAGGATCTCCTTATGCGAGATGATAAAGCCCAGGAAGGACGTCTTGGATGTGTGAAACTCACATTTCTCGGCTTTAACAAACAACTGGTTCTCCAACAGCCGCTGTAGAACATGTCTAATGTGTACCCGGTGCTCCTCTAAAGAACGGGAGAAGATTAAAATGTC
Source organism: Pholidichthys leucotaenia (assembly GCA_020510985.1). Lineage (NCBI taxonomy): Eukaryota > Metazoa > Chordata > Actinopteri > Cichliformes > Pholidichthyidae > Pholidichthys > Pholidichthys leucotaenia. The sequence goes on along the minus strand of CM035839.1, from coordinate 430,771,589 downwards.
ATCCAGGTATACGAACACAAACACATTCTAAAAGTCTCTCAGAATGTCATTGATGAGCCACTGAAAAACAGCAGGCGCATTGGTCAGGCCAAATGGCATCACCAGATATTCAAAATAACCTCTAAGGGTACGGAAACCTGTCTTCCACTCGTCTCGTTTGTGGATCCGCACTAGGTGGTAGGCGTTGCGCAGATCCAGCTTGGTAAAGTAAGACGCCCCCTGGAGAGAGTCAAAGGCAGAATTAAGAAGTGGAAGGGTGGACTTGTCCTTGATGGTAATATTATTCAACTCTCTGAAGTCGATGCACGGCCTCAGCGAACTGTTTTTCTTTCCCACAAAGAAAAACCCTGCCCCCACCGCTGAAAAGGATGGGCGGATTATGCCCGAACTCAGGGACTCCTTGATGTACGCATCCATCGTAGCCCGCTCCGGCGGGGAAAGGCTATACAGCTGGCTGGACGGGAGCGGAGCCCCTGGACGGAGGTTTATGGCACAATCATACGGCCGGTGGGGGGGAAGGGAAAGGGCCTGGGGCTTGCTAAACACGGTGCTGAGGTCATGATACTCAGTAGGCACTTTAGACAGGTCGGGAGGGGGAGCGGTGGGAACACCTAGGGTCGGTGAGTACGCAGCTGACTGGAGACAGGCGCTGAGACAGAATGAGCTCCAAGATTTAATACTTCCCAAGCTCCAATCAATCGTCGGGTTGTGGAGGCGTAGCCACGGGTAGCCCAGGATGATCGGAGACGTGGAGACAGGCAACACAAAGAACGATAGCTCTTCTCGATGATTGCCAGACACGATGATAGACACAGGAGCAGTCTGATGGGACACTGAAGCCATGGGGGCATTAGACAATGCGAGATGTCTAATGGTTCAGTGCAGTGGCTGTGGCCAGGAAGACAGTGCTCTTCAGGTGGTGGAATGGCTCCGGCAGGGAAGTGTTGGTGGAGGTTGTAGTGAGGATGAAGGGCTGGAAGTCCGCTGCCAGGAGGAAGAAGAATAAGATTCCACCGCCACAGACTCCGCCTGTGCACAGGGGACTAGAAGACAAAGGTGAGGAGGAAATGGAGCTTACGTGGAAGACTGGTTGGATTCTCCGGCGCAAGTGAAAGCTGGCTCGGGCTGTGGCTTTGGTAGCAGAGAGAGAATGGCGATGAAGTTCATCTGGAGCGCAGTGAGACATCTCCGCACTCCCACTGAGGGCAGCGCGGTAGAAATAGGCAGAGCCTGATGAGGACCAGGTGTGCGCGCAACTGAGGATGATTAGCAGAGCTGACCATGCCACTTATCCTCTTTTTTTTCCTTTTATGAATTTGACTTTTATGCTTTTTACATGTAGCATTTCGAGATTCTTTAATGTAAAGTGTGCAACAAATAAAATGTTATTATTATTATTATTATTATTATTATTATTATTATTATTATTATTATTATTATTATTATTAAAAGTAACTGTAAATACTCCAGAATTGTTATCCACGCTGGCATTAACAACATTCAACTCCGGCAGTCGGAAGTCACAAAATTTAGTGTGGAATCGCTGTGTAGCATTGCCAAAACAATGCCAGCCTCTGTAGTATTCTCTGCCTACCCCCCCCAACCTGACCAGTGATGACATGTTTAGCCGCATGTCATCCTTCAACCGCCGACTGTCTGTGTGGTGTCCTGCAAACAATGTGGGCTACATAGACAATTGGAACTCATTTTGGGAAAAACCTGGTCTTGTTAGGCGAGATGGTGTCCATCCCAGTTTGGATGGTGCATCTCATTTATCTAACCAAATGGCATCATATCCAAAGTTCCAAAGCCTTGACTGCTCAGAGTTGGGACCAGAAAGCAGAGTCACAATCTTACATGCCTTTCTGCAGCTTCTCTCCATCTGCCACCCCTCAACTTAGCCCCTGTCTTCCCCTTCAGAGAATCACTGTCTGCTCCCTCTAAATTAAATACAAATTTAGTGTATAAATATCCCAAAATGATGAAACAAAAAGTTGATAAAACTCAAATTTATCATGTAGCCTCTAAATCTAAAGACTTGGCCTCTGTTCCTCCTCATAATTTAAAAATTAAATGCAGTTTGTTAAATATTAGGTCTCTAACTCACAAGTCTCTGCTAGTCTATAATCTGTCAATTGATCATCAGATTGATTTACTATCCTTACAGAGACTTGGTTAGGACAAGAGGATTATGTTGGTTTAAATGAATCAACTCCCTCTGGTTATTTAAACTGTCAAAATCCCAGAAGTTCTGATCATGGAGGAGGAGTAGCAACAATTTATCATTCCAAATTACTAGTTAATGTAAAGCAAAAGCATGTTATAACTCCTTTGAGAGTCTGGTCCTCAGTTTGGGGCATGTTAGCAATTTTAGGTTAAACCCAATTTTATTTGTCATAGTTTATCATCCTCCCTCAGCTTACTCAGAGTTTTTATCTGAATTTGCTGAGTTCTTAGTGGATTTAGTGCTGAAATCGGATAGACTAATTATAGTAGGGGACTTTAATATACTGTACATGTAGATGTAGATAGTGATTGCCTTGATATGGCATTTAATTCAGTATTAGACTTGATTGGGTTTTCTCAGAAAGGAGGAAATTCTACCCATTATCTCCACCACAAGTTGGACTTAGTTCTGACATATGGCATAGAAATAGAAAATCTGGTAGTGTCTCCTCATAACCCTGTACTGTCAGACCATTATCTGCTAACTTTTGATTTTACTATTTCTGACTATTTGGCTCCTAAAGAAAAATATTACTACAGTAGATATCTCTCAGATGATGCTGTTACCAAATTTAAGCAGATTGTTTCCTCAATGCCATGTGTCAACACAACGGAGACACATTATGTAGACTTTATTCCTTATGTAATTGATAGCATGACAAATAGTGTTATAGCTTCTCTGCATCAAACTCTAGACATGGTGGTCCCTTTAAAAAAGAAAAAGTTTAATCAGAGATTACTGACTCCTTGGTTGAACACAGAAACTTGTAGCTTAGAACAGAAGACTTGTCAATTAGAAAGAAAATGGCACTCCACTAATTTAAATGAAATCTATTTAGCTTAGAAAAATCAACTTCCAGTTTATAAAAAAAAAAAAAAAAATCTCTTAAGAAAGCTATAACAAGTAATTATTCTGCATTAATAGAAGAGAACAAGAATAATCCCAAGTTTCTTTTCAGCATTGTAGCAAGGCTGACAAAGAGTCAGGACTCTGTCAAATCTAGCATTCCCTTAGAGCTTAATAGTCAGGACTTTATAAATTTCTTCAATAATATAATTTCATCTATCAGAGATAAAATCAGTCAGATTCTTCCCACCGTTAACTTAAATACATTAACTATTACAACTCCTTCAACTGATATCTGTTTGGATGAGTTTACTCCAATTGACCTTTAAGAGTTAGATAAAATAATATACTTATCCAAGCCTTCAACATGTCTACAAGACCCTGCTCCTACCATGTTATTTAAAGAAGTTTCCCCATTTATTGGTAGTTCTATTCTTTAAATCATCAGTTCTTCATTAACATTAGGCCATGTACTGCAAGCTTTTAAAACTGCTGTAATTAAACCCTTACCCAAAAAGCCAGCCAATGCTGGATCCAGGAGTTTTAGCTAACTAGAGACCAATCTCTAATTTGTCTTTCATTTCAAAAATTTTAGAAAGAGTTGTTGCTTCGCAATTATTTGACCATTTGCAGGGAAATGGTTTCTTTAAAGAGTTTCAATCTGGGTTTAGAATCCATCATAGTACTGAAACAGCCTTAGTGAAGGTCACTAATGGCCTCCTTATTGCATCTGATAATGGACTTGTTTCTGTACTTGTCCTTTTGGACCTTAGTGCAGCTTTTGATACTATCAATCAAAATATTTTATTTGATAGATTAGAACACCTTGTTGGATTTAATTGAACTTCTTTGCAGTGGTTTAAATCTTATTTATCTGATAGGTTCCAGTTTGTTCATGTCAGTAGTGAGTTTTCTTCTAACTCAAAGCTCAGTCATGGAGTTTCACAGCAATCTGTGCTAGGCCCTATTCTTTTTAGTTTATATATGCTTCCGCTAGGCAATATTATGAGAAAGCAATGCAAACATTTTCATTGTTATGCAGATGACACACAATTACACTTGTCAATGAAGCCAGATGACACTCATCAATTATACAAATTAGAGGCTTGTCTTAAGGAAATCAAAGCTTGGATGACTTGTAATTTCTTGCTCTTAAATTCAAATAAGACTGAAGTCATTCTAGTTTGACCAGAAAACCTTAGAAATACCTTGTGAGAGTGAATGGTTGTCTGTCTCTCTGTGTTGGCACTGCAATGGACTGGCGATCTGTCCAGGGTGTACCCTGCCTCTCGCCCAAAAATGCTGGGATAGGCTCCAGCCCCCCCCCCCCCACGACTCAAAAAGGATTAAGAGGAAGAAGATGAATGAATGAATGAATGAATGAATGAATGAACCAAAGGTGAGCTGTCAAACCACTCACTTACCTTCTTTGTAGTCCTTTCGGAGTCTCGCAAGTAAGGGTGCTTGGTCCTTTGACAACAAAACATCTGCTATGCCAGCATACATACAGGGGGGACATTCTGACCAATTTCTGCAAGGTGGCCGTGAATACGCGCAACTAGTTGATCCTTGCTTTTGCGGGTACAACCAGGAAGACCCCTACGCATGCAATATGCTCGTAGATGAGGAACTTTCCATAAATTAAATGAGTCGATAGAGCATGTTTGGTAGCCACGTTCCCATGATGCTTTGCACGAGTCGAGATGCAAAAGTCGCTTATTGCTCTGATCTGTGTGAAAATCATGGAGAGACTTTTGAGACTTTATTGGATGTACCTGCTCCAGCAGCACTCCAGCCTGTGGTGGTGTTGTGCCAAAAAGTGATCAGTTGCCAAAAATTGATCGCCAGGTGCCATATTGTAGTTATGGGGTTACAGTCATGTGAAAAAATTTGGACACCCCTTTAAATATTCAGTTTTTTTATTAAGAAATGTTCACATATCTATATCTAGCCGTTTTTGTTTTTATTTGCCTTTTTTTTATTTTAGCCAGTTTAAGTAGGAATGAATGTGGGGTGTCCTAAAAAAGATGGGGGGCGTCCTAATTTATTCCTCATTATTTGTTTAGAATTACATTTTACAGAAAATTTGAAAAAAGTCTTTAACTCATTTTTAATTCTTTAGTTGTATTACATGAATCTCCCAGTATTTTTAACATTGATATTTAATATCTGTATGTCCAAATATGTTAAAAAAACACACAGGTTTATAAGGGTGTCCTAATTTTTTCACATGACTGTATATTCTATATATACTGTATATATATATACTGTATATATACGGTATATATATATATATATATATATATATATATATATATATATATATATATATATATATATATATATATGAAATACAGATTCAAGATTCAAAGGCTTTATTATCATATGCACAGTTAAGAAATGCTATATTTCCTGAGCAATGAAATTCTTACTTTGCTCTCCGAACGAATGCCAAGGTAATAGGTACAGAAACAACAATTCTAATAAGGCCATGACACACTAACACAGTAACTCAATCCTAATACTAATGGATGCTAATAGCATACACAGATGCTAATTTGGCACAGAATTCCTCAATATACTGGTAGGAGCACTAAAGTGTGTACTGTCTTCTGCACTGGCACATCCAACAATACAGTCTTCAGTAAATAAAAGAATTGTTTTTGGTTACTTTTTCTTAAAAATTAGCCATTATTTTCAACAGCACTGATAAATGTTTGATAAATGATAAAACGGGGTGGTGCGGTGTAACAGTGGTTAGCACTGCGGCAGCACAGCAACTCACCCTTGGCTATGGGATCGCTGGTTTGATCCCAGCCCCTGACCAACAGTGATTTGCGTGGAGTTTGCATGTTCTCCCCGTATCTGTGTGGGTTTACTCCAGGACTTCTCTGGTTTCCTCCCACAGACCAAAAACATGCAGGTTAGGTTAATTGGAGAGTCTAAAGTGGCTCTAGGTGTGAATGTGTGTGTGAATGGTTAAGGGATAGCGCCGTACCATGGCTGCTTCATCCATCCAGGTGGATGCCCTCAATTTCCCCTCTGGGGATCAATAAAGTATACAAAATCAAAAACAAAAAAAAAAAATCAAATGTTTGCTTTGTACTGTTGACTCCTTTCCCACATTCAGATTTAGAATGTGCAAAATTCAAACTCTAAACTTTAAAAAAAAAACTTGGAATGGGTTACACACTGGCCACTCATCGCCTTTGCAAAGTGGCCCAGCACACCAAGAAATGCTTGACTGAAGGAATAATTCTGAGCCATGTCCTCCCTTCGCAAAGGAGTTTCATGCTCCCTTGCCTCACTGAGAAGCAACTGGATGTGCCACTCACACTGGTCCCGTTTCAGCAGATCTTCAGCCTGCATCTCTGTAGACAGTGTCGTAAGGTCCAGTTGGGGTGCATCATTTTCTTCTTGCCTAGACGAAATGGGTGGTGGCTATTCAAAGCAAGTTTAAAACATACATTTGAGAAATACACTTTGTTAGATATTGAGATACTAACAAATAGGCAGCATGGACGTGACATCAGACGCACAGGTGACGTCAGCGCACTGTGCCTATTTTGAAGGACTGTTGGATGGAGCCATGGTCTTTGGAGCAACATCTCCCACTAGAGGAAACAACACGACAGTTTGTAGCTAGCATGGGGCTAACCATTTTACTGTTACTGTGTCCTATATTTGCATCTGTAATAAAGTTTGTGTTCAGCACAACTCCGGCCTCCGCTGCCCCCTTTCCAGACATAACAAATGGCGATGAGGAGAAAATTGGCCTTCCAAGGGAAAACTCAATGCTTTCCCCGAAGAAGAGAGGGGCATCCCGGCCGAAAAGTTTGGCAGTGAAAGGAGCCAGGTTAAACCAGTGCCAACAGCAAGTGGGTGAGTCGGTCCAGCAGTTTGTTGCCGACCTCCGCCGTTTGGCTAGTGTATGCGAGCATGGATGCTTAGAGGAGGAGATTGTGTGAGACAAGTTTGCAGAGAACACTAAAAATATCAAGCTGCAGTTGAAAATGTTCATGACACTTGTGATGCTAGCTAAAGCACTGGAGATAGTGTCCCAGCTAGAGCGAGAAGAGGCTGCTCAGTTAGCATTGTAGTTAGCGGGCCCCAGCCCACATTCCCCACAGTTAGCTACGCCAGTACAGATGGTGGCCCCAGTTGCTGAGCCCACCGATCCCACACATTCTCGGGAGGGCCCCAGCGGTAACCTCAGCTTGGACGATGACAACTTGAGTCCGCTGCATGCAGACATTGGACGACATCAGTATTGTGGGACCCATGAACTGGTCAGGACTGCAGTGTGTAGTAAAGCTGGACGGCATCAGTGAATCAGTGATGATGACCACCGCTGCCTCAGGGTCCCTGGAAAATGGGGCCATGGTTAGAAGGCTTATTTCCCGGTGACCTGAAGCAGCGTAGCAGCCAGGCAAAGGATGCCCTATGACCAACAGAAACATCACCTTCGCATTGCAATACGGTTACAGAACAATTCTAGCATTCCAGTTCCAGGTGAGACACCAGGGCGATAACTTTATGGGGTGAGACTTGTTCGGTGAACTGGGTTTCTCCTTCACAGACCCTGAGTGGGCCGATGACGGTCCGGGTCCATTGCGCTCAGATGCGGACGCAGCCACTCCCTGCATCGTACTGCATGTCGAAGAGAACCCAGCAGAACCGGAGCCACCACAGGAACCCCAGTCTGCAGCCATGTGGGACCTGGAGCCAGTCCCCTCGCAGCACGAGTGTTTGCAAACCGCACATATGCAGGCACCAGAGCCGCCACAGGAGCCCCAGTCCGCAGCCATGCGAAATCTGGAGCTGGTCCCTGCGCAACATGAGTGTCCTTGAGCTGCGGCCTCATCACAGGAGGGAGAGAGTGATTTTGCAGACGTGGGTACAGCTGAAGAATGCAGCATGGAGCGAGAATGCAGTACAGAGGGTTAACACAATGCTGAGAGAGAACTCAGCACAGAGAGAGAACACAACACAGAGAATGAACATAGTGTGGAGACAGAGCACAGACCAGACTTGCCTCTGATCCTTGCCTGGCACAAGCTTCAGGCAGCCGCTATGTAGCTGCAGGAGAGGGAGTTTGTGGAGAAAGGGGACCCCGGTGAATGACAACAACCCGGCCCGCCTCCCATCACCGATGACAGCAACAAATTATCATGACCATAACCAGCACCAGGTGAGAGAGAGAAGAAGCCAAACTCATCCCGCATCCTCGCGAAGTATCAGCCTCAGGTAGCCACCACGGCGCAGCAGGATGGAGAGTTTGTGACCCAGCAGCACTCAGCAGGGCATTGCCAACCGAGGGCACATACTGCTACCAGTGCGGATGGCACACCGCCACAGCAGCAACCAGCATCAGAGATGGGAGAGCAGCAGCGCCAAGTGCAGCTGAGCTGATCACTGCTCGCACTACTTGAATGGGTTCAGGTCCAACGATCTGACCACCTGGACCTTTGGATTGTCCCGTCATCGCAGATGAAAATCACAGCGTGAAAGAGGTCAGCTGCCGTTCAGGTGACCGATGGTTGGAGATAGCATGCCGGCCATCTGCAGAAGGTAAGAGCAGCTGCTTCAGATCAAGATGCTGCTCTGGAGCTGACCCAGCTGGTGTGGGACCAAGGCTGGGATGTTACTGACGAGTGAGCCATGGCTCCAGCAAGATGGCGCCCAGGTCCGCTGCAGCCAGCACCTTTGGGGCCATGCCCACTGCAGGCTCAACTGAGGCCCCTGAAGTAGAACTATAAGCAGTGACTGTTTTAGAATGTGTTTAGACAGAACGGCTGTTTCAGTGGTGGCAGAATAACCCACCCAGTTGTGTAGGGTTGACCGGCAGTCTACCTGGTGGCCCAGGTTGTATTTCTCTGCCTGTTACCAAAAAAGATAAAGCTGTTGTGAATGCAATGTAAAAAAAAAAAAAAAGAAAAAAAAAAGGAGGTGCTATGATTTAATGTGTTCTTAATATTTTGAGTTTTTCAAGGGGGAGGTAGATGTTAGATATTAAAATACTAACAAATAGGCAGCATGGACGTGATGTCAGCCGCATGGGTGATGTCAGCACACTGTGCCTATTAAGGAGGACTGTTGGCCGTGGTCTTTGGCGTGACACCTCCCACTAGAGGAAACAACACAACAGTACTGTTATGTCTAAGAAACAGGTGCAGACAGCGGGCATGAACTGCACTCTCCTTTATTCAACATATAACTGAACTACATACAGAAGGGTGGCGCCATATCACACCACAGCCAGTTTGTCACGTGATGACATCACCTACGGTGAGCAACCTCATCCAAACACCACATTTTCCCCCCCTTGAATAAACCCAAGAACTATATACTGCTACCTGGGCACCCAGGTGGACTAACAGTATGCCCACGTGACCGAGTTGGTTATTCTGCCGCTGCTATTGGTCACATCCTGGGTACACTCAAGAGTCCTTTATTTAGTTACAAAGTCCCTAAGGTAGCGGGATCTCTGTCGGACTCGGGCCAAGCGGTGCTTGGGTGGTACCACTGTTGCTAGTTCTGGCGGACGCCAGTCGGGGGTTGGGGGTCTTGTGTCGTTGCAGTCCCAGTCTGGGCTCTCTGTGTCTGTGGCTGTCTTCTGGTCTGGGACCAAAGTCGTTGTCATTTTTCTGAGGCGGCTGGCATGCCACAATGACCCATCAGCGAGACGAAAAGTGGCTGGACCCAACTGCTCTGTGATCTGCATTAGTGTTGGCCTAAACGACTGCAACTTGTGAGCGCGGTTGGGATGTTGGATCCGAGCCCAGTCCAGCACTACGAGTCCGGAGTCCCTCGCCCTGCACTTCTTGTTGAACCTTTGCTTCATCCATTGATGTTGTTCAACCACCCTCCCTCTAGGTGAGGGCATCTCCGGCGGTGTATCAGCCGCTGGGGGGTGCAGTCGGTCCAGGGGAAAACTCATCTTGTGTCCCAGCATCAATAATGCAGAGGAGCTGCCTCAAAATCCGCCGAGGTGAATTACCGTCCGTTGTCCATTGTGATTGCGTCCGGTACACCCCAGCGGGGGAAAAGGTAGGTGAAGAAGTCAGTGACTACCTCGGTGGTGACTGAGCCAAAGGGCCAAACCTCAGTCATTTTGAGTGGAGGTCATAGGCCACTAATAGAAAACATGGGTGCTGGGGGGGGGCGCTATGCAGTTCGCCGCATATGTCCAATTGGACGTGTTTCTTTGGAAGGGTACAATTCCCCTGGCACCTTGGCCGGCCAGCCCTCGCGAATGAATGTGCACAGCTGGGTCAATGTCGGGTACTGTTCAGATGCCCTCCTGGAGCTTTTGTAGGGAGGCGGCATTTTGGAGTGGCCCATGCAGCATGTGAATCAGTTCCGGCTTCAGGGGTTCTTGGTCGCCATTTGGAGTGAGGTTAGGTGTGGCCCAGGACAGGAAGTCTGCCACCACATTTTCTCTGCCCAGTGCGACCTGACTGTTAAATTTGTATGCCTGTAGTCTTTCTGTCCACCTGTAGATGCGCAGGGGTCTGTGTCCTTACCCCGATATTTCTAGCAGTGCCGTGAGGGCTCCGTGGTCTGTTCGTAGCATGAAGTGTCATCCATACATGTGCCAGCGTTCGCACTCACGAACAGAAGCCAGTGCCTCCCTCCATCTCTCCCACTGAAATGTCTCTCACTGCTGTGTTGGAAGTGTCACATGTCATGAACGTAGGATTTTGTGGGTTGAAGTGGGTGAATACTGGTAGGGAGGTGAGTCGTGTCTTTAATTCATTGATGGCTGCAGAGCACACCGGGGTCCGAACCCAGGTTGCATCTTGCTTCAGGAGGGCGCGTAGTGGGTCTATCATCTCTGCGTACCGAAGGATAAAACGCCCATAAAAATGCACCATGCCTAAGAAGGATGAGAGCTGTTTGGGGCATGCAGGGAGCTGCAGTATCACCTCGAGGTTCGAGTGCAGGAGACTCAGACCGTTAGCAGATAGACGGAAACCTGCAAACTTGGCGCTCGTTGCTCAAAAGATGCACTTCTTTCTGTTAAATGTGAGGCTGTGTTTCACTAGTACCTCCATGACATTATCAAGGCAGACGTCATGGGAGGCCACTGTTGTGCTGTGCACCGCAATGTCGTCCAAGTACACCACCACCCCTGGGAGACCAGTGAAGATGGTGGCCAGGATCTTTTGAAAACAACTCGGGATGGCGCTAAGGCCGAAAGGGCATGCAGGTGTACCTGAATATTTCCATGTGGGTCATGAAGGCTTTCAGGTTGCGGCTGTATGGGTGGAGGGGAACCTGTAGTTAGCCTTGACAGAGGTCAAGTTTGGAAAAAAACTTCGAGCCATAGAACGCTGACATCAGCTCGTCTGTCATCGGTAGGGGATATTTATCGTGGATCACTGCTTTGTTTACTTTTGGGCCATGAGGGCTTTCCATCTCCATGTTTATGGGGGCAATAAAAAGAGGTGCAGGAGGAAATAGGTTAAATTCTTTAGACTGGTTTTAGTAAAGGAATGGGATTTCAGCTGTGGCCTGGGGGAAAAAAAAACAGTTTTTTGACTGTCCTTGACTGTCCTTCTCCTGCGTGAAACAAAATGTCTTTAAGCAGAAGAATAATTATTGCTGAGCGAAAGTGAGATGATGCTACACACAGGTCTTGATGAAATGTTTGTGAGATATTGTATTTTGGTCAAATTTTCTTTAATGATTTAATTATTGCCGCAGCTTTTCTCAGAACAGCCCTCCTTCTCATGTCACTATTTGATGTCAAGACCAGTGTGTGATGATCAGGCAAATGTGCTCCCCCTCCCCTCCTGTTCCTGTCTTCCCAGCCACACCCACGTGATTACACACCTGCTGCGTCCTGACCCAGCATACTGAAGAGCCAGCGTGTGGAGAGTCCAACACGGGATCATTTGGGTTTGCTAAGATAAGCTCTCATCTAAGCCTTTTATCTTGACAATGCTTTGGTTGACCTGTCTTCCTCACTCCTCCGCCTTCTGCTTCTCAGGTTGCTGCCATCCGCCGGTGTGCCCTCCCAAGCTGATCACGCTCACCTGACCAGACGACGCCAGACGTCCACCCAAGTCACTGCCTTCCCCCTGTCCCCCTGGTCCACGCAGGAGTTCCCCGCTGGACTCCTCTGCTCACAGTGTAAGTGCGCTCTCCCTTATTACTCTCCTCTTTTAGGAGAATCTGTTCCTAATATCTGTCTGTTCTTTCCCCGTAGGCTATGTGTGCTCCAGGGGGCACCAGTTTTTGTGTCAATTTAAGTGTGCGTCCTTGTGTTTCATTTTCCTTAGTTTGTGCACTTTTATTTAGTGTTGTGTTTGTTTTCAATAAACTGGTGAACTTTTTATCCGAGTCTGAGTGATCGTTCTGCCAGCTCTGCATTTTAGTCTAATCTGTACTGAATCATGACAGAATGATCCAGCCAGGATCAAGGCTCAGCATGCGCTTGGCCAGGCATGCACTCAGCGCTCAACCACTTGGATGCCACGGAACGTCAGGTTGCATTTCTTTCCAAACAACTTCAAACCATTACCCACCAATTGGCGACCATTACCGAGCACCTGTGTTGGCTTCCTGGTGCAGCGCCTCCTCCTGCACCTGCTGCCCCGGCAGTGCATGCCATCTACAGGAACATCTCTGTCCCCGCGCCTGCCCCCTATGGGTGGGGGTGTGTGTGCAAGGGGTTTCTGCTCCACTGCCGGTTGTACTTCCAGCAGGAGGAGGGAGAATGTAGGGAAGATTTGGCTAAGACACATTTTATGACCTTGTTGTTGTGGGACCGGATGCTCAAGTGGGCTCAGTCTGTCTTGAGCAGCTCGGACGGGCCCCTATATTTGTATGAGCAATTTGTATATAGTTAGCCAGCTGATGGGGCTTCGGCAGGGGGGTCAGTCCATTGGCGATTTCTCTGTCGAGTTCCGGGTTGTTGTGGCGGACTCCAGATTGAATGATGTTGGCCTTCGCAGCTTCTTCCTCTGGGGTCTGAATTCGCACCTCCGTGATGAGCTGGCTAGCTGTGCATCTCCCTCCTCCCTGGATGAGCTCATCATGCAGGCTGTGGCCCTCGACAACCGGTTTAGGGAGCAAGCGAGAGAGCAGAGGGCCACTGCCTCTCTGTTCGCTCCCCGGCTGGCCCCTCCCTCTGGTGCTTCTCTGCTGGCCTCCTCCGGGCTAATGGCCCTTGGTATGCTCCATCTGACTCTAGAGGAGCATCGGCATCGAGAGAGGGAGGGGGCATGTTTGTATTGAGGGGCCCCAGGCCACGCAGTCTCGAAAATCCCCCATGAGGCCAAACGACCTGGCCCGTCAGTAACCGTGGGGGGTCTGGCGGGAGGGTCCTCGCAAAATCCTCCCAATCATTTTGAACTTCAGGCCCTCATTCAGTTACCGGGGGCCAAGTTCAAAACTTCCGTCCAGGTTGATTCTGGGGTGGAGCAAAATTTCATTCAATGGGCCGTGGTGTGTAAATTACAGATACCCACCAGGAAAGTTCCGACATCTATGATCGTCTCAGTAGTCTCGGGCAGCAGCATTGCAGTGATTACTGAACAGACTGAGCTCATTTCATTCATTATTCAGTTTTACGTGTTGCCCCAATCTACCACCACCACGATCCCGGGGTATCTGTGGCTCCACATTCATATCGTCGTCGGCCTCCGTCGGTCTATGATGACCATGGAAGAGAATCCTAAACGTCTACTCTGCTGGAACAGCACCGCCTGTGGCTGAACAGGCCGATGCGCGAATGGCAGTCCCTGTCACACAGGTCGCACTTGTGGGTGGTCTCCGTGCTGCTGGGTCTGTGGCGGTTCTTCCTGCGGGTCCTTTTTTCATCTGCAGAAGCAGTCAGTCTCTCTTTACCCGCCTTGAGCTGTCTGGTCAGGGTGCCTCTCCATTTGGATCGGTCCGTTGCAAGGTCCTCCCAGCGCTCTGTGTTGATCTCCAGGGCCTTCATGTCTCTCTTGCAGACGTCTCTAAAACGCAGCTGTGGGCGGCCAACGTCTCTCTTGCCAGTTGCCAGTTCTCCATAGAGGACGTCTTTGGGGATTCTGCCATCCTCCATACGGTGAACGTGGCCTAGCCAGCGGAGCCTGTGCTGTCTGAGTAGAGTGAACATGGAGGGAAGGCCGGCGCGGGACAGAACTTTTGTGTTGGGCACTTTGTCCTGCCAGGATATGTCCAGGATGTGGCGAATGCAGCGCAAGTGGAAGGAGTTCAGTCTCGGGCGTATGTTGTCCACGTCTCACTCCCATAGAGCAGTGTGCTGATGACGCAGGCGTTGTACACTGCCATCTTCGTCTTGACAGAGAGTTTGGGATTCTCCCACACTCGTGTGGTGAGGCAAGCAAGTGTGAAGGCTGATTTTCCAATCCTCTTGTTGATCTCTGTATCAAGGGAGAGGTTGTTGCTGATCGTGGACCCCAGGTACGTGAATTGATTCACGACCTCCAGCTCGTAGTCGTCAATGGTGATGGTTGGTGGTGCTTCCATGCCTTGCGCCAAGACGTTAGTCTTCTTCAGGCTGATGGTAAGCCCGAAGTCCTTGCATGCCTGGGAGAAGTGGTCCATAAGGGTCTGAAGCTCCTGCTGTGTGTGGGTTGCGACTGCAGCGTCGTCTGCGAACAGCATGTCTCTGATTAGAGCCTCGCGTACTTTGGTTCTGGCTTTCAGGCGGGCGAGGTTGAAAAGTCTGCCGTCATATCTTGTGTGCAGGTAGATTCCCTCTGTTGCTGTGCTGAAGGCATGCCTCAGGAGCATAGCAAAGAAAATCCCAAAGAGGGTTGGCGCAAGTACACAGCCCTGTCTCACTCCGCTGCGTATGTTGAAAGGCTCTGAGACGTTGCCATTGTGCTGCACTATCCCCTGCATGTTGGTGTGAAACGATTCAATGAGGCTTTGCAACTTTGGTGGGCATCCTATCATTGGCAGGATCTTGAAAAGGCCCTCTCTGCTGACCAGATCGAACGCTTTGGTGAGGTCGATGAAGGCGACGTACAGGGGCATGTTCTGTTCTCTGCATTTCTCCTGGAGTTGGCGGATGGAGAATATCATGTCTACCGTCGATCGCTCAGCGCGGAAGCCACACTGAGACTCGGGGTAGACACGTTCGGCAAGCTTCTGTAGACGAACGAGAACAACTCGTGCGTAGACTTTGCCAACAACGCTGAGGAGGGAGATGCCCCTGTAGTTGTTGCAGTCACTTCTCTCCCCTTTGTTTTTGTAGAGGGTGATGATCTTGGCGTCCCTCATGTCCTGTGGTACGGCACCTTCCTTCCAACACTGGCAGAGGACGTCATGCAATGGCAGCAGTAGGGCGGTCTTGCAGTACTTGATCAGGTCAGGGGGTATGCCGTCGTTGCCGGGTGCCTTGCCAGCGGCCAAGCTATCAATGGCCTTGCTGAGTTCGTCGATGGTTGGCTCGGCGTCAAGTTCGTCCATGGATGGCAGGCAGTCGATGGCATCAAGGGCTGACGGTGTCACGGTGTTCTGTCTGGAGTAGAGGTCGGAGTAGTGTTCCACCCATCTCTCCATCTGCTTGTTCTTTTCTGTGATCATCTCCCCAGTGGAGGATTTGAGGGGGGCCGTCTTGCTCTGAGCCGGACCAAGTGCTTTCTTGATGCCATCGTACATACCACGGATGTTCCCTGTTATGGCAGCGGTTTGAATGTCTTGGCTGAGCTGAGTCCAGTACTCGTTGGCATAGCGCCGAGCAGTCTGCTGAACTTTGCTTCTCGCAGCCCTGAGAATCTGGAGATTCTTCTCGTTTGGGTACTTCTTGTACTCACCAAGTGCTGAGCGCTTGGCTTCAATGACGGAGGTCATCTCGGTCAACTTGGCATCAAACCAGTCCTGTGACTTCGAGGTCTTCCTCCCAAAGGTAGCCAAGGCTGTGGGGTGGATGGTGTTTCGCAGCTCTTCCCACTTCTGCTTTGCAGATTCTCCTTCTTGTGGTACACCAAGTTCCTTCTCAAAGGTGGAGGCAAACTGCTCAACAAGTTCTGGTTGAGCCATCTTGCTGGTGTCAATCCGTGCCTTTCCAGGTGGTCTAACACGATGGAATTTCTTCAGCTGCAGCTTGACCTTGCAACACACCAATGAATGGTCTGTGTCGCAATCTGCACTCTGGAATGAACGGGTGATTAGCACGTTCTTCAGTGAGGTGTGCCTGGTCAGGATCAAGTCTAGCTGGTGCCAGTGTTTTGAGCGTGGATGTTGCCAGGAAACCTTGTGTTGGGGCTTGGTCTTGAAGAACGAGTTTGTGATGCACAGATCGTGATATGTGCAGAACTCGAGCAGCCGCTGTCCGTTGTCATTCATTCTGCCCACACCAAAAGGTCCAAGACTGGAGGGCCAGGAGTCGTGGTCAGCACCCACTCTGGCATTGACGTCTCCAAGGAGAATGAGTTGTTCAGAGTTGGGGACGATCCTGACAGTTGTTGCGAGATTCTCGTAGAACTCGTCTTTTGCCTCTGGTGTGGCTGTCAGTGTTGGGGCATACACACTGACGAGGGTGACTGGGCCTTGAGTGGTGTTCAGGCGGAGGGTGAGGAGTCGTGCAGAGCCAGTGCTGCTCGGTTCCACCATCTTCAGCAAGGTGTTCTTCACTGCAAAGCCCACTCCGTGTTCTGTGTGTTCGTCACTGCCCTTTCCCTGCCAGTAGAACGTGTAGTCCTTCTCTCTCAGTGTGCCTGCGTCAGCCAACCGTGTTTCCTGGAGAGTGGCGATATCCACTCCCAGTCTCTTCAGCTCATTATTGATGATGGCAGTCTTCCTGGTGTCGTTGATGTCCTTGAGGTTAGTAGCGAGTCCTGTCATCATAGTGTGGACGTTCCAAGTTCCCAGTTTTAGAGTTGGTCTCTTTTGTTTTATTGTCTTGCCTGGTGCGAAAGTTCTCAGCCTGCTGTTCGGACTTCTCCTCATCCCCATGCACCCAATGAGGAAAGCAAGCTGTGGCGGGACATCACCTTATTGGCTGGGGGCTGCCCAGCTTGAGGCGGGCGGTAGCTGTCCAGTGAGATCCGATGATCCCTCCCACCGTCGGGAATAACCCCTGGCGCCGAGCTCTACGCCAATTGAGCGGTGGCTTATAACCGGTAACTGTCATTCCCCGTGTTTTGTCTACGCCAAAGGTGAAGCTGGAGTGTCCTCTCCAGTGATCCGGTGTTCTACCTTCCAGCGTTGGGCGTTGGTAGGATTCAAGCCTGGGCAGGAAGATATGGAGGATAAGATGTTGCCCATGCAGCATGTCCCCCCTCTCCACGTCACTGATGAATCCAAAGGAACAGCAGGGCTGCTACAGTTTGGCACCAGCGCCATTGCAGGAGCTGCCAGAATGATGTTGAGCACAACATAGAACTGCCTTAGGGGCTCCGACTCCGGATTTTTCCTCAGGGTTGACTCCCGAAGCCTTTCCCGTGACCGGGTATGCCGCAAGGCAGCGGCGGTTTGAAATCAGGGTTTACCTTCCCCTAGATGGGCTACCTTCCCAGGTTGACGAGCCACCATCTACCCGAAGCATCTGGTTTTAAGGCTCCAGAGATCCGCCCTCGCCCCTTCTCCTCTTAGTAAAAGCAGTTCCGCCAGGCTTAGAGACTAAACCACACGGGCAGGCTAGGAGTTGGACTTAGTTGTCAGAGGCTTTTCGAGACGCACGCCATAAGGAGCATTTTATGAGCACTGGGAGCTTAACCCCAGTGCCGCTCCTGGCTATGACAACCTTGGAACCCCACATTCATAACGCCATCATAAACTGGAGTCAGGGCTCCATTTCGTCCTGGAGCCCTTTCTGCCTCTTGTCATGTCTCCGATCGGCCGCATGCTCACTTTCACAACCAATCTCCTCCCTTCCGGCTGAGCTGGCGTATCTCAGCTCCACGCCCGAGGTTTATCATGACTTAGGGAGGTCTTTAGCAAGTCTAGGGCCCTGTCTTTACCACCTCACCGGGGCTACGACTGTGCTAACGACCTCCTCCCGGGTGCTTGGCTGCCATCCAGCCAGCTCTACAGCTTATCTGGGCCGGAGAGGGAAGTGATGGAAACCTACATTAAAGACTCCCTCAGCACCTGCATAATTCGTCTGTAGGGAAGAAGGACGGGTCTCTGCGGCCGTGTATTGATTACTGTGAGCTTAACACAATTTCCCATAAAGATAAGTATCCGCTTCCCCTTATTAATACAGCGTTTGAGCTACTCCAACATGCATGTTTTTTCACCAAACCCGATCTCCATAATGTGTACCATTTGGTCAGCATTAGCAAGGGGGACGAGTGGTTTAAAACACCGCTGGGCCATTTTGAATATTTGGTCATGCCGTTCGGGCTGACCAACGCCCCGGCTTTCTTCCAGCGGTTAATCAATGATGTCCTGCAAAGATATGGTGAACTCCTTTGTGTTTGTATATTTGGACGATATTCTGATTTTTCCCTGCACCCTGGAGGAGCACGTAGTCCACGTACAGTCTGTCCTGCAGCGGCTGCTGGAGAATCAGCTTTTAGTGAAAGCAGAGAAGTATGAATTTTCCACTCGGTCTACTTCATTCTTGGCGTTCATCATCGCCGAAGGCAGGGTAAAGGCCGATCCAGCGAAAATCAAGGCGGTAGTAGACTTGCTGACCCCCCCCAACCCCCCCCCCCAGTCCAGGAAGGATCTCCAACGCTTCCTGGGCTTCACCAACTTCTACCGCCGATTTATCCGAGATTACAGTAAGGTGGCACAACTGCTTACGCGGTTGACGTCGACCCAAAGCCCGTTCAAGTGGTCCAAGGCCGCTGAACGAGCTTTTGTGACCCTGAAAGGCCTATTTACCAACGCACGCATCCTGGCACAGGTGGATCCTGCGGATCCTTTCGTGGTTGAGGTAGATGCTTCTGATTCGGGGGTGGGCGCTGTCCTCTCCAAGCGCTCCTCCTCCAACCAGAAGCTCCATCCTTGCGTGTATTTCTCCCAGTGGCTAGTGCCAGCCAAGAAGAATTACGATGTTGGGGACCACAAACTGTTGGCCATTAAGATGGTGTTGGAGGAGTGGAGACACTGGCTGGAAGGAGCTAGCCAACTGATCATTGTCTGGACTGATCACAAAAATTTAGACTATCCTCGATCAGCCAGACGGTTAAATTCTCAGCAGGCTCAGTGGGCCCTGTTCTTCAATAGATTTAATTTATCCATCTTATACCACCCAGGGTCCTGCAATGCCAAGGCTGATGCTCTCTTATGCTAGTTTTCTCCTGACTCCTCCTCCACCTCCTCCTTCGCAGCTGCTGCATCTCCCCCAGAGACTATTCTCCCCCCCCCCCCGCTTTCTTGGGACACTCTCGTGGAAGATTGAGCAAAGGGTCCAGCAGGAGCAGTCATCTGAACCTGTTCCGGAGGGAGGTCCGCCGAACCGGCTGTATGTCCCCTTGACATTGTGCGAAAAGGTGATTAAGTGGGGGCATGCAAGCTACTGTATTTCGCCTGTCATCCCAGCATCTCCAGGACAATTGAGCTGCTCAGGAGACCATTTTGGTGGCCCACACTTGGGAGGGATGTGGGGGAGTACATGAAGGCCTGTCACATCTGCTCCACTAATAAAGCTGACTCTTTCCCTCCAGCTGGCCTTCGTCATCCCCAACACGGTGATCTTCACCATTGTCGACCGGTTCTCCAAGGCCATCCACCTGGTCCCTCTCTGCAAAATACCATCTACCATGGAGACGGCCAACCTGGTAACGCAGCACATCATCTGGTTGCATAGGAAACCTATCGATATTGTCTTGGACCAGGGGCCCCAATTTACATCCCAGGTGTGGAAGGCATTGTGCCGCTTTTTTGGTTTGACCACCAGCCTGATGTCTGGATACCATCCACAGAGCAAAGGTAAGGCCGAGCATGCTAATAAGTCTCTGGAAGCCACCTTAAGGTGTATAGCTTCCCGGAACCCATCCACCTGGAGCTCCCTTTTGGCCTGGATGGAGTTCTCTCACAACTCGGCGATCTCCTCATCAACTGGGCTCACACCATTCGAGGCCTCGATGGGTTATACGCCACCTCTGCTGCCCATGGCGGAGAGGGGTCTTGCTGTCTCGTCCTTGGAGGCCCACGTACACTGGTGCCACCATCTGTGGAGGACCACAAGAGCTGCCCTCCATCCCTCTGCAGAGTGCAACAAACAATATGCCAACTGCAGGTGGGCGCCAGCGCCAAAGTACACAGTGGGCCAGAGGGTCTGGCTGTCCACCGATCAGATCCTGCTCAAGATGGAATCTCGGAAGGTCTCTCCCAACTATCTGGGCCTATTCACCATCAAGTGGCTGATCAATGATGTCACAGTTCGGTTGGACTTGCCGCTCTCTGTGTGCATCCACCCAACTTTCCACGTCTCGCGGATTAAGCCCCTATCTGCCAGTCCTCTCTGCCCTCTTCTGGACCCTCCCCCCTCCCCGGATTATTGACGGCAATACTACAAACACGATGGAGAGGATCCTGGACGCGCGTCGACAGGGTCGTGGGTGTCAATACCTCGTCCACTGGAAAGGGTACAGTCTGGAGGAGAAGTCCTGGATCCCGGGGTCCTACATTTTGGATAAATGAATGGTGGGGGGCATTCCATCGGGCCCATCCTTGTAAGTCCAGTGGGATGCCGGTAGGCGTTCCTTGAGGAGGGGGTGCTGTGATGATCAGGTGCTGTGATGATCAGGCGAGTGTGCTCCCCTTCCCCTCCTGTTCCTGTCTTCCTGGCTGTGGAGGATCAGCCACACCTGCGTGATTACACACCTGCTGTGTCCAGATGACCTAGCGTATTTAAGAGCCAGCGTGTGGAGAGTCCATCGCTGGATCGTTTGGATTTGCTACCATAAGCTCTCATCTAAGCCTTTTATCTTGACAATATTTTGGTTGACCTGTGCTCCTCACTCCTCCCCCTTCTGCTCCTCAGGATGCTGCTACCTGCTGGTGTGCCCTCCGGAGCTGATCATGCTCGCCTGACCAGAAGAAGCCAGAAGTCCACCCAGGTCGCCACCTTCCCCCTGTGCCCCTGGTCCATGCAGGAGTTCCCTGTTGGACTCCTCTGCTCACAGTGTAAGTGTGCTCTCTCTTATTTCTCTCCCCTTTTAGGAGAATCTGTCCCTAATAATCTCTGTCTGTTCTTTCCCCGTAAGCTACGTGTGCTCCAGGGGACACCAGTTTTAAGTGTGCGTTGTTGTGTTTCATTTTCCTTAGTTTGTGCACTTTTATTTAGTGTTGTGTTTGTTTTCAATAAACTGGTGAACTTTTTATCCGAGTCTGAATGATCGTTCTGCCAGCTCAGCGTTTGAGTCTAACCTGTACTGAATCATGAGACAGTGTTGCCAACTCCTCAGTTAGGAAAGTAGCAACTGGCTGTCCTAAAAGTCGTTTGAAGTTGCTAAATGGCGTCATTGTGTAATTTGCATAATTGGTCGTGGGTTTACTCCGGGATTTCTCCGGTTTCCTCCCACATGCCAAAAACATGCAAGTTAGGTTAATTGGCATCAAACTGGGGATTCTAAATTGTCCTTAGGTATGACTGTGAGAGTGAATGGTTGTCTGTCTCTCTGTGTTGGCCCTGCGATGGAATGGCGATCTGTCCAGGGTGTACCCTGCCTCTCGCCCAAAGACGCTGGGATAGGCTCCAGCCCCCCCGCGACCCGAAAAGGATTAAGCGGAAGAAGATGAATGAATGAATGAATGTAATGGACACTGTAGGAGAGAATAATAATAATAATAATAATAATAATAATAATAATAATAATAATAATAATAATAATAATAAGTTTATTTATAGAGCACTTTTTACAGACAGATTCACAAAGTGCTTAACATGATAAATAACAAAGCAAATAAAAATACAGGCACATAAAGCAGTGAAATAACAGACAGCAAAAGCACATAAAAGTACAATCAACACATAGTTAATTAAAAAGCCATGCTAAAAAGGTGGATCTTTAGTTACTTCTTAAAAACATCAATGGAAGGTGCAGACCTAAGTTTAAAAGGTAAGGAGTTCCAAAGTCTGGGAGCAACAACATCAAAGGCTCTATCGCCTTTGGTTCTGAGCATAGTACTCGGGACTACCAGTAGACTCTGATTAGAAGACCTGGGGAGCAAAAATCCCAGAACCACACAGGGGCACCTAGCGAATGACCTGCAGAGAGCTGGGACCAGAGTAACAAAGGCTACATCAGTAACACACTACGCCGCCAGGGACTCATATCCTGCAGTGCCAGACGTGTCCCCCTGCTTAAGCCAGTACATGTCCAGGCCCATCTGAAGTTTTCTAGAGAGCATTTGGATGATCCAGAATAGGAATGGGAGAATGTCATATGGTCAGATGAAACCAAAATAGAACTTTCTGGTAAAAACTCAACTTTTCGTGTTTGGAGGAGAAAGAACACCGTACCTACTGTGAAGCATGGGGGTGAAAACATCATACTTTGGGGCTGTTTTTCTGCAAAAGCACCAGGACGACTGATTTGTGTAAAGGAAAGAATGAATGGGGCCATGTATCGTGAGATTTTGAGTGAAAACCTCCTTCCATCAGCAAGGGCATTGAAGATGAAATGTGGCTGGATCTTTCAGCATGACAATGATCCCAAACACACTGCCCGGGCAACGAAGGAGTGGCTTCGTAAGAAGCATTTCAAGGTCCTGGAGTGGCCTAACCAGTCTCCAGATCTCAACCCCATAGAAAATCTTTGGAGGGAGTTGAAAGTCCGTGTTGCCCAGCGACAGCCCCAAAACATCACTGCTCTAGAGGCAATCTGCATGGAGGAATGGGCCAAAATACCAGCAACAGTGTGTGAAAACCTTGTGAAGACTTACAGAAAACGTTTGACCTCTGTTATTGCCAACAAAGGGCATACAACAAAGTACTGAGATGAACTTTTGTTATTGACCAAATACTTATTTTACCGAAGAATTTACCAATTAATTCATTAAAAATCCTTCAATGTGATTTTCTGGATTTTTTTTTCTCATTTTGCCTCTCATAGTTGAGGTATACCTATGATGATAATTGGAGACCTCTCTCATCTTTTAAGTGGGAGAACTTGCACAATTGGTGGCTGACTAAATACTTTTTTTCCCCACTGTATATACACACCATATACCACATACACCATATATATATATATATATATATATATACATGAATGTATATGGTGCATTGTCATTGTCAATGCACCATTGTCATTGTCCTCGGGTCATCCCTGGTCTCATATTGCCGTGGACTTTGTGACCGGACTCCCCTCCTCCCATGGGAAGACTGTTATTGTTACTATCGTGGATTGCTTCTCCAAGGTGGTGCATTTGTTGGCCCTCCCGAAGCTCCCCTCAGACTTGGAAATGGCAGTCCTACTGACTGACCACATGATCAAGGTCCACGGCATCCCCATTGACATCGTGTCTGACCGGTGTCCACAGTTTACATCCCAGGTCTGGAGGGCCTTTTGTCAGATGCTGGGCATGACAGTGAGTCTCTTGTCCGGGAACCATCCTCAGAGCAACGGGCAGGCAGAGCGCGCCAATCAGTCCCTGGAGGCCACCCTGCAGTGCATAGCAGCTGAAAACCCGGCTTCATGGAACACACACCTGACTTGGGTGGAGTATTCCCTCAACTCGGCCATTTCCACGTCCACCGGACTCACCCCCTTCGAGGTATGCCTAGGCTACACCCTACCTCTTCTTCCCATGACCGAGACAGAGGTGGCAGTTCCATCCGTAGAGGCCCATGCCCATTGCTGCCAACGCATCTAGAGGTCTACCCGGGCTGCCCTGGCACGCACCACAGAGGACACCCGGGCCGCCGCTGACAGGAAGCAGGTCCCGGCCCCAAAGTACGTCATGGGACAGAAAGTCTGGCTGGCGGCGAGTCAGGTCCTGCTGAAGGGGAGATCCAAGAAGCTGCTTCCCCGCTTTCTGGGCCTGTTTCCCATCACTTAGATTGTTAATGATGCGTCGGTTCAGTTGAAGCTCCCTTCTACGCTACAGATGAACCCCACCTTCCACATGTCCCACATTAAGCCCCTCTCGGTCAGTCATCTCTGCCCCCACCCCCCGGCTTGAAGCCACCTCCTTCTCCCAGAATCATCGACGGCCACCCCGCCTACACAGTCCGATTCTGGATGTTCGCCATTGGGGTCGGGGATTGCAGTACCTGGTGGACTTGGAGGGCTACGGCTCAGAGGAACAATCCTGGACCCCATCGTCACGGGTTCTGGACAAGGAGATGCTTCGGGTCTTCCACCAAACCCACCTGTAGAAGCCCTCTGGACCTCCAGGAGGCGCTCCTAGAAGAGGGGGCCCTGTCATGGGCAGCGGGGGCCCACCCCTCCCCTCCTGTCGCACGTTCACCAAGTCATCACTGCACCTGAGGCAGAGGACACACATGGCTGTTTCTCTAACAAAGTGCCGTTTTCTCTATTTAAAAAATCCTTGAACGCTCCCCCCTTGTGTGGTTCCATCTTGTGCTTGCATCGTGCATGTGAGCTGTCAGCTAATCATGACACTTCTGTTGATTCTTGGTTTGTTTGTTTTAATTTTGTCATTTAAATAGGCCATCACTTCCCAAAATAACTTCATGACTTTAATGCTTTGTCTAGACCCACATTATGTAAATCAGTTTTGTCCTGCATTGTTAAATATTGGAATATCAAGTTTAATCAAGACTGTTATATGGGATTGAATTGCTAACTGTCATGGATGCACCACTCAGGGGCAGAAAGACAGGTCCACGCGCTGGACTGCAGTGTGACATTCTATTTCAACAAAAAGACAAAAAAAAAAAAAATCCAAAGAGTGCATGACGAACAAGAATTATAAATAAGGCAAACTTACAGGCAAACAAACACTCCGGAGCCGAAATCGCCCTGAGTGCAGGTAGGGAAAAAGACAGAGGAGTAGTCCAATAACATCCGTAAAAGACTGCCGCAATAAAACAGTGAGCATACAGTGCTTAAACAGCAAACAAAGAAATGAGGCACAGGTGCGAGGAGCAGAGTGAGCAAGTGACCTGATAAATCAATTACATGCAGCTAAGCTGGCAGAGAGACAGTCTGGGTAGCTGGTGGGAGTGACTGGCAAGAGGAATGGGCTCAGAAAGTAAACAAATCAAAATATATACACAGAACAGCAAATATAATGATAACAGACAGAGAAAATACTCAAAACTTCAAAGGAAGTCTGGGCACTGGCTCAGACACATGACACTAGCTCTACGCCTGACCCTCCTCCTTTATCCGGGCGTGGGACAGTACAGGCAGTATGCCCATGTATCATCTCCAATAAATGGCTTCAAACAGCCTTTGAATTCAAAGTTTGATTCCCACTCCTTTCTGCATTTCATTTGCAGTCTGGATGCAATGGCGTGGGTCTCCTCTCTGACTGCAGCTAACTGCTGTACGAGGCTACTGTGAGACTGACTGCCTGTGAGTGCTTTGGGATGGGGCGAGGCCCACCGTAGCACCCACTGTTTGTTGAAGACAGTAAATGCAGAGCAATAGTGCTTTCACGTCAGAGTATCCAAAACACCAGAAAAGTCTTCGATAACACCAGAAAAAGTCAGTAGATTTGTCGCTAGTGGCTTCTGACAAAAAAAAAAAAAGTCGCCAAGAGGATTTGAAAAGTCACCGGATTTAGTGAGAAAGTCGCCAAGTTGACAACACTGATCTAGCCTCGGCCAAATAACAGTGGTTGATAGGATATGACTGGTCCCTGGAGTACAATAACGCACAGAAACATTTGTGAATGAGTGGCAAAACTGCTAGCTTCAGCTAGCCACCTTTGGTTCCAGTTACAGATAATAATAAGAAAATAAAGTAACATAACGTCGAAGAATGGCGTATATGGTCAAATGTTGTAGATGAACAACGATTCCAGTGGGAGTGAATAGAATTTATAGAAAAAAGCAATAAAGGCCTCTCCATCACTACCTAGTCCACTGAGGCAAGCTGTAGCCAGTTACAATGATCAGCTCCACTGCTAAGCATGCTAATGCTAACAGTTCAATGTAGCATCACGTCGAAAATATAACAAAAGAAGCCAAAATGATGAGATATATTATCAACTGCTGCACGGTGGCACAGTGGTTAGCACCGTGGCAGCACAGTTTACTCTCGGCCGGGGGATCGCGGGGATCATGAGATCGTGGGTTCGATCCCTGCCCCCGGCCAACAGTGATCTGTGTGGAGTTTGCATGTTCTCCCCGTGTTTGCGTGGGTTTACTCCGGGATTTCTCCGGTTTCCTCCCACATGCCAAAAACATGCAGGTTAGGGAGTTAAGGGGCGCTTGCGCACGCAGCGACCGGCAGCTGGTGGCTTGTCACCGGACTGCAGAACAAATCTACCTACGGGTACAAAATAAGTTAAAAAAAAACAAAAAAACAAAAAAAAAAACAACTGTGGATTCATGAACCAGGTGGAAACAGGGATGTCTATTGTTGTGACTGAAATCTATCGAAAATAACAAGACAAACTCCACTTGGTAAAAAAACTTCTCATAACATTGTTAGCTACATGACAGACAGTTAGGCTGGCCAATAATAGAGCAGCGGGTGATTTTATGACATCCCATGCAAATCCAGAAGAGTCAAAATGGCTAATTAAGACACAGAAACAATATAAAAGCTGTGTGTGTTTTTTAAGAGACATTAGCATTTTGATATTTTTTCGATAATCATGTGACCAAAAGATGCATTTCAGAAGGTTACAACCTACAAAAACCTTTTTTTGATCAATGACATCTTTAAAGAAACATGGACATGTGTCATTTTGAGGATGGCTGCTTAAGATGGGCGGAGAATGGTGCTGAAATATTGAAACCCTGAGCTGTTTTGACTAAAGCAGGTCACAGATGATTAATTATGAGCTGATCCACTAGTTTATCCTGGCCAAAAAGTAACAAAATTGGCCAGATTGACGCCAGATGCATTATCAACTGTGAGTTAATGAACCAGCAGGGAACACAGATGTCTAGTGGGATCAGTCGAGAGAGTCAAAATGGTTCAAACTCACAATAGTTAATTCCAAACTTTTTCCACCTTTAATGTGACCTAAAACCTGTAAAACCCAATAGAAAATTGAATCTGTTTGGTGTAAAAATATTTAGGGACCCACTTTCTTGAGTAAACTGACAATTGTACTCAACAAAAGTAAGCTACACTATATATTTAGGGTGATAATTTATCATTCATCTTGAGATTGATTGATCTGTTCTGCACTTTCTCCATGGACTGTAAGTGAATTAAAATTCTTAAGCTCAAAGGCATTCAACTGAAACATGTAATCATGCCACTCCTCTTGCTTGTTTTGTTTTCAATAGTTGAGCGTCACCGGGATGTCATTTAAAACACTTGACATCTACTCACAAATGTATTCTTATTCCTCTTTTCTTTTTTTATTTGAGTTTCAGTGAGAATGACTCTCAACAATCAGCTTCATTCAAACCCTACCCCATAAATAGTGTTTTTAGTTCCCTTTATCACTGCCAGTGGGACAAAGCACAAGCAGATCATACAAGCATTTAATATTGATTGTATTAGCTGTTTTTGCTACCTTTTAACTGGAAAAGCTAAACTATAGGTAGGGAAATGCAGATTTACCAGTAAAGCTTAGTACCTGGTCCATCCAATTTAACCAGAGGTGTTCAGGTGAATTCAGGACAATTCTTCTTCTTCTTCTTCTTTTAGATTTGACTAGTACATACCCGTGCATGCCCGTGCATACCCGTGCATGCCCATAGAAACCAAGTATAAGGGGAGGAGCTAGTGCTAGCTAGCACCTGGCCGCCGCCCGGTGCTAATGGGAAACTCGACATACCGGGAGCTGTAGCGAAAACGAAGCGGGTGCCGGGCTGGAGTTTAGGCGGCGTGAAAGAAATATAAGACAGAATAATAAAGAGCGATGGCAAGAACCAAGCAGACCGCCCGTAAAATCTACTGGAGGAAGAAGCCCCCCAGGAGACAGCTAGCCACCAGGGCTGCTCGGAGAGGCACTCTGGCCACCGGCAGAGTGAAGAGGCCTCGCCGTCACAGGTCCGTGGCTCTGAGAGAGATCCGTCGCTACCAGAAATCCACGGAGCTGCTCATCCGTAAGCTGCCCGTCCAGCGCTTGGTGAGGGAGATCGCTCAGGACTTCAAGACCGTCCTGCGTTTCCTGAGTTTCGCCGTCATGGCTCTGCAGGAGACCAGCGAGACCCACCTGGTGGTCTCTTCTTCGCTAAGGGGGTCACCATCATGCCCAAAGACTTCCAGCTGGCCCGCTGCATCCGCGGAGAGAGAGCTTAGACTTTCTGCTGCACATCCACCAGCCATAATGCTCTGCACTGTGTGTCTATATATATACATTTATAGTAATATGGACATATGTTTGCTAGATGCTGTTTTTTCTTGCCTTCTGATTGTTGCTCTGAGTGTTGCTGTCCCTGTGCTGTTGCAATCCTGGAATTTCCCCATTGTGGGACTAATAAAGGCTTATCTTATCTTATAAGCAAGTATTTCTGCATGCCCGTAGAAAGCAGGTGTAGGTAAGGGTGTAAGCAAGCACATCAGCACTCATTCAGTGATGCCTGCCTTTGATCTTTGAAGGTGTCATAGTGAGTCCTATGATCGTTGATGATGTCATAGCAAGTCCTATGATCGTGAGTCATGCCTGCGTTTGATCTTTGAAGCTGTCCTATGTCCTATGATCTTTTTTGATGGCATAGCGAGTCCTTTGATGCCTGCATTTGATCCTGGTTTAAATTAGTATTTTCTATTCTTAATCGGGTAATGAATATCTCTTCTTTCCTGTTTCTGGCAGCTCCCATTTGATTTAAAGTGCTGTTGTGGAGAGTGTAAATAACAGAGGCAGATTTGCAGCAGACGACTTTATTCACTCTCACGTCAGTCATACACAGAAAAAGCATGTCTCAATACACCAGGGGTTCTCCTTTTATATCAACCACCCATCTCACATCTGCATGACATCTCGCATCACAATACATTCATCCCTTCTCCCCCAACTCCTTCTTCCTGCTACCTCACCATAATCTCCATACCTATTGTCCTTCTCTGTTTACCCTCTGCATCCAGTCTGAGATGATTAACCCAGCCTCTACACCGCCTCCCCAGAATCTCAGACCGAGTTTCAGTCCTCAAGTCCTTTTGGCTTCAGTCTCCTCCCATATCTGGGGGTTTACCGCCTCCGTGGCACTACTGTGCCGGCGGGGGGCTCCTGGGGGTGTGTCTGTCTGCGGGTGGGCCATGGCGAGGGGGGGGAGAAACCTTTGACTTGCCCGTGTGGCTGCTCTGATGAATCGTTTACCTGGGGAGTTCTCAGTGGGGGTTTTCCACGCCGAGGGGCCCGAGCCAACAGCACTTGCTCATCCGCCACCACAAAGGCGGGCTTAAGTCTGTCTATGCATATTTTCTCCCGACGACCCCCCAAGTCTAACAAAAAATGTTTGTCCCCTGTTTCCAGCACTCTGAATAGGCCATCGTGGGTGGGCGCAATGGAGGGTGGTGGCCATTGTGCCTGACAGACACAAACGCCGCATTCTTCAAAGTTTTTGGCACAAAAGCGCATGGAAAACAGTGGTGGGCCGGACCCGGCAGTGTGCCTGTGTCTGCGCTATGCTGCAAAAGCTGAGACGGGCAGTTGTCCGGCGCGGGATTATCTGGCAAAAATTCCCCGGGCAGCTGCAGTGGCTGAGAAAAAACCAAGCTCCGCCGAGGAAGCCCCCAAATCCTCTTTTGATGCAGAACTCAACCCCAATAAAACCCACGGCAACCGGTCTTCCCAATTTGCATCCGTCAGCAAAGCCCTGAGCGCTGCTTTCAGTGACCTATGAAAACGCTCGCATAACCCATTTGCCTGTGGGTTGTACGCGGTTGTGCGATGAATTGCAACACCCAGGCTACGGGCCATTGCGGACCAGAGGTCGGAAACAAACTGAGGGCCCCTATCGGACGTGATGTCCGACGGGATGCCAAAACGCGCCACCCATGTCGTCAAAAAAGCACGCTCCAAGTCCGCGGACGTGGTTGCCACCAGCAGGACTGCTTCTGGCCAACGTGTGGTGCGGTCCACCACTGTCAGAAGGTACGTGCACCCCTGCGATGGCGGGAGGGGGCCCACGAGGTCCAAGTGAACATGGTCGAACCTCTTCACCGGTATACAAAACGGCTCCAAAGGAGCCTTCGTGTGTCTGTGTACTTTGGCTCGTTGGCACGCTATGCAGGCTGCAGCCCACTCTTTCACTTGTTTGCGCAGGCCTGGCCACACGAACTTCGCTCCCACCATTTTGACTGATGCGCGCACTCCTGGGTGTGCCAGAGTGTGAATTGACTCAAACACGCGGCAGTGCCAAGCAACTGGGACCACTGGGCGCGGGCGTCCCGTGGAGAGGTCGCAGATTGGGGGTGGGGGTGGGGGGGCTGCCGTCTTGCAGTACTCTGCTCTCCAGCCTTAACCCTGTTGGTCCAGACTGGAGCACGTACACGTCTGTATCGCCAATCTGCTCTGCGGCCATGGCTGCATAATCTATCCCCACACAGACCGGGGCCACTACTGCGCGCGAGGGGCAGTCTGCCACCACATTCAGTTTACCCGACACATGCTGAATATCGGTCGTAAACTCCAAGATCGTGGCCAGCTGTCTCTGCTGCCACCCGGACCATGGTTCCGAAACCTTGGCCATTGCGAACGTTAGCAGCTTGTGGTCGACGAACGTGGTGAAGCTGCGCCCTTCCAGCCAGAACTGAAAGTGGCGTATGGCCAGGTGGAGAGCCAGTAACTCTCTGTCGAACGCGCTGTATTTACGCTCACTGTCATGCAAAGCTCTGCTGAAAAAAGCGAGCGGCTGCCAAGAACCAGCGACACATTGCTCCACGACGGCCCCTATGGCCACTTCCGAGGTGTCAGTAGTGAGCGCTATCCGGGCCGCCAGGTCTGGGTGAGCCAACAGTGCGGCATTTGCCAGGGCTGTTTTAACCTCAGAGAATGCCTGCTCCCGCTCCCGAATCAATTCTACTCTGTCCGCGAGTTTCCATTTCTTGAGCGCGGCGTACAATGACTGCATGAGCTGAGCTGCGCGGGGGAGGAACCAGTTATAAAAGTTAACCATCCCCAAAAAATCTTGCAGCGCCCTGACCGTCTGAGGCCGGGGAAAATTTGCCATGGCGTGCACTTTGTCGGGCAAGGGTATCACTCCCTCCAGTGAGACGCGGTGCCCCAAAAAATCAATCCCCGTCACGCTGAACTGGCATTTTGCCAGGCTGATTATTAACCCGTGCTCCTCCAACCTCCGGAAAACCGTCCTGAGGTGGGTTACGTGTTCGTCCTCGGATGCACTGGCCACCAGGATGTCATCCAGGTAGACAAACACAAACGGCAGATCGCGCAACACCGCATCCATCATGCGTTGGAATGTCTGTGCCGCTCCTTTTAATCCGAAG
The DNA here is from genome assembly GCA_020510985.1 of Pholidichthys leucotaenia. Lineage (NCBI taxonomy): Eukaryota > Metazoa > Chordata > Actinopteri > Cichliformes > Pholidichthyidae > Pholidichthys > Pholidichthys leucotaenia. The sequence continues at coordinate 430,740,095 of CM035839.1, read as the reverse complement.
GGCATGCGTAAAAACTCAAACAAGCCAAACTGAGTTATTACCGCTGTTTTGGGTATGTCCTCCGTGCACACCAGGACCTGGTGGTAACCGTGGACCAGGTCTATTTTAGAAAAAAATGGATGCCCCGGCGAGGTGAATGGAAAAATCCTGAATATGGGGAATCGGGTAGCGTTCGTGCGCTGTGGCGTTATTCAACCTGCGGAAATCTCCGCACGGTCGCCACAATCCCTCGGCCTTAGGGACCATGTGTAGCGGGGATGCCCATGGGCTGTTTGAGCGCCTGATGATGCCCAACCTTTCCAAGTTGGCAAACTCCTCGCACGCTATGGCCAGTTTAGCCGCGTCCAAGCGCCGAGGTCGTGCGAAACGGGCAGCCCGGTGGTGGTGATAAAGTGTTCCACCCCATGTTTAGCGATGGCCGCCGAAAATGTCAGGACCGTGAGTGCTGGGAACTGAGTGAGCATTGTGTGGAACTTACCGCCTGGAGCTGTGACATTGGCTTGTGTTATTGGCCTGGCCCCTCAAGCTGTACAGGTGAGGGAATCAAAAGACATTGCATTAACCAAGCGTCTGTTAGCAACATCAACTAGCAACCCATGTGCACACAGAAAATCAGCTCCCAGGATTGGGAAACTCAATGCCGCTATGACAAAAGTCCACTCGTACATACGGCCGTGTAGGGATGAAGTCAGTGTTCTCTCACCAAAAGTCTTATTGTCCAAGCCATTTACTGCTACCAGCCCGGGGCCGCTAGCTCCCGCTAGCCGGTCGGCATAGGACAGCAGGATGATGCTCTTCTGGGTGTCAGTGTCTACGAGGAACTGTCTCCCCGAGCGTGAGTCCGTCACGTAGAGCAGCTTGTTCTCTTCACCGACGGTCGCAGCTGCTACCGACTGCCAGCCTTGGCATTTCCCGAACGCTTGAATTGGCACGGTGGCAAACATCTGGACTACCTCACTAACTGGCCTCAGTTTGTGAGAACCCGGAACTGTGTGTCCGACACGATCATCGGTAGCACGGAGGCCCCCCAGGGAACGGTTTTGGCTCCCTTCCTGTTCACCCTTTATACTGCGGACTTCTCACACAACACAACACACTGCCATCTACAGAAGTTCTCTGACGACTCTGCGATCGTTGGCCTCATCTCCAATGGAGATGAAGCTGAGTACAGAGGGCTTATCCAGGACTTTGTGGACTGGTGCCATCGGAACTGCCTCCAGATCAATGCGAGGAAAACAAAGGAGCTGGTGGTGGACTGCCGCAGGCAAGGACAACCCCTCACAGCACCAGTAAATACACAGGGAACAGACATTGAGATGGTGACATCCTACAAGTACCTGGGTGTTCATCTGAACAATAAACTGGACTGGTCACACAATACTGACGCACTCTACAAGAAGGGACAGCGCAGGCTGTTCCTACTGAGGAGACTCAGGTCTTTTGGTGTACAAGGGGCACTGCTGAAGACATTCTATGACATGGTGGTGGCATCAGCCATCACTTTTGGAGTGGTCTGCTGGGGCAGTGGCATTATGGCAGCCGATAGGAGGAGACTGAACAAACTGATCAAGAAAGCTAGCTCTGTCCTGGGGCAGCGCCTTGACCCAGTGGAGGAGATGGGAGAGAGAAGGATGGTGGCTAAACTGTCATCTCTGCTGTAGGCCGAGTTCCACCCTATGCAGGACATACTGAATGCACCGAGGAGCTAATTTAGCAGCAGACTACATCATCCTAGGTGCACAACCGAGAGGTTTTGCAGGTCCTTCCTACCAACGGCTGTCAGACTGTACAACCCTAAGCAGGGCTGCTCGCAGAGATAGCAAAAAGACGTGACAACCTAATAGTTTTTGAATGCAAAAGATGCAATAGACTTATACAATGGTCCCCTCCGGCATACAACTAGGAAAATACCGGTCGCTATGGAGGGTGAGAATATGTATGGGTACATAATCATACCATGTAGGATAACTAAGTAGACGGTTGTGCTGTTTCATCCCATCTAGCAACAATGCTCTGCACTGGGTGTGTTTATATATTTACATATTTATTCCATCTAGCTACAATGCGCCACACTGTGTGTTTATATATCTACATATCATTCCATCTAGCTACAATGCTCCGCACTGTGTGTTTATATATTTACATATTTATTCCATCTAGCTACAATGCTCCGCACTGTGTGTTTATATACTCATATATTTATTCTATCCAGCTACAATGCTCCACGCTGTGTGTCTATGTGTATATATATATACTGTATATATATATATATATATATATACGTATATATATATATATATATATACTGTATATACACTACCGTTCAAAAGTTTGGGGACACTTAGAACTTTCCTTATTTTTGAAAGAAAAGCACTTTTTTTCATTGAAGATAACTTTAAACTAATCAGAAATACACCCTATACATTGCTAATGTGGTAAATGACTATTCTAGCTGCAAATGTCTGGTTTTTGGTGCAATATCTACATAGGTGTATAGAGGCCCATTTCCAGCAACTATCACTCCAGTGTTCTAATGGTACAATGTGTTTGCTCATTGCATCAGAAGGCTAATGGATGATTAGAAAACCCTTGTGCAATTATGTTAGGTCTGCAATGCTGTAAATGCTGCAAATGGAGGATTCTTTGACGAAAGCAAAGTTTGAAGGAAAAAATTATTATTTCAAATACAAATCATTATTTCTAACCTTGTCAATGTCTTGACTATATTTTCTATTCATTTTACAACTCATGGTGGTAAATAAGTGTGACTTTTCTTGGAAAACACAAAATAATTGTCTGGGTGACCCCAAACTTTTGAACGGTAGTGTATATTGTTAGTGGTTGTTGGTGTTTTTAGTACATTTTTTTTTATTACTTTAGTGTTAGTGTTTGATTGTTTGTGTTATGTTTGTAAAAAAAAAAGGTTCAATAAAAAATATTGTGGAAAAAAATATGTACATATGTATACTAGCTGCTCTTGTTTTTTCTTGCCTTCTGATTGTTGCTCTGAGTGTTGCTATCCCTGTGCTGTTGCAATCCTGGAATTTCCCCATTGTGGGACTAATAAAGGCTTATCTTATCTTATCTTATCTTATCTTATCTTATCTTATCTGCGTGCGTTCTCTCCAAAGTTGCGGTGGGAGAAGCAGAGCGTGTCTCTCTGGCGCTCCCTGGCCTCCGCTGCCACTACCGTCGCTGGCTCCTCGCCTCCACTGGTCATCTCGCTGGGTTCCGCCGCTGCCGCATTCACTGTGAGGGCTCTGGTGGTGAGGATGATCCGATCTGCCTCCTGGGCTAGCACACAGTAGTCACGCGCGGCCAGCAATGGCGAATTGGCCAGAACCGCTCTGGCCACTGTTGGGAGGTTCCAGAGGAAAAGGTGGGCAAACAGAAAATGCCCGTCGTCCGTGTCCATCAACACCAACATCTTCTCCATCAGTTCAACCGCCGACCCATCTCCTAACTCGGAGTGCCTCAGGAGCCTCTCTGCTCTCTCACAGTCCGAGAGCGTGTAGTGCCGGGTCAGCGTGGCCTTGAGAGCCCCGTAATTGTCATGGGCTGGAGGCTGTTGGAGCAAGCTCGCTACTTGCTGAGACGTGCGAGCGTCCAGCGCTGCGACTACATAGTAATATTTGGTGTTGTCTGCCGTTATTCCCCGGAGGGCGAACTGAGCCTCGGTGTGGTGGAACCAAGACCGCGGGTCGCGCAGCCAAAAGTCCGGTAGTTTGACCGAAACAGCGCACGCGTTGCTGTGGGTTCCCGTCCGGGCTGTCTCTGGGATGCCTGCCACATTGGTGGGGCTTCCTGTCGGGGCCAAGTCCGGGGTTCTTGCCTCGTGTTCCATAATTCGTCAAAGGGTCACCAGTGTGGAGAGTGTAAATAACGGAGGCAGATTTGCAGCAGACGACTTTATTCACTCTCACATCAGTCATACACAGAAAAAGCATGTCTCAGTACACCAGGGGTTCTCCTTCTATATCAACCGCCCATCTCACATCTGCATGACATCTCGCATCACAATACATTCATCCCTTCTCCCCCAACTCCTTCTTCCTGCTACCTCACCATAATCTCCATACCTATTGTCCTTCTCTGTTTACCCTCTGCATCCAGTCTGAGATTATTAACCCAGCCTCTACACTGTGTCCTATTCGTAACCGGGTGATGAGTATCTCTTCTTTGGTGAATGATGGTGTATATGACATCATAAAGACATCAAGGCAGGCATCGTAGGACATCATGCCTACATCATAGGTAGCCAGTCCTATTGTCTATATGACGGCATTGCGAGTCCTATGTTGTCTGATATCATAGGATCATCATAGGACATCATGCAAACATCATAGGCCGTCCTATGATGTGCTATGATCGTGACATGATGTACTGCTTCGAATGGGTGTGGTTTAATGTGTCCTATTGTTAATTGGGTGATGAGTAAGGTTTCCAGATTTCCACATAATCTGACAGATTTCTTGAATTTATAGAGTGACATTTTTGAAAATTTCCAGATTTACTGCTTCGAATGGGTGTGGTTTAAAGTGCTGTGTCCTATTGTGTATATGACTGCATCGTCCTTTTGTCTATATGATGGCATCGTGAGTCCTGATCTCAAGTCCTGAAATCTGTCACATTGTGACACAATGTGACACATTGTGACAGATTTCTTCAATTATATATAGAGTGATAGAGTGATGATGATGATATTTTTTTCTGCATGGCTTTTGGTCACTAACTACTTCGGTATGCTTCTTTATAGGAACAGTGTTCAGGTATCAAAATGTGCAAGTCATAAAGGACATTTAAGTCTGTATTTTATAATCTGTTACTTTTATGGTTCATATTTGTTTTCAAGGTTTGGTCCTCAGTGTGGGGCCTGTTGGCAATCTTGGCTTGAACCCAATTTTCTTTGCCATAGTTTATCGTCCTCCCACGGCCTATTCAGAGTTTCTATCGGAATTTGCCAAATTTTTAGCTGATTTAGTGCTGAAAATCGAAAATAACTATTGTAGGGGATTTTAATATACATGTTGATGTAGAGAGTGACTGTCTTAATAAGGCATTCAATTCAATTTTAGACTCAATGGGGTTTTCCCAAAAAGTAAAGAATTCTACCCATTATTTCCACCATACATTGGACCTTGTTTTGACTTATGGTATAGATATCAAAAATCTGGTAGTGTCTCCTCATAATCCTGTACTGTCTGACCATTGTCTGTTAATTTTTGATTTCATTTTCTCTGATCACTTATTTCCTAAAGAAAAATACTACTACAGCAGATGTCTTTCTGATGACGTTGTTGCTAAATTTTTGCAGACTGTCTCCTCTATGCCATGGGTCAACACAACAGAAACAACAGAAATAAATGATGGAGAGTCTGCTCCATTCGTGATTGACAGCATGGTTGATGGTGTTACTGCCTCTCTGCATCGGACTCTAGATTTGGTAGCCCTTTTAAAAAAGAAAAAGTCTAACCAGAGATTTCTAACCCCTTGGATTAACTCAGAAACTCGTGGCTTAAAACAGAAAACTCGTCAATTGGAAAGGAAATGGCATTCAGCTAATTCAGATGAATTTTTACTTAGCGTGGAGAAATCATTTCTTAATCTATAAAAAATCTCTTAGAAAAGTTAGATCAAGCTATTATTCTGCATTAATAGAAGCAAACAAGAATAACCCCAGGTTTCTCTTCAACATTACAGCCAGGCTTACAAAGAGCCAGGACTCGGTCAATCCTCGCATCCCCTCTGAGCTTTCCAGTCAGGACTTTCTGAACTTTTTCAATCTTAAAATTTTATCTATTAGAGATGAAATCAGTCAGATTCCTCCTACCGTAAACTCAAGTACATTAACTACTGCAACTCCCTCAATTGATATTTGCTGCGATAAGTTTACTCCAATCGACCTCTTAGAGTTGGATAAAATAATTTCCTCATCTAAGCCTTCATCTTGCCTTTTGGACCCTATTCCTTCCAGGTTATTTAAAATGATCTTCCCAATTATTGGTAGCAGCTGTATTCTTCTTATAATTAATTCTTCTTTAACTCTGGGTTATATTCCACTGGCTTTTAAAACCGCTGTAATTAAACCCTTACTCAAAAAACCGACGCTCAATCCTGGAGTTTTGGCCAATTATCGACCAATCTCTAATTTGCCTTTTATTTCAAAAATCTTGGAAAGAGCTGTTGCTGTGCAATTATCTGACCATTTGCAGGGAGTTGGTTTGTTTGAGGAGTTTCAATCTGGGTTCAGAGCTCATCGCAGAACTGAAACTGCCTTAGTCAAGGTCACTAATGACCTCCTGACTGCATCTGATAATGGACTTGTCTCTCTTCTTGTTCTTCTAGATCTCAGTGCAGCCTTTGACACTATCGATCATGCCATTCTACTTGATAGATTAGAACACTTTGTTGGACTGAGTGGAACTCCGTTGCAGTGGTTTAGATCTTATTTGTCCGATATATTTCAGTTTGTCCATATCAATGATGAATTTTCTTCCAACTCTATGCTCAGTCACAGAGTTCCACAGGGATCTGTGTTGGGCCCTACTCTTTTTAGTCTATATATGCTCCTGTTAAGTAATATCATCAGAAAGCACTGTATACATTTTCACTGTTATGCAGACGACACACAACTATACCTGTCAATGAAGCCCAATGATTGTAATCAATTAGCCAAGTTAGATGCCTGTCTTGAGGACATCAAAGCTTGGATGACTTATAATTTTTTACTATTAAACTTTGATAAGACTGAAGTCATTCTTGTTGGCCCAAAACATCTTAGAAATTCCTCTTCAAATTATGCCCTTAATTTAGATGCTGCCACTCTCACTCTGAACAGTTCTGTGAGGAATCTTGGTGTTATTTTTGATCAAGATTTGTCCTTTAATTCACATATTAAAACTGTTTCTAAGACTGCCTTCTATCATCTACGCAATATTGCCAAGATCAGGAGCATCTTGTCTCTGAATGATGCTGAGAAACTGCTTCACACCTTTGTCAGCTCTCGATTAGATTATTGTAATTCGCTATTATCTGGTTGTCCTAAAGTATCCTAAAAAAATCTTCAGTTGATTCAAAATGCTGCTGCTAGAGTTTTAACTGGTTCTAGAAAAAGAGATCATATCTCCCCAGTTCTGTCCTCCCTTCATTGGCTTCCCATAGAATTTAGAATCAAGTTTAAAAAATCCTTCTTCTTACTTTCAAAGCTCTTAACAATCTGGCCCCCCAATATATAAAAGATCTGATATTACCTTACAATCCTAATAGAGCATTATGCTCCCAAAATGCTGGCTTACTTGTGGTGCCCAGAATCTCCAAAAGTACAGTGGGAGGCAGAGCCTTCTACTACCAAGCCCCTTCTCTCTGGAACCAGTTACCACTCTGGGTCCGGGAGTCAGACTCGGTCTCTGTTTTTAAGAACAGGGTAAAATCCTTCCTTTTTAATATAGCTTACGTTTAAGGAGGGATTTTGTGTCTCTTAACCCCACTTTTGTTCTGTTGTTATCTGATCCATACTGCTGGTTGACCTCCAATAATGTACTTGGCATCTTACCGTTATGTTCTTTATGTCTGTCCTCTCCATCCTCCCTATCCCCTCACCCCCAGCCAGTCGCAGCAGATGACTGCCCCTCCCTGAGCCTGGTTCTGCTAGAGGTTTCTTCCTGCCAAATGGGAGTTTTCCCTCTCCACTGTCGCTTAGTGCTTGCTCATAGGGGATCGTCTGATTGCTGGGTTTTTCTGAGACGGCTTTTGTTGTGATGTGGTGCAATGTAAATAAAGCTGAATTGAACTGAATATTCTAAGAAATATAAGAAGAAGGCAACTTTATTGTCATTCAATCCATACAGCCAATCATGTACAGTAGAACGAAATATAGATTCAAGATTCAAAGATTTTATTTGTCATAATTGGCATCAAACTGGGGATTCTAAATTGTCTTTTGGTATGACTGTGAGAGTGAATGGTTGTCTGTCTCTCTGTGTTGGCCCTGCAATGGACTGGCGATCTGTCCAGGGTGTACCCTGCCTCCTCTCGCCCAAAGATGCTGGGATAGGCTCCAGCATCCCCGCGACCCGAAAAGGATTAAGCGGAAGAAGATGAATGAATGAATGAATATTACTATACATACAGGACATAAAGGAGAATTGAAATAGTGTTTCTCTCTCTCTTCAGTGGTGTGTACATATAAAAAAAGAAAAAGGAATAAGGCTGGAAAAACAACAACAGCAATCTATGTACAGCAGGGGTGTCAAACTCATTCCATGGAGGGCCAAGACCCTGCATGTTTTGCTTTTACCCAGTGTCTTCAGCAGGTGTTTTCACTGATCAGCAGTCAGTGGGAAGAAATTCAGTGAGATCACCTGTTGAAGACACTGGGTGGAGGTAAAACCTGCAGGATCTTGGCCCTCCGTGGAATGAGTTTGACACCTGTGATGTACAGTAATGCTACCCATAGTGCAAATAGCAACAAAAGATAGACCCAGACCTCCCATCACACTCTATTAAGCAAGAAATCTGTGTGTGTGTGTGTCTGTGTGTCTGTCACATTTATAGGACATCATAGGACGGCCTGATTATCATAGGACGTCCTATGAACTCAGGCATCATAAGACTCGCAATGCCGTCATAAAGATATTCACATTGCTGTCATAAAGATATGATGTCTATATGACGGCACATAGACAAATGTGTCTTTATGATGTCATATAGACCATCACCCACGATGCCTAGACTAATGTATCTTTATGATGTCATATGGCTCAAAATTGCCAAGGTGACTAAGTCACAGGCCAGTCTTTACAGCGCATTCAGGTTTTCTGCACAACAGATTTCTGCAACCATGGCCAATTCTACGTTGCTGCGAGCAGAGTTGCCAGATCAAGCAGTCTTCATATTCTTGCTCAAGATGAAGAAACTAAGAAAAAGCGTTGCTTTCTCAGCAATGTCATTTTTAAAGAGGTGCTGCTGACACAGTAAAAATGTGTAACCTTGAAGAATTCCAGTCTACACTACAAATGTGTAAAATGCCAAGCAAAGCGCTGATTTTCTCTGGGTTCTCCGGTTTCTTGGTTTCTACGGGCATGCACGGGCCTTCCTGAACAGGGTAGAAAGCCACTTTTTGCTCAGATCTATTTTCATGATCCTGCCCATGAACTGGAATTACGACGCACCTATCCCTCAACCAGGGGTCTGAACGAAGAAGAAGACCCACCAGATGGAGAGCAATAGAATGAGAACTGCTGCATGTTAGAAACTAGAAAAGCATTCGAAGAGCGCAGACCTCCTGCGCATTATCATCTGAGCATTATCATCATAGTTACAATAATAGGTATCATCATCATCATTATCATCATAGTTACAATAATAGGTATCATCATCATCATCATCATCATCATAGTTACAACAATAATAGGTATCATCATCATCGTAGTAACAATAATAGGTATCATCATCATCGTAGTAACAATAATAGGTATCATCATCATCATCATCATCATCATCATCATCATCATAGTCATCATAGTCATCATATCATCATCACGATGATGATGATACCTATTATTGTAGTTACGATGATGATCATGATCGGTGATCCGGATCATCCCCAAAATTTAATCAGTTCTTCCTTGTACAATTTCCAACAATGCCTGAAAGTTTCATCGAAATCTGTCAAAAATTTTTTGAGTTATCTTGCTAACCAACAGACAAACGAACAGACAGACAAACAGACAGACAAACCCCGGCAAAAACATAACCTCCTGGCGGAGGTAAACCCCGGCAAAAACATAACCTCCTGGCGGAGGTAAAGATGCCGTGTACATGAAACACCTCAGGTTCCAGCAGTACGCCACAGGCATGACTGTGAACAACACAGCCATCTGAGACAGGAGGAGACCCTTCAGCAATGGGCATGCAGAAATACTTGCTTTACTTGGTTTCTACGGGCATGGATGGATATGCACAGGTATGTACTAGTCATTATCATCACTGTATAAAGTCAAGAAATCTCTGTGCGTCTGTCACGATCGGACATCATAGAACGGTCTATGATGTCTGCAGGATGTCCTATGATGATCCTATGATCTCAGGGTACATAGGACTCGCGATGATGTCATATAGGTGATGCCGTCATATAGGCAATAGGACTGGCTACCTGTGATGTAGTGTCCTATGATGCCTGCCACAGGAGGAGACCCTTCACCAGCATAGGGTACAACAGACAAGGGATGCACAGACAGACAGGAAACGTGTGGCAGTGCGCCATGAACATGCTGAGTCACTTGAAGCCTGAAATGCCCGCAAAGCGAGCAACGCCGCACGCCACGCAATGCACAGACAAGCTGAGACCCAGGAGATGCAGAATAGTCTGCTGGCTGCTATCGCTGCACGTCAGGCAAGGCACAGAGAAGCTGAGAACGAATACGACACACTACTTTAAACCACACCCATTCCAACTAGGACATTGGGAAATCTCAGTAAGGCAGAAGGAACTCTACAAATTCAAGAAACCTCTGTCAGTGATGTCCGTGTGATGACGGTGAACAACACAGCTGTCTCACACAGGAGGAGACCCTTCAGCAACCGGCATGCAGAAATACTTGCTTATACTTGGTTTCTATGGGGATGGACAGGTATGTACCGGTATGTACTAGTCATGCAAATAAAGATAAACGATAAACGATGAAGAAACCCAGCAATCCTATATACAGAAAATTAGAGCTGTAATACTCATACTTGAAAGTTCAATGTGGTAGTGTAGGTGCAGACGGTGACAGATATGACTGCACATAATCAGTTTTGCAATAACAGACAGCAACAGATATGGCATTTGTGCAAATGGTTGCAGTAAAGTGCAGAAACATACAGCAGCAAATGTATACTGTTGGTGTGCCAGTCTTTCTGTGCCAACAGCTGAGATAGTTATTGTGCTGGTGAGTGTGTTACAGTCCGGGAATGGAGGGGGGGTCAGGTGAGTGTAAGAGTTCAAGGTCCTGATGGCCTAATGAACAAAGCTGCTTAGCAGTCTTGTGGAGCGGGCCTAGAGGCTCTGGTACCTTTTCCCTGAGGGCAGGGGGCTGAAGAGGGAGTGTGAGGGGTGGGAGGTGTCGCCTGCAATGTTGATGGCTCTGTGTGTGAGGCAGGTGAGGTAGATGTTCGGGGGGGGGCACCGATGATCTTGCTGGCTGCTTTCACTGTACGTTGTTGTGTCTTTGGAGGCGGTGCAGTTTCCATACCACACCATGATGCAGCTGGTGATGGAAGTCAAAGGGGGAAAAGCAGGGTACAGAGCGCAGACGGCGGAGGTCTGCGCATTATTATCTGAGCATTATCATCATAGTTACAATAATAGGTATCATCATCATCATTATCATCATAGTTACAATAATAGGTATCATCATCATCATCATCATCATCATACTACTTCATCATACTACTACTTCCGGCTTCCTACTTCTTCCGGCTTCCAGAGAGAGCAGTCGCACTTTTCCTCCCTCCTCCTGTCCTGCCTTCCTGACCCAATTCCCAGCTTTGCTGTGTCTGAGTGATTGTTTGTGCCATCTCTCCTTCTCGCTGATCTCAACCCAAACGGAAAAAACGGAAAATGGATGGGCTTTAAATGCAATTGATCCCACTTTTAAAGAAGATCGGGCTAGGGGGAGCCCTGGACTCATGGACAATTGGGAATTCATAGGTCTGTGTGATTCGACTGAGATGCGGAAGACATCTCTACTTGTTTGGCTGGATCACAGGATTCTATTTTGGCTCTGGAGTTCCTGATGTATCAGAAATTAAAGTTGGGAGAGCTGATCAAAGCAGACCCCGGCAACGCTCCTTCAACAACAAATTCGACCAGTCGGGAGTGCACTGATAGCGGCAATGGTGAACTGAATGATGGTTGATTCAGGAAATGGTATACATCTGGAGTCGCTGGTGCTCTCATGGAATGATTCTAAAGCCTGTGTAATTTGAATTGTGAAGCGCAGATCTGCATGAGAGAATAAAATCCTACACTCGAAGCGTCTGTGAAGATTCGGCCTTGATCGGCGCCCCTGGATAATTCAACCCTCCAGAGTTGAGATAAGCAGATGTGTGAGCTGGCTCTGTCTGGCCCAAACACTGCTGCTGCTGTACAATAAACAGAACTCTCCAAGGACAGCGTTCATGAGACTTACATGGTGTTTTTACCATCTGGCATGAAGAAGAGATTACTCTGGACATGACTGTGTAAACATGAAAATATAACATCTATCTTTGCCTGGGAGACTATCTTTGTTGTACTTCAGTAACTGATACATTCATCCACACAGCATACACACTGACATCATCTACTGATATTTACACACACTGCCTCTCTGTGTCTCTGTTTCTGTGAGGTTGATTGTCTGCTCTGTGCCATTGAGAGTTTTTTTTTCTCTGTAATCATAATTTGGCTTACAATTATAAGCTGTATTCTGATAATGAAGTTTTTTTCTCTCCGCCCATTGTGTCATTTTTACCCTTCCTTATCTTCCCTTATCCCCCATCTTTTTGATTAGGCGCCTAGTTAACGGCTGCCGTGTCATTGTGATATGCTTACATAGCGTGCCAATGTCAAGTCAAATTCCTCGTGTTTTTTACATGCTTGGCAATAAAGCTTTTTCTGATTCTGATTCTGATTCTGATCATCATCATAGTTACAACAATAATAGGTATCATCATCATCGTAGTAACAATAATAGGTATCATCATCATCGTAGTAACAATAATAGGTATCATCATCATCATCATCATCATCATCATCATCATAGTCATCATAGTCATCATCTCATCATCACGATGATGATGATACCTATTATTGTAGTTACGATGATGATCATGATCGGTGATCCGGATCATCCCCAAAATTTAATCAGTTCTTCCTTGTACCATTTCCAACAACGCCTGAAAGTTTCATCGAAATCCGTCAAAAACTTTTTGAGTTATCTTGCTAACCAACAGACAAACAGACAAACAAACAGACAGACAAACACAGACAAACCCCGGCAAAAGCATAACCTCCTGGCGGGGGTAAACCCCGGCAAAAACATAACCTCCTGGCGGAGGTAATGATTCAGTGAATCCTAATCATCATCACTCTATAAATTCAAGAAATCTGTGTGTCTGTCTGTGTGTCTGTCACAATCAGAGGACTCGCTAAAAGATAATAGGAACACCTATGATGTGGCTATGATCTCTATGATGCTTCTATCATCGCTACATGATGCCTATCTGTCTGTATCTGTCTATCTGTGTGTCATGGCCATAGGACTAGTGAAAGATCATAGGCTCACCTATGATGATCCTATGATCTCTACATGATGTCTATATGATAGACATCATGGTTCCAACCTTGGTTCCAAGGTTGTCATAGCCAGGAGCGGCACTGGGGTTAAGCTCCCAGTGCTCATAAAATGCTCCTTATGGCGTGCGTCTCGAAAAGCCTCTGACAACTAAGTCCAACTCCTAGCCTGCCCATGTGGTTTAGTCTCTAAGCCCGGCGGAACTGCTTTTACTAATAGGAGAAGGGGCAAGGGCGGATCTCTGGTGCCTTAAAACCAGATGCTTCGGGTAGATGGTGGCTCGTCAACCTGGGAAGGTAGCCCATCTAGGGGAAGGTAAACCCTGATTTCAAACCTCTGCTGCCTTGCGGCATATCCGGACACGGGAAAGGCTTCGGGAGTCAACCCTGAGGAAAAATCCGGAGTCGGAGCCCCTAAGGCAGTTCTATGTTGTGCTCAACATCGTTCTGGCAGCTCCTGCAACGGCGCTGGTGCCAAACTGTAGCAGCCCTGCTGTTCCTTTGGATTCATCAGTGACGTGGAGAGGGGGGACATGCTGCATGGGCAACATCTTGTCCTCCATATCTTCCTGCCCAGGCTTGAATCCTACCAACGCCCAACGCTGGAAGGTAGAACACCGGATCACTGGAGAGGACACTCCAGCTTCGCCTTTGGCGTAGACAAAACACGGGGAATGACAGTTACCGGTTATAAGCCACTGCTCAATTGGCGTAGAGTGTGGCGCCAGGGGTTGTTCCCGACGGTGGGAGGGATCATCAGATCTCACTGGACAGCTACCGCCCGCCTCAAGCTGGGCAGCCCCCAGCCAATAAGGTGTTGTCCCGCCACAGCTTGCTTTCCTCATTGGGTGCATGGGGATAAGGAGAAATCCAAACAGCAGGCTGAGAACCTTCGCACCAGGCAAGACAATAAAACAAAAGAGAGCAACTCTAAAACTGGGAACTTGGAACGTCCGCACTATGATGACAGGACTCGCTGCTAACCTCAAGGACATCAACGACACCAGGAAGACTGGGCAGCACTGGCTCTGCACGACTCCTCACCCTCCGCCTGAACACCACTGAAGGCCCAGTCACCCTCGTCAGTGTGTATGCCCCAACACAGACAGCCACACCAGAGGCAAAAAACGAGTTCTACGAGAATCTCGCAACAACTGTCAGGATCATCCCCAACTCTGAGCAACTCATTCTCCTTGGAGACTTCAATGCCAGAGTGGGTGCTGACCACGACTCCTGGCCCTCCTGTCTTGGACCTTTTGGCGTGGGCAGAATGAACGACAACGGACAGTGGCTGCTCGAGTTCTGCACATATCACGATCTGTGCATCACAAACTCGTTCTTCAAGACCAAGCCCCAACACAAGGTTTCCTGGCAACATCCGCGCTCAAAGCACTGGCACCAGCTAGACTTGATCCTGACCAGGCGCACCTCACTGAAGAACGTGCTAATCACCCGTTTGTTCCAGAGTGCAGATTGCGACACAGACCATTCATTGGTGTGTTGCAAGGTCAAGCTGCAGCTGAAGAAATTCCATCGTGCTAGACAACCTGGAAAGGCACGGATTGACACCAGCAAGATGGCCCAACCAGAACTTGTTGAGCAGTTTGCCTCCACCTTTGAGAAGGAACTTGGTGTACCACAAGGAGGAGAATCTGCAAAGCAGAAGTGGGAAGAGCTGCGAAACATCATCTACCGCACAGCCTTGGCTACCTTTGGGAGGAAGACCTCGAAGTCACAGGGCTGGTTTGATGCCAAGTTGACCGAGATGACCCCCGTCATTGAAGCCAAGCGCTCAGCACTTGCTGAGTACAAGAAGTACCCAAACGAGAAGAATCTCCAGATTCTCAGGGCTGCGAGAAGCAAAGTTCAGCAGACTGCTCGGCGCTGTGCCAATGAGTACTGGACTCAGCTCAGCCAAGACATTCAAACCGCTGCCATAACAGGGAACATCCGTGGTATGTACGATGGCATCAAGAAAGCACTTGGTCCGACTCAGAGCAAGACGGCCCCCCTCAAATCTTCCACTGGGGAGATGATCATAGAGAAGAACAAGCAGATGGAGAGATGGGTGGAACACTACTCCGACCTCTACTCTAGACAGAACACCGTGACACCATCAGCCCTTGATGCCATCGACTGCCTGCCATCCATGGACGAACTTGACACCGAGCCAACCATCGACGAACTCAGTAAGGCCATTGATAGCTTGGCCGCTGGCAAGGCACCCAGCAACGACGGCATACCCCCTGACCTGATCAAGCACTGCAAGACCGCCCTACTGATGCCATTGCATGACGTCCTCTGCCAGTGTTGGAAGGAAGGTGCCGTACCACAGGACATGAGGGACGCCAAGATCATCACCCTCTACAAAAACAAAGGGGAGAGAAGTGACTGCAACAACTACAGGGGCATCTCCCTCCTCAGCGTTGTTGGCAAAGTCTACGCACGAGTTGTTCTCGTTCGTCTACAGAAGCTTGCCGAATGTGTCTACCCCGAGTCTCAGTGTGGCTTCCGCGCTGAGCTATCGACGGTAGACATGATATTCTCCATCCGCCAACTCCAGGAGAAATGCAGAGAACAGAACATGCCTCTGTACGTCGCCTTCATCGACCTCACCAAAGCGTTCGATCTGGTCAGCAGAGAGGGCCTTTTCAAGATCCTGCCAAAGATAGGATGCCCACCAAAGTTGCAAAGCCTCATCGAATTGTTTCACACCAACATGCAGGGGATAGTGCAGCACGATGGCAACGTCTCAGAGCCATTCAACATACGCAGCGGAGTGAAACAGGGCTGTGTACTTGCGCCAACCCTCTTTGGGATTTTCTTTGCTATGCTCCTGAGGCATGCCTTCAGCACAGCAACAGAGGGAATCTACCTGCACACAAGATCTGACGGCAGGCTTTTCAACCTCGCCCGCCTGAAAGCCAGAACCAAAGTACGCGAGGCTCTAATCAGAGACATGCTGTTCGTAGACGACGCTGCAGTCGCAACCCACACACAGCAGGAGCTTCAGACCCTGATGGACCGCTTCTCCCAGGCATGCAAGGACTTCGGGCTTACCATCAGCCTGAAGAAGACTAACGTCTTGGCGCAAGGCACGGAAGCACCACCAACCATCACCATTGATGACTACAAGCTGGAGGTTGTGAATCAGTTCACGTACCTGGGGTCCACGATCAGCAACAACCTCTCCCTTGATACAGAGATCAACAAGAGGATTGGAAAATCAGCCTTCCCACTCGCTCGCCTCACCACACGAGTGTGGGAGAATCCCAAACTCTCTGTCAAGACGAAGATGGCAGTGTACAACGCCTGCGTCATCAGCACACTGCTCTATGGGAGTGAGACGTGGACAACATACGCCCGGCAGGAAAAGAGACTGAACTCCTTCCACTTGCGCTGCATTTGCCACATCCTGGACATATCCTGGCAGGACAAAGTGCCCAACACAGAAGTTCTGTCCCGCGCCAGCCTTCCCTCCATGTTCACTCTACTCAGGCAGCGCAGGCTCCGCTGGCTAGGCCACGTTCATCGTATGGAGGATGGCAGAATCCCCAAAGATGTCCTCTATGGAGAACTGGCAACTGGCAGGAGAGACGTTGGCCGCCCACAGCTGCGCTTTAGAGACGTCTGCAAGAGAGACGTGAAGGCCCTGGATATCAACACAGAGCGCTGGGGGGACCTTGCAACGGACCGCTCCAAATGGAGAGGCACCCTGACCAGACAGCTCAAGGCGGGTGAAGAGAGACTGACTGCTGCAGCAGATGAAAAAAGGACCCGCAGGAAGAACCGCCACAGACCCAGCAGCACGGAGACCACCCACAAGTGTGACCTGTGTGACAGGGACTGTCATTCGCGCATCGGCCTGTTCAGCCACAGGCGGTGCTGTTCCAGCAGAGTAGACGTTTAGGATTCTCTTCCTTGGTCATCATAGACCGACGGAGGCCGACAACTATAGTATAGAGTGATCAAAGGCAGGCATTGCTGAATGAGGACAGTTGAGAAGAGACAGGCCTGGGAGGCTGGCATTTTGGCTGTGGCAGTTACCACGGCCAGGATGTGGAGAGTGATAATGTAGAGTGAAGTGATGATATAGAGTAAAGTATGAGGAGACGAAGAAGAGTGATGTCTGAAGATAGAGTTGAGGTTTGATTGGACACAGCAATGATGATAGAAGAACTACAACTCCTGACCAGATAGAGTGATGATATAGAGTGAAATACAAGGAGACGAAGAAGAGTGATGTCTGAAGATAGAGTTGAGGTTCGATTGGACACAGCAATGATGATAGAAGGACTACAGCTCCTGACCAGATTGAGTGATGATATAGAGTGAAGGACGTGGCGGTAATGCACCTGTAAGCTGGTTGCCAACTGCCAATCAAATCTAAAATAATAATAAGAAGATGATTACTGAATGAGTGCTGACATGCTTGCTTACACCTGCATTCTACGGGCATGCAGAAATACTTGCTTATACTTGGTTTCTATGGACATGCACGGGCGTGCACAGGTATGTGCTAGTTTTTAAAAGAATCACTGTTGCAACAGAAGTAGGACACTGACAAAGATTTCTGGAAGGAATGCTCTAGAAGTGGATATAATTCAACTAGGAGGAATGGGGTAGGAAGCGGGGAAGAGGAAGTTTGGAGCTCAGTGGAGTCTAAAAGAAGCAAACGTAGACGTAAAGAAAATCTATCAAGAGCGTTATCAAGTGCTGATAAATCAGAAGACAAACAATTCTGGAATAAACAGAAGGAGCGTAAAGTAATCATTAAACTTACTCAGGAAGGAGCATCATTACCTCCGCCAGGAGGTTATGTTTTTGCCGGGGTTTGTCTGTCTGTTTGTCTGTCTGTTTGTCTGTTTGTCTGTTGGTTAGCAAGATAACTCAAAAAGTTTTTGACGGATTTCGATGAAACTTTCAGGCGTTGTTGGAAATGGTACAAGGAGACGAAGAAGAGTGATGTCTGAAGATAGAGTTGAGGTTCGATTGGACACAGCAATGATGATAGTAGGACTACAGCTCCTGACCAGATTGAGTGATGATATAGAGTGAAGGACGTGGCGGTAATGCACCTGTAAGCTGGTTGCCAACTGCCAATCAAATCTAAAATAATAATAAGAAGATGATTACTGAATGAGTGCTGACATGCTTGCTTACACCTGCATTCTACGGGCATGCAGAAATACTTGCTTATACTTGGTTTCTACGGACATGCACGGGCGTGCACAGGTATGCGCTAGTTTTTAAAAGAATCACTGTTCATCATCATCGTAGTAACAACAAGGAAGACCTGATTAAATTTTGGGGATGATCCGGATCACCGATCATGATCATCATCGTAACTACAATAATAGGTATCATCATCATCGTGATGATGATATGATGACTATGATGACTATGATGATGATGATGATGATGATGATGATGATGATGATACCTATTATTGTTACTACGATGATGATGATACCTATTATTGTTGTAACTATGATGATGATGATGATGATGATGATACCTATTATTGTAACTATGATGATAATGATGATGATGAGCAGATCTGTTGTCATGTTGTCAACATGATCTGTGTCTGTTGTCATGTCGGAGCAGACATGACAACAGACACATTATAAAGTATGCTGATGACTCAGTCATTGTCAGTCTCCTCCAGGATGGTGAGAGTGGCCACGGCCCAGTAGTTGATGACTTTGTTCACTGGTGTGAGGATTCCTACCTGCAGCTGAATACAACAAAAACGAAAGATATGATTATTGACTTTAGGAGTAAAACTCCCAGGCACAAAGTCACCATACTAAAAGGCCAGACCACCGAATGTGTACAATCGTACAAATATCTTGGGACGATTATTGATAGTGGATTGAACTTTGAGGTGAACTGTGAAAGGGTGTGCAAAAAGGGTCAGCAAAATTTGCATTGTTTGAGGAAACTTGCACGCTTCCAAATTGACCGAACCATAATGATTATGTTCTATCGGGCTTTTATTGAATCTGTTTTATCCTTTTCTTTAATGTCATGGTTTGGTCAGATAAAACTGAAACAGAGGAAATCCTTGGATCAGGTAGTCAGATGGTCCAGTCGTTTGCTTGGTGAGTCACAGCTGAGCCTGACATCCCTGTACACCAGACAAGTACAGAGGATGGCCGACTCGATTTTAAATGATGACTCCCACCCTTTGCACTGCAACTTTCAGCTTCTTCCCTCCAGACGGAGGTTTGCTGTCCCAAAAAGTAGAACCCAGCGCTACAAAAACAGCTTTGTCCCTGCTGCTGTCAAAGAGTTGAACAAGCTATAAAAATTATATTGTACATATTTTATATTGACCTATTTTGTAAGATGTGTGACTGGGTTTGTGTCTATGATGAATGTAATTGTGGCTTGTAAATATGGATGTCACCAACTGCAAAACAAATCTACCTACGGGTACAAATAAAGTAACCTGAACCCGAACCTGAACCTGATGATACCTATTATTGTAACTATGATGATAATGCTCAGATGATAATGCAGGTCTGCGCTCTTCGAGTGCTTTTCTAGTTTCATGAGTGGACCCAATTAAGTTCACAAATGTAATTAATAAGTTACTTGGAGAAATTTTAAATGCAAGAATTTTTCGTAGTGGTTCATTACTAGTTACATGTAAAGATAGTGTTCAACAAGGAAAAGCAATCAGAGTCAATAAGATGGAGGGGGAAAATGTGCAGTGTTCAGTACTGGAAGGAAATAAGGCAATGAGAGGAGTGATATCGGGCATTTCAATGGCTGTCTCAACTTATGAAATAATGAAAAACTTAACTGGAGCAAAAGTGACAGAGGTACAAAGATTGGAAACTAATAGAAATGGTGAAAAATGTCTACAGATAGTCTGTCAGTAATGTCAAAATTTGATGAAACCAGACTGCCAAGTAAGGTGTATATTGGCTACATGATCTATGAAGTCAGACTTCACGTTCCTCCTCCACTCAGATGTTTCAAACGTCAAAAGTTTGGTCATGTAGCAGTGATATGCAAAGGAAAACAACGATGTGCCAGATGCTCTGGTGAACATGAATATGGCAAGTGTGAAAGAGAAGCCAAATTAAAGTGCTGTAACTGCGGTGGTGAACATAGGTTTGCATATCGAGGTTTTGAAGCCAGAAAAAGAGCAGCAGAAATTCAGCAGATAAAAGTCTTCCAAGGATTAACATATGCAGAAGCAGCGAAAAAAGTGCCAGCTAAAAAAGTGGGAGTGGACTCTAACAGGAAAAGTGTGCAGACTTGCAGTGCATGCAGTAGAATTAAGGAAGGTACTTTTGAAGGAAAATAATTTTGTCTTTTTTGTGGTAGATGTGATAAACTGCACTGCGCAGACTTCCAAGAAAACAGAAAAATTCAAAATCATTGTAAAAGCAGCAGAAAAAATATCTTGGCATTAAGGGGCTACATTGGGAAGCAGTTTAGGACTTGTTAAGTGGGGGATCTTTCAGTTCACAGACATCATGTGCTGGTGGATCAACCACCAATCAAGTCTAAAAGAAGAAGAAGAATGAGATGAGACTCAGATATGGACTACAGCTCCTGACCAGATAGAGTGATGATATAGAGTGAAGTATGTGGTGGTGGTGCACCTGTGGGCTGGTTGCCAGCTGCCAGTCAAGTCTAAAAGAAGAAGAAGACGATAGTTCAGAACTCCTTATAAGAACTCCTTATACAAAGATATAGAGTGATGATAATCAAGTCAGTGGCGGTAATGCACCTGTGGGCTGGTTGCCAACAGCCAATCAAATCTAAAAGAAGAAGAAGAAATTGACAACTGGTTAAAAATGGATAGGTGGGTGTCCAAGTGGATTATCTTTTGAAACAGGTAATGTTTAAACAATGGAATAAAGCTGAGAGGCAGAGATCAAATGAAGTCAACATGGGTGTGATTTTTGAATGCTTTAATTGTTTCCATTAATCATAACACTGCCAGGAACTACTTTTGATGTAAATGACTTAAGCAGAAAAAATTGTCACTGGTCCTGTTTTTAAAGAGGTAAAATGTTCTACCTAGTTTTATTAATAGGTCCCTACAAATGTTTCCTTAAGATGTGGTACCAGCTTTGTATCGCAGCATAATACATTGTCAAACCCTGTTCCTCATGTTTCCATTCATGGCTTTCAGCCAGCAAGGTGTTTATGAATTCCATGATAACCATCTCCCGCTCTTTACTTCCTCCTGGCATCGTTCTGGGTGGTGTTTCAAAGAAGTGGCTGCCATTACCAATACACTGGTCAACACCAAATTTATTGTCTAAGTTTTTTTTTTGTTTTTTTTTAGCTGATTTAGGACTATTTTTGATGTGCTGAATCCAAAAATCACATTGGTTTTGTTCAATTAGGTCAACTTTTTGAATTATGGCCACATGCTGTTTTATCGGTTTTTGTTTACATGTTCGTGTATTTTCACTTTATATGATGCAAAATTCTTTTGCATGTCTTGAAATTCTCTGAATTTTGAACAATGATGACATAACATTCAATTTACATGTACTTACCTTTATATAAAGGTAAGTACATGCACAGTACTAAGTAAGTACAGGTTTTTACTTAGCACCTGATCGAGAGAAA
The DNA here is from genome assembly GCA_020510985.1 of Pholidichthys leucotaenia. Classification (NCBI taxonomy): domain Eukaryota; kingdom Metazoa; phylum Chordata; class Actinopteri; order Cichliformes; family Pholidichthyidae; genus Pholidichthys; species Pholidichthys leucotaenia. Next base: position 430,718,170 of record CM035839.1, on the reverse strand, counting down.
CGGATGTCATTTTCAGATTCAGTGGTGCAAAATTGTCTTAAATCAGTTGAAAAAACACAGACAACTTACAAAAAAATTATTTTTGTAACACTGTGTTATTTAACTAGGAAAGATCCCACTGAGATCGCAGATCTCTTGTCCAAGGGAGTCTTGGCCAGGACTCCCTTGGACAAGAGATCTGCGATTTAACTGCTGTTTAACTATCGTTTAAACAGCTAAGAAAACCATAAAAACAAATGAAAAGAAATAGAATGAAATATCTAAAAACAATGACAAATCATTGATTGCATTTCCAGGTCATTCAGAAAAAAATAGAAATGATCCAGTGAAAATTATTTAGAGTGAAGTACGTGGCGGTAATGCACCTGTAAGCTGGTTGCCAACCACCAATCAAATCTAAAAGAAGAAGAAGATGATGATCCAGAGAAACAAGATTTCTAAGTTTTAAAGTGCCTTGTAATTTGGTCCAGTCAGAAGAAGCATGATAGCTAAATGCCATTTTCGCACTCTCTATGTGAACACTGGGGACAGTCAGAATATAAAAGTCCTGCGATCATAGTCCATAAGGTCCATCTGACTTCTGCTGAAAATAAGCACAGACGTAGGGAGAAAGCAGGCCAAGTACACCTTTATATATAAGTCTATGCTAGTGCATTTGCCGTCAAGTTTCTAGAGCAGGCCATCCAGCTACAGAATATAACTCACAGTGATGAATTTGAGGTTTACAATTTGTAATAAATCCAAGGGAGGCATGATAAACTGAGTCAAGCATATGCAATGCCTGTACAGGGGCATGCATATACTCTATAAAAGGTCTCCATAATCCAGTACTGGTAGAAATGTGGCTGCCACAAGTCTCTTTCTTACATTAGATGAGAAACACAACTTGCTTCTCAAATGAAAACTTAATTTAAGACGCAATTTTTTTTTTACCAAAGAATCATCATGTGGTTTGACAGTGAAAGCGTCATCAAGTAAAACACCCAAATATTTAAAACACTAAACAACTTTGATGACTGTTCCGTCATGAGTCACCACTGATAGAAGAGTTTCTGACCTGCTCTTACTTTTAGAAAACACCATGACTTTAGTTTTACTTATAGGTGCAAAGTTGATCAGTCAGCCACAGTGTAGGAATGTGGGAAAGAGTTGTTAAAGCTAGATTAATAAGAGAGGTGATGATGAGTGAACAGCAGTACTACAGAGGCAATGCTTATCTTAAGAGTGCTGAGAAGTATATACAATGGTGTGAAAAAGTGATTGCCCCCTAAACCTTATAACTGGTTGGACCACACTTAGCAGCAACAACTGCAGTCAAGCATTTGCGATAACTGGCAATGAGTCTTTTACAGCGCTGTGGAGGAATTTTGGCCCACTCATCTTTACAGAATTGTTGTAATTCAGCCACATTGGAGGGTTTTCCAGCATGAACTGCGTTTTTAAGGTCATGCTACAGCATCTCAGTTGGATTCAGGTCAGGGCTTTGACTAGGCAACTCCAAAGTCTTCATTTTGTTTTTCTTAAGCCATTCAGAGGTGGACTTGTTGATGTGTTTTGGATCATTGTCTTGCTGCAGAACCCAAGTGCGCTTCAGCTTGAGGTCACGAACAGATGGCTGGACATTCTCCTTCAGGATTTTCTGGTAGACAGAATTCACGGTTCCATTTACCACAGCAAGTCTTGCAGGTCCTGAAGCAGCAAAACAGCCCCAGACCATCACACTACCATCACCATACTTTACTGTTGGGATGATGTTCCTTTTCGGAAATGCTGTGTTACTTTTATGCTGGATGTAATAGAAGACACGCCTTCCAAAAAGTTCAACTTTTGCCTCATCAGTCCACAGAGTATTTTCCTAAAAGTCTTGGTGATCATCTAGATGTTTTCGGCAAAACTGAGATGAGCCTTTATGTTCTTTTTGCTCAGCAGTGGTTTTTGTGTTGGAACTTTGCAATGTAGGCCATTTTTACCCAGTCTCTTTCTTACGGTGGAGACATGAACACTGACCTTAACTGAGGCAAGTGAGGCCTGCAGTTCTTTGGATGTTGTTGTGGGGTCTTTTGTGACCTCTTCGATGAGCCGTCACTGCGATCTTGGGGTAATTTTGGTCGGCCGGCCACTCCTGGGAAGGATCACCACTGTTCCATGTTTTCGCCATTTGTGGATAATGGCTCTCACTGTGGTTCGCTGGAGTCCCAAAGCTTTAGAAATGGCTTTATAACTTTTTCCAGACTTATAGATCTCAATTACTTTGTTTCTCATTGGTTCCTGAATTTCTTTGGATCGCATCATGCTGATGAGGATCTTTTGGTCGACTTCACTTTGTCAGGCAGGTCCTATTTAAGTGATTTCTTGGTTGTGAACAGGTGTGGCAGTAATCAGGCCTGAGTGTGGTGAGAGAAATGAACTTAGCTTTCCAGAGATGTGATAAACCACAGTTAATTTATGTTTTAGCAGGGGGGCAATCACTTTCACACAGGGCCATGTAGGTTTGAATTATTTTTACCCTTGATAATAAACACCTTCATTTAAAAACTGCAGTTTGTGTTTACTTGTGTTATCTCTGTCTAATATTTAAATTTGCTTGATGATCTGAAACATTTAAGAATGACAAACATACAAAAAATGAGAAATCAGGAAGGGGCAAACACTTTTTCACGCCACTGTAGAAGGTCAGGCATATGTTGAAGATCCAAGGAGTAGAGGTAGTGAATGTGCACTTGGAATCAAAATTATTCGTCCTCGTCTCCACATTATTGGTAAAATTTACAAACTAGCAGCTCCTTGCACTAAACAAATCAAACAAGAACAATTTAAATAGCTCAACACAACTAATATTGTCAAGTGGTTTCTCCTAATTCAACACAAAATGCTACTTTTAACGACTACTGCAGTCTCAAAATTATTCAACCCCTTCATGACAAGCATCTTTAGTGCTTAGTAGAGCACCCTTTTGTTGTCATGACCTGCTGCAAAAGTGATGTAAAGCCAGACATCAACTTCTGGCAGTGTTCCTGAGGAATCTTAGCCCATTCCTCATGGGCAAAGGTCTCCAGTTCACCAATATTCTTGGGCTTGTGTGCAGCAACCGCTTTTTTTCAAATCCTACCAGAGATTTTTAATGGGGTTCAAGTCAGGCGACTGTGAAGGCCACTCTAGTATCTTCCAGCTTCTCTTAAAACCAAGCGTTGGTGGACTTTGAGGTATGCTTGGGATCATGACAGATGACATGACATTTTCTCCCAAGATTTCCTGATACTTGATTGAATCCATCTTGCCCTTCACATGCTGTTGGTTTCCAGTGCAAGAAGAAACGAAGCAGTCCCAGAGCATTACTGAGCCACCACCATGTTTCACTGTAGGCAGAATGTTCTTTTCAGCATATGTGTCATTTTTCCTCCTCCAGACATACCGCTGATGAATGGATGGATGTATAGCTGGCATGATGTCATCATGGTGAGACAATAAAACATAACAGACTAACGGTGGTAAAAAAAAAAAAAAATGAATACCTGCATGGAATTTGGAGTAAATATGTATTAATTCAGATTGTTTTTGCTGAATTAATAAATATCAATACCTTGAGGTAGTTTATGTTGTGATGCAAAGCTCTTCTCTCACTGCTTCGTTGGCTGTACATTGCATTGTGGGACATATTGGCTAATGTAGTGACCATCTGTCATACACTACTTTTCAAACTGCACTGTGGGATTTTTTTTGCGTGTGCAATATAGTGAATTAAGTTTTCAGTTAAGATTTGGAACAGCACTACACAATGGCTGAGGCACTATCTAGTACACTATATGGGGAACGTATGAACATTTCAAACACAGCATAGGTATTTGAGGTGTTCTATCTCAAACACACCTGATGCAGCTAATGAAGCCCCTGATTGGTTGCATCAGGTGTGCTTGAGACCTCACCTAATTTGCAAATGTGTGCTCTTATGAGGAATTCTATTCAGGGGGTTGAATAATTTTGAGACTGCAGCAGTCATTGGAAGTAGGATTTAGTTTTGTTTAACAATTTAAACTGTTTTTGCTTAATTTGTTTATTGCAAACAGCTGAAAATGTTAAATTTTTGGCAATAAACCTAAAATGCATTGTGGGTTGAATGACTTTGATTGCAGCTGTAAATGAGTTTAAATACCTGGGGGTCAACTATTTAAAGCAATAGTCAGTGCACAAGAGAGGTGAAGAAGACAGTGCAGACAGGGTGGTGGGTGGAGATAAGTGCCGGGGTGATTTGTGAAAGGGGGATATCATCATCGTCATCATCGGCGGTCACTCGGAGCGAGTATGACAGTCATTCCTTGTGGGGGCATCTACTTGTGGGTCTTCAGGTGGGCGTAGAGGCCGATCCATGACCCCCATATTTTGGTGCAATGTTGGCATATGAAAATGGTGGTGGGTTGTGGCCGTGCTGGAGCCTTTTTCTGTCTTTCCTTGCGGAGCTGTCGTTTTGTTTCTGCGACAAGGTGGATTTCCTTCTCATAGTGTGCAGCACCTTCTTGCACCGCTTCCTTCCATCGGTGCCTGTTTAGAGCCATGTGCTCCCAGTCAGGAGATAAGATATTGAATTTTTTAAGGTTTGTTTTAATATTGTCCTTGAACCGTTTCTTTTGCCCTCCTGGAGCCCGCGAACCACTCTCCAGTTCAGAATAAAGAATTTGTTTTGGGAGACGGGTGTCAGACATGCGAATGAGATGGCCAGTCCATCGTAGTTGGTATTTTATTATTGTGATGGAAATGCTGGGCATTTTGGCCTCTTCCAGAACACTGATGTTTGTACGTCGGTCCTCCCATTTAATCATCAGAATATTTCTCAAAGTTCTTTGGTGGAGCTGCTCCAGAGCTCTCAGGTGCCTGCTGTAGATGGTCCATGATTCTGTCCCGTACAGCAAGGTGGGGAGGACCACAGTCTTGTAGACCAAGAGCTTGGTATCGATCCTGAGATCTCGATCTTCAAAGACCTTCATCCTGAGTCTGGCATATGCTCCATTGGCACAGCTCAGACGATGGTTGTTCTCAGAGTCAATGTCCACTTTGGAGGAGAGAAGACTGCCGAGGTAGGGGAAGTAGTCAACATTTCCGAGAGGGGTGTTGTCCACTTTTATAATGGGTGAAATAAGTGGCTGATTGGGTGGAGGTTGATGTAGCACCTGGGTCTTCTTGATGTTTAAGGTTAGACCCAGGGCTCTATATGCCTTGGCAAAGGCATTCAGGATACCCTGTAGGTCTTCTGCGGAGTGTGCTACTATGGCGTTGTCATCTGCATACTGGAGCTCCATAATGGTGGTGTTTCTAACCTTGCTTTTGGCTTTGAACTTGGCAAGGTTAAAGAGCCTACTGTAGGTTCTGTACCGGATCAGAATTCCCTGTGGTAGGTCTTTACCAATGAGGTGAAGTATGGCAGCAATAAAGATAGAAAACAGGGTGGGTGCAATGATGCATCCCTGTTTGACCCCTGTCTCCACTGTGAAAGGCTCAGACATGGAGCCGCTGTTACTTAGCACCGTGGCTGTCATTCCATCATGCAATAGCCTCAGAATCCTGATGTATTTCTCTGGGTAGCCATACCTCAACAGTATGCTCCACAGAGCCTGGCAATCTACTGAGTCAAAGGCCTTTGTCAGGTCTATAAAAGCCATGTACAATGGCAACTTGTGCTCACAGCATTTCTCCTGAAGTTGGCGGGCAGTGAAGATCATATCTGCTGTGCCTCTAGATGGACGAAAGCCGCACTGTGATTCTGGGAGTATTTCCTCAGAAAGTGGCAGTAAACGGTCAGCGAGAACACGAGCAAGTACCTTGCCAGTTGTTGACAGGAGTGAGATGCCTCTGTAGTTTCCACAATCAGCTTTGTCCCCCTTCTTAAATATGGTCATGATCAGAGCATCCCTGAGCTCTGAGGGGAGTTCTTCCTTTTCCCAGACCTTCAGAAGGAGGGCATGGAGACGGCACAGGAGCTCTGGACCACCTTCCTTTAGGACCTCAGCTGGGATCCCATCTGGACCGGTGGCCTTATTGTTCTTCAGGCTCCTGATGGCATCTTGGACCTCGGATAAGGTGGGAGGTGCCCCTATGTCTTCCCTGATAGGACTCTGAGGGATGTAACAGATGAAATTTGATTGGGTTGCAGTGTTACAGTTGAGGAGTTCCTGAAAGTGCTCTTTCCATCACTTATTAATAGACTCGTTGTCCTTCAGCAGCTCCTGTCCATCCTTTGAGCGTAATGGGTTCAAGCCACGACGGCTTGGACCGTAGACAGCCTTAATGGCACTGAAAAAGCCTCTGGTGTCTCCAGAGTCTGCCAGACGCTGGATTTCCATTGCCCTTTCTGTCCACCAGGAGTTCTTAATCTGTCTCACCTGGCTCTGGACGTCAGCCTTGGCTCTAGAGTGAGCCAGTCTCTTGGCCTTGCAGGTAATGTCGTTTTGCCAGGCATGAAAAGCTTCCCTTTTTTTGGAGATGAGCAGTTCTATCTCTGCATCATTTTCATCAAACCAGTCCTGATGTTTTCTGGACTTGTACCCAAGGGTGGTTTGGCAGGTGTTGACGATAGTGGACTTAAGCAGGTTCCAGTGCTCTTTGATGTTCTCTGGATATTCCTGTTTGAGACTTTCTCCAAGAGAAGCCTGAAGCTGCTGCTGGATGGCAGTTTCATTAAAGCTTTCAAGGTTTAGTCTCAGCCGGTTCTGCTTCTTCTGCAATCTCCTCTTCCTCTTAAGTTTGATGGACATCATGGATCGTATAAGGCGGTGGTCTGTCCAGCAATCATCGGAGTTGATCATGGCCTTAGTGATGTTTACATCGCGCAGATCCCTGGTTCTGACAATGACATAATCGATAAGATGTCACTGTTTAGAATGAGGGTGTCTCCATGAAGCCTTAAATTTGTTCTTCTGGCGAAAGATGGTGTTAGTGATGGTAAGATCATACTGAGCATATTTGCCGAGAAGCAGAACTCCGTTGGAGTTGATGTTTCCAATGCCTTCCTTGTCAATGGTGCCCTTCCAGAGGTGGTGGTCTCGGCCGACTCTGGCACTGAAATCTCCCAGAAGAATGATCTTATCCTCCTTGGGGATTTTTGACAGTGTCTCATCCAGACAGGCATAGAAGGTCTCTTTCACTTCCTCCTCGGAGACAAGGGTAGGTGTGTAGGCACTCACGACTGTTGCCATCTGGTTGTTGGCAAGCACCAGACGGAGGGTCATCAGATGTTCACTGATTCCCACAGGGAGTTCAGAAAGATGACTGATCAGTTGGTTCCTGATGGCAAACCCAACCCCATGGATCCTGGGCTCATCTGATGCTTTTCCTTTCCAGAAGAAAGTATAGCCACCCTTCTCCTCCTTCAGATGGCCTTCCTCTGCCCGTCGTGTTTCTGAGAGAGCAGCTATGTCAATCCGGCATCTCCTCAGTTCTCTGGCAATGATGGTGGTTCTCCTCTCCGGCCTGTCACTGGTTGCACTGTCCATCAGTGTGCGCACATTCCAGGCTCCAAAATTCATAGTTCTGTGTTTCTGACTTCAAATTGGTGATCCCTCTGAACGCAGTAATCCAGACGGGAGGTTTGAGGCAGGCTATTTTTAGGGCACCTTTTCTAGCCCCTTCCCTATCAAGGGTGAGCAGAGTGGATCCTAAAAAGGACTGCTCAGTCGTGGATGTAGCTACCAAAGGGCTCTTTCTGCCTCGGTCCAAGAGCCCAGCGATCATCTGGCATCCACCGCCTGATGTGCCAGCTTGTGACTAGGGGCTTCCAGACTTCACAATCCTGCCCCCGTCGCCACTTACTGGTTGCCACAGGACTTAACCCGGGATGTTAGGTGGATTCCCATGAAGAAGACGCCTGTGCGTGAATTTGTTTAGTGTGGGTAGGCTGGTGCACATACAGCCACCACACAGACCTTGACAGATCGGGGTCAGGATCCAGTGGCATGGACTCCAAGATGACTGGTGACCCGTTTCTGCTACAGCCTTTGTACGCCTTCCCAGTCATTGTGATGTTTCCCAAAGGTCAACCATCATCCTCCGCCTGGTCCACCATTGAGGTCTTTGCTATTTGCCCATAACTGGGGCTGTTTACCCACAACCGGGGCAGTGGTTGACGGGCAGCAGGGCGTATCCACATACCAGTGGGCCTGCATGCCGTGACTCTGGGGCCAACTGCTGCTCCGAGATCCCGTACAACTTGGCCTGGAAACCGCAAGGTACCAGTTACCGTGTGTGGCCACGAGGAGGCGTGTACAAGTCTTGGCAGTGGAGAGGCTATATACCGGCTGAGGAGACTTACGCACTCGGCTCCTCTTTTCACCCCCTAAAACAGAGGGCTAGCCGGCGGCGGTAGCTGAAAGCAGAAAGTAGCAAGCAGAGGCAGCATGCAGCATGCACTAACTACAGGCACTACTACTCCAACACTACTGCACTGACGCATCACACGCCCTGTGCAAACACACACACACAAAACACACACACACACACACACACAAAGAAGGATAACAGCTACAGTGACAGGGAAGATTTATAAGATGGTCGTGTGACCTGCTATCATGTTTAGTTTGGAGAGAGTGGCACTGACAAAAAGACAGGAAGTGGAGATGGAGATGGCAGAGTTGAAGAACACCAAGATGATTCATGGATGAAATGAAGAGAAACTTTATTTACTTTACTGTCTCCATAGGAGAATGGTTTCTCAGAGAGTAAAATGTGAATACTGTTCACCCTTGGCAACCATACAAACAAAATAAAAACAAATGCTCATTTAACTCAATCAACACATGGCAGACATATAGCTTAAATCCAATATAGTCTGAAGTCCGAAGACAAATTGAGATCCCATCACAACATGTAACATAGATGCATAGCACCCAGTGACATACAGAAGCCACAGGTATTTCAGGAAAATTTATTCATGCAATTTATATACAATTTATTCAAATAAGATGTCTTCTCATGGAGAAAAAGTAAGAGGGATATCCCTGTTTAGACCCGCTGAGCAAAGAACAAAAAACCCTACTATTACTTTTCAGGGATTTGTTTAATAGTCTGATTGCTTGTGGTATGATTGACTGGTCATGTTTCTTAAAAGTGGTGGGTTGTGGTACATACACCTGATTGTATCAGTTCAAAAGCAGTAAAAAGTGCATGCTTTGAATCTAAAAAAAAAAAAAAAAAAAAAAAAAAAGAATCCATTTTGTTCTAGGCTATTCAAAGTGAGGCCAAGAGGGTTATCAGCAGTGGCAGTGGTGGGGAAGGGGGGCACACCGGCCGCTTATGGCCCTTTTCCACTAGCACCTATTCAGCCCTACTTGCCTTGACTCTACTTGGTTTGTCGGGTTTTCCATAAGTATCTAGTACATGGTACTGGGTACTATTTTGGTAGCTACTCCAGTGAGGTTCCAATCATGCTGAGTCGAGCTAAAAATATAACATCAACAAACTGCAGGCCACTGATTGGCAAGGGCGTAACATCAGTGAATGAGAGCAACGTCTTCACAAGAGTCAAAACTGCCATTTGTAAATTCGGCTGTGAGTTTTTATTATTTCTGTGATAATAAGCAGAACAGTGGTGCAGTGGTTAGCACTGTTGCCTTACAGCTAGAAGGTTCCTTGTTCAAATCCCCAGGCTGGCAGGGGTAGGAACCTTTCTGTGTGGAGTTTGCATGTTCTCCCTGTGCTGCGTGGGTTTACTCCGGGGGCTCCAGTTTCCTCCCATAATCCAAAAGACATGCATATTAGGTTAACTGGCTGTTCTAAATTGTCCCTAGATATTTGTTTCCTATAGGCCCTTAGAATAGAGGGTTAGTACTAGTGAAAGCGCTTTGAGTGGTCTTTGTGACTAGAAAAAGCGCTATATAAGTGCAGGTTAGTTAGTTAGTTAGATAATAAACGAGATAAATGGCTACACAAAAATCAACAACATGGTCCAACAATGAGGTACCAACTCTTCTGTGCTTGGTGTCTGATGAGAGAATTCAGGGGGAGTTATGGGGCAAAAAAAGATCATAAACTGAAAAGTTCATATAAAGGTCAAATGTGACCAAATGTGGCTACTTTTGTCATGCCTCTGCCTTCCTCTCTCCCTCTGATTAGGCTCAATGCCCTGCAGCCTTGTTCTTCACCTGCTGCCAATCAGAGAGGCCCTTTAAATAGGGTGCTGTTCCTTCATTTTGCCTGGTGACATGAACCTGCACTCAGTCACATTTGATTATTTCTGCTTTGCCGTGTTTTTGATCTTTGCCTGTCCTAGACCCTGAGACTGCTTGTTTATTGGATTTATCTGCCTGCCTGCTTCTGTTCTGCTGTGCCCTGACCACTACTTGTCATGACCCGAGCGCCGATCTCGTCCGCGCTCGGGTCATACATCATCTTTTTCTGGCTTTGACAGCAGTGTGTTCCTTGTGGCTCCCCGGGCTTTTATTGTGACAGTGCCCGGTGGAGCTTCCTGCTGTCAAGGCTGAAACAGCTGTGCTGCATTCGGGGTCATTAGTGACTGGCGTTAAAAGCGGATGCCGAATGCACCCCGATGCAGCAGTCTCTGTTAATCTCCCTATCAGAGCTCCGTGAAGACTCCTCGCTGTCTGAAGCATTGGGCATCCCCCGGCTCAGACGCCGTCTTCTCATCATCTTCAGTTGTGAGTTATCCTGTTGTTATCCCATCCTCGTTGTAGTGTGTTTTAGCCCACCGTGGCTCTTTCCTTTATTAGTGTGTGTTATCCCCTGTTCCCTTACCTTTAATAATAAACATCTTTGCAAACTCACTGGTGACTGTTGGCATCTTATGGTGGCTCGCGAGGGCTACCGTGACAGTAGACTGCTGCCAGAGCGTCTAAAGAGAGGCGCCACACTGAGACGCCATTCACCATGAGATTAGCATAAATTGGACTTTGTTCTTCCCTGTCTGGGTACCATGCTGGAAGCATGCCGTCACGGAGGGCCCGCACTCAGCGTCAGAGCGACGTTCTCGCAGACGCCCTCGAGTGCGTAGACGAAATCCTCATCACAGCCTCCCTCCTTGACTTCAGCAGCGACGTGCACCGGTACCTGGACCAAGCTGAGGATGTCCTCAATCATCTACCCCACTTCACCAACCACCCTGAGGTAAGCGTGAGGAGAGATGACATCGCCGCATAGCATGAGATACTCCGTGGGCTGGAGGGAAATTCCGGCAGGAAGCCAAAGAGGAGAAGACGTGGCCCCTCACTTTGGGATCCCGCTCCTGCCCCCGGCCCGGCCCGGGAGTTTGCACCATCCAGAGGTCTTTCCCCGTCGAGCATGACGTCAGTCGGAATTCCCCCAGAGGAGCTGCAGCTGACAGCAATGAGCATCTGGGACCGAGTGGCTGCTGCTCGCTCCGCTGATCATCCATCAGTAATTATGAAGCATGTGGCGGCAGCGGTCAGACTGGTGGAGAGGAATCCCTGGGTAAGTGACTTTCCTGAGTTTGCCGACCTCCTTGCCTCTGTCTCCGCACAGGAGCGGCGATTCCCGGACTTCACCTTTGCCTCGCCCTCTGCCAGAAACCGTCGTCACCTCCATAACCCTCCTCAGCGTGAACCCCGTCCGGACCCAGTTCCGGGTCGCCACAAGGGCTCAATCCCCCACACAGCTGCCACTTCTACGCCTCGTCAGAGGGGAATCTCCGCAGCCTCTCCCTCCGGGCCATCTTCCCCTGCTGTCCCATCAGCGCTCCGTGCCTGGCTTGTCTCGGCTGTCGCCCCCTCCTCTTTGTCGCCTATCCCGGCTGCTGTGTGTCTCTGGAGTCCTGTTTCGGCGAATCCTGTCCCGGAACCTTCTCGAGCGGCTCCTCTTCGTCCTCCCAGGGGGCCCGTTGTCACCATCTGGTGGGGGAAGGGAGGAGCAATGTCCGCCACGGCAGGCACCATCCAGCCTCCAGGAGACAGGCAAGTCCAAACTCATACTCAATGGCATCATCCATATTCTCATTATTGTGATTTGCCTTGTCAGACTCCTGGGGGTGGAGTTCGGGGTTCGCAGCACCCCAAGCTCCCACCACCTGCTGTGGATTTAATGATTAATCCCGCATCCTCTGTGTCTCCCTCCGATGAGCGGTCCTCGATGCCAGGCCAACGTCGCCAGATGAGGAGGGGGCCTGCGGTTCTGGAGAGCCTGGTTCCGGTCCCGCAGCCACATGGTGGGTGGAGGAGGAGAGCGGACTGCAGCGTGGAACCTGCGCCGACGAGGAAGCGTCCCCGGGTCTCCACGGACGAGCGGTCTAGTCCAGCGGGTTGAGGGTCCCCTGCCACCACGCCGTGCAGGCCATCGGTGTGGGCATCTGTGCCGGAGGATCCTGAGGCTGCGGACACCATCATGCCAGCTGTGGAGCCCGTCGCAGTCGAGTGGGAGCCTGATGATGACCTCCTGCCGTCTGAACCCGGATCATCGGAGTCCTGGACGACGTCAGAATTTGAGATCAGGCAAGTGCTCTGTATTGTCTTTCTCCTTTCCTTTCTAAGATAAGATAAGATAAGATTAGCCTTTATTAGTCCCACAATGGGGAAATTCCAGGATTGCAACAGCACAGGGATAGCAACACTCAGAGCAACAATCAGAAGGCAAGAAAAAAAAGCAAGAGCAGCTAATATACATATGTACATATTACTATATATATATATATACAGTATATATATATATATATATATATATATATATATATATATATATATATATATATATATATATATATATATATATATACAGTATATATACACAGACATACAGTGCAGAGCATTGTAGCTGGATGGAATAAATATATGAGTATATAAACACACAGTGCGGAGCATTGTAGCTAGATGGAATAAATATGTAGATATATTAACACCCACAGTACGGAGCATTGCAGCTTGGTGGAATAAATATGTAAATATATAAACACACCCAGTGCGGAGCATTGTAGCTCGATGGAATAAATATGTAAATATATAAACACACACAGTGCAGAGCATTGTTGCTAGATGGGATGAAACAGCACAACCGTCTACTTATGCCTCATTTCCACTAGCCCAGTTCGACTCACCTCGTTTCGTTTCGTTACTACTCGTTTCTGCCGCAGTTGTGCCTCCATTACAACCGTGTAAAGCCGTGTATAGCTGGGGTGGGCGGGATTTTTTTTACAGCAAGGCGGCGCCACACTCCCGTGATGTAAAACACGCGACCCAAGCCAAACACAACATGGCGGCTTTACAAGGCGACTCCTCGGTCTGTGGCTTTTTTCACCGTAAATGCCAAAAAGGACCGTCAGACAAGGGTACAGGCAGTGAGACGAAACACTCTGGAATAGTTCTGCAGCTTCTGGAGAGAGCCGAAGACGTGAGGATACAAACTAGGTCATATGTGACGGTAAGCTAATGGTTGCTAATGCTAGTTTGCTATAAGTACATTGTACTACACTGTAATCTCTGCAAGTTATCACTGTTAGGTGCTAAAATATGTACGCTGTGTGTGTTTCAGATGGCTCTGTTGTGGGAAAATTACCACTTCAAACGGTCAGTCTGGCGTTCATGTACAGCCTGTCAACTGTCAGCACAGCTTCACAAACAATCAGTGGTTGTAGAGCTTAAGAATGTCTGGTTTATTTCCTGTGCAAAAAATTGCTCTGATCTAAGTAAAGTAACCCTATAGTGGGGCAGATTAAGCCAATTTTTCATAAGAATCTTTCACTTGATGATACAAGCACTAAAATTGGCACAAATGAAGTTCAGGACCTACTTTTTAAGAAAAGTACACTCTCCAGCTGAAAATCCTAGATGGCCACCATTTTTCAAGATGGCGACCGTGTCAATCTCCGATATTTTCTATTTGCGAAGTGGAAATCCAATATGCATTGTTTCTGAATGATCTGAACATTAAACTGCATGTATTTTAATACATTTATCTCATTTCTATGTTCTGAATTTAAATATGACCAACATATTTCAAAATGCCAGCTGCTAAATGGCTGTAAATTGCAGTTTTCTAGCTGAAAATCTGTCTCTGTAAGCTATGCGGCCAAAACCTAAAAGTCCATGGTTACTTATTTCATTGATGTGATAAAATGTTATTCAATTTAGTTTATTGCTTTTATGAGAGTGATGTCAAAGCACAACCAGGATGTCAAAGCACAACCAATCCTTTCTTTCAGCCTCCAATGTCACAAAAACACGCCATATGCATGAAGTCACAGCAAGCTGCCTCTACATGCTACAAAAAGAGGCATATGAGTATCACTGTGCAGAGGAGAATGACGCCCTGAATTTTGATGAATGGTGTGAGACACGCAGGAAAGAAAGTCCACAGTTTCAATTCTGGGAGCTTGTCCTGTCAGTGGAGTTGGTGGTGTTCTCGTTGGTCAGATCTTTCAGAGAGGCTAACTTCAACTTTACTGTCAAGCACTGTCTGCTTTAATCCCATTCTTCTTTGCTAACAACAATGTGAACTATGCTTGATGGCTCCCCATCCACCTCAAAGACATGGTTTCTTTGGAGCAAAGTCACCCTGGAGTGTTCCACTAATTTCAGCTGGGAAAGTTTGTGGTCCACAAGACTCACAGGGAATTCTCCGGCATAGCCATTGACCAAGCTCATGAGCAGGCCAATGCTGTCGTGAAAGGTGATGGTGGTGCCATTGGAGTTACTGAGGATCCATCTGCACTGAGGCGATGGATGGTTTCTGGACCAGAAGTTAGCCAGTTAGTTAACCAGTATGAGTTGGCTTCACAGGTTAAAGCTGCAAATGAAGATATCAAGCATCATGAGCAGAACAGCCAGTCTCAGAAGTCCTTCACTGACAAGGTCAAGAAGTTTTTTGGTGTGATGAAGGACCTGGGCAATCCTTTCCTGGAGGAATCCAAGGATCTGCTCACACTGGACACAAAGCTCATCGCACATCCCAGTGCTGCAGAGCTTGTTAGGACTCATTTTGAGAAAGGTGAAGTTGCCTTCAAAGACTTTTTCAATGGTCTGGGTGATGAGGCTTCCTTCTACAAGCCAATCAAAAAGAACAAAACTGACTTCTTTCGGCAACAGGCAGCTGTAGATTCCAGCGACAAAAAGAAGGAGGTACTTAAAAGTGACTGCAATCTGTTCTCGCAGCTTTTCATATCATGTCAAGCTCGAGAGTGTGATCTACTGGAGTTCTTCAGGCACGAGAATCAGTCCTTTCCTGCAGCACTGAGTGACATGGGGAATCTCCATTCTGGAAAGAAGTCTGACCTTGCTGACCGTCTGGAAGATGCCATGTCTCTCCCTGACACTCAACCAGAATGTGATGCTATCATCATTGATGGTTCTGCTCTTGTTCACTTACTGTCTCCAAAGACATCAAAGACCTTTGAGGAATATGCTGTACGTGATGTAGTACCAAAGATCCAGTTTTACTCGTCAAAGTATGAACGCACAGACATAGTTTTTGATGTATACAAAACATCAAGCCTGAAAGCTGAAACAAGGTCAAAGCGAGGAAAGGGAACTCGGCGTAGAGTGACAGACAAAACCAAACTACCACCCATCTGGTCAAGCTTCCTGAGAGACAGTGACAACAAGACTGAGCTCTTTCACTACCTTGCAGACAAGATTATATCCATGTGTCCCAACAATGTTGTAATTGTGACCAAGGATGATCGGGCATTGTCAAACAAGACCTTCAACCTTGATGGCTTAAGTCCTTGCAACCATGAAGAAGCTGACTCACACATGGATATTCACACATGCTCTTCATGCAGCAAAGCAACAGACGAAGTCTGTCTTGATCAAAGCATGTGACACAGATATTCTGGTTATTGCAGTCAGTGTCTTTGCAACTCTTCAGGATGCAGGCTTGTAAATGGTGTGGGTAGAATTTGGTCAGGGTCAGTCCATAAGATGGTTTCCTATTCACGATCTGATAGATAAGCTTGGTCCAGAGAAAGCTAGTGGTATGTGCTTCTTTCATGCTTTCACTGGTTGTGACATGGTGTCAGCCTTTCGAGGTAGAGGCAAGACAACTGCATGGCAAACATGGGGGTTTTGTCCTGAAGTGAGCCCAGTCTTCAAGAAGCTCAGTCAATACCCACCTATCATAGAAGATGCTGACCTCAACATCCTTGAGAAATTTGTTGTCACCATGTACGACAAGCACAGCAACACCACCAAGGTTGATGAGGCAAGACTGCACTTGTTTGCTCAGAAGCAGAGATCTTACGATTCTATTCCACCAACCAGTGCATCTCTCACTCAGCATGTTAGACGTTCTGTCTTCCAGGCAGCCTGTATATGGGGCCAGGCAACATCGTGCAAAATGCAACCTGAAAGCCCTGCCAACTGGGGCTGGCAGAAGAATGGTGAAGTCTGGGCAGTTGTCTGGTCAACCCTGCCACCCATTGCTCAGTCTTGCCAGCAGCTGACAAAATGTCGCTGCACGGGTGAATGTCGTGGACCATGTAAATGCTACCGCCGCACCCTGAAATGTACACAACTGTGTTCCTGCAAATGCAAGGAGTAAAACAGGTGACCAAGAGTCAATTCAAGCTAGCCAGTTCAGTCTATACTACATCTCTGTATTGAGTGGTAGGAAACATATATGACATCATATCAGTATCTTCACTCAGGTAGTGTTTCTTCATTATATTTTCAATATATCATCATAGTAGTTGATAATTATGATATTTGGAAGGCAAAATTGTATTTCTTGTCTCCAAAAACATATATTTTGATATATAGATCATAAAAGTAGCATGATATCGTCAGAATTTAAGCCAAATACTGCTGTAAACCCATATCAGAGGCGGCCATCTTGAAAAAATGGCGGCCATAATGGATTTTCAGCTGGAGAGCGTACTTTTCTTAAAAAGTAGGTCCTGAACTTCATTTGTGCCAATTTTGGTGCTTGTATCACCAAGTGAAAGATTCTTTCACTAATCTGCCCCACTATATTTCACTGTTTATGGGAATGTAGAAAAATCAGAATGTTTTGGGAAGAGGTGAGGGTATCAATTGAAAAAATAATTTCAAAACAATTCACATTGAACCCTAAACTGTTTTTGTTGGGTCTGTATCCAGAAAAACACAACTTTAATAAGAGTGAAAGAACATTCATAGACCTCAGTTTGCTTAATGCCAAAAAATGTATTGCATTACTGTGGAAAAACTCATAGACCAGATGTGACTCAGTGGTTAAGACAGATGTTAACAACCTTCCACTAGAAAGAATAACATACATACTGAAATCAAAAGAAAATGTGTTTGAGAATATATGGAGACCTTTCATTGATTATGTAAAGAAAGTAAACATAACTTCTGAAGAAGAAGGTGAATGATATGTGTGGACCTTGCAAATTCCAAGCTGGTGAATGTATATTATGTATTCTTATGTAATAGATTACCTAGACTAAACAGAGGAACATTGTTGTTGACTTGTTTTTGTTAATGGTTGTTTTTATTACCCCCTTTTTTTGTTATTTTGTTATTGTTCTTTTTAGTTTTTAAAATACTTTTGTGTTAGTGTCTGACTGTGTGTGCTGTTTGTAAAAAAAAAGGTTCAATAAAAATATTGTGGGAAACAAATTGCTCTGATCTGGGTGAAAAACATGGACTGTTGAGACATCATGGACGTACCTGCTTCAGCTGCACTGAGTCTGAGATGTTGTCATAGCAAAAAATTATCAGCTGACACAACTTGATTGCCAGGTTAATAACTATATTAGCCACAAAATGTATATTCAAAAGTAAACAGTACTGAGTTTGGTATAATAAGATGTATTTGACAGTTATGATGCATTTTAGGCCAAAACAAACTTGATCTAGGATTAAAAGCAATTAAAATAATGCAGTCACAAGGTTACATGGAAAATGCTTGATTTACTAGATACTGTAGAAATATACAGTATATTCTCTGCATCAACAATGTACTATACATGCATTCATGTAGTATTGCACTGACAAACCTCTGAAGTTTTTGCAGATGTCTCTTTTTTATATGTGAAGGTTACCACCATGTGACATAAATTTCTTAAAAATGAGCCATTATTTTCAAGGTCACCCATTAATGGTTTGTACTATTGACTCTTTTCCAACCAGTGTATTAACAGACAAAAATAGAAATCATGATGCAAACACATAAGTCACTAAATTGTTTATTACAATCAGCAGCAAATTCCAGATTATTCAGAATGTGCAACTTAAACTGTAAGACTGGGTCACTCAGCAGCTGGGATGTGCAGCTCACACTGGTCTCAGATCAGCAGATCTTAGGCCTGCATCTCTGTAAATAGTGACGCAAGGTCCAGTTTGGGGTGGATCGATCGTTTACCTCTTGCCTAGACAAAAGACAGAAATGGGTGGTGGTTAAAGAAAAGAATTTTAAAACATATTTGGGAAATACACTTGTTGCTAAAAGCCAGTGGTGGAATGTGAATGAATGAATCTTTATTTTGGATAGATTAAAAGAAAATAGAATAATATAACAAAGGGGGAAAAAATCTAATAAGGTCGAATTAAACAATAACTCCTCTGATTACACAGTTAAACATAGGTTATCTGAAATGGATGATGGCTGAAGCTGCAGCTTATATTGCCCACCCATATTCCATCCAAGAATTCAAAAGAAAAACAAAACAGCAGCGATTCCAATTCCAATGTGACAATAAAGTACTTTGTTGTTGTATTTAACCACAATTGTCATGTAGCTGCACTGATGTAAAGTCGATTTTACAAGGGCTGGGTTACATTTAAAATCATTTGCTTTTTACTGTGGCCTCAGCAATCAGAATGAATTAATACATTCACTTGAATGGAATATAGTACTTTAACTGAAGGTGTGCATCACAGAGAATGGAGTTGCTCAGTCAAAATATGAAGTTTTTATCAATAAAAGTTTGTCTGGAATGTAAAAGTGTCTCTTCTTGCCCTGGCTTCAAGTGTGGGCGGTGTTTTGTACTTTTATTGCTAAAATATAAAAGGATGCACTACAATGGGTCTCAAATATTTGTAATGTGTCCTGTTACTGCGTGAGTTTATTGATGATAGAGTATAAACTACACATATAAACTAAATTATATTGACGACTGAACAACTGCCATTCCCCAAAAGATACAGTTATGAACATAACTCACAAAGGATCACACAAGTGATCTGACAACAAAATAAATACATTAACAAGTGGTTTATTTTACAGTTGATGCGCCATATTCACACAATCAAATAAATCTCAGTTCAGTCCCTTTTATATTAAGTGGAAATTGTGCTACTCTGGTTCTGACACTTTTACCTATAAAAGCAAAGGATTTCAGTACTTTCCACAGTGGCGTCTTCCGTTGTTGAGCGGCTGATTCCCTCCTCCCTAGACGAACGACAGAAATGGATGGTAGTTAGTTTCAAGCAAGTTCAACACTGACACAGGCACATCTCAAAAATTAGAATATCATGAAAAAGTTCAGTATTTTTGTCACTCAATTCAGAAAGTGAAACCCATATATAGATTCATTACAGGGACAGTGATATATTGAAAGTGTTTATTGTAATATTGATGATTATGGCTACAGCCCATATTAACCAACACCTCAGCGGCCAACATTTCTATTTAAAAAATATTTTTTTAAAGTTTATGTAATATTCTAATTTTTTGCCAAATTGAATTTGGGGTTTTTAGGGGCTGGAATGTGAATTAATGAATGAATCTTTATTTCGGATTGATTAAAGGTAAGGATTAAAAGAAAATAGAATAATATAACAAAGGGGAAAAAATCTAACAAGGTCAAATTAAACAATAACTCCTCTGATTATACAGTTCAACACAGGTTATCTGAAATGGGTGATGGCTGAAGCTGCAGCTTATATTGCCCACCCATATTCCATCCAAGAATTCAAAAGAAAAACAAAACAGGAGGGATTACAATTTGAATGTGACAATAAAGTACTTCGTTGTTGTATTTAACCACAATTTTCATGTAGCTGCGCTTCACTAGATTTTACAAGGGCTGGGTTACATTTAAAATCATCTGCTTTTACTGTGGCCTCAGCAATCAGAATGAATTAATACATTCACTTGAAAGGAATCTAGTACTTTAACTGATGGTGTGCCTCACCGGGTATGGAGTCACTCAGTCAAAATATGAAGTTTTTATCAATAAAAGTTTGTCTTGTCTGTAAAAGTGTCTCTTCTTGCTCTGGCTTCAAGTGTGGGCGGTGTTTTGTACTAGCATTGCTAAAATATAAAAGGAAGCACTACAATGGGTCTCAAATATTTGTAATGTGTCCTGTTACTGCATGAGTTTATTAATGATAGACTATAAACTACACCCATCCATCCATCCATCCATCCATCCATCTTCTACCGCTTTTCCGGAGGTCCGGGTCGCGGAGGCAGCAGTTCAAGCAGAGAAGCCCAGACTTCCCTCTCCCCAGCCACCTGCTCCAGCTCTTCAGAGGGGATACCAAGGCGTTCCCAGACTAGCTGGGAGACATAGTCTCTCCACCGAGTCCTGGGTCTGCCCCGGGGTCTCCTCCCAGTGGGACGTGCCTGAAACACCTCAAGTGGGAGACGTCCAGGAGGCATCCTAATCAGATGCCCATACCACCTCAACTGACTCCTTTCAATGTGGAGGAGCAGCGGTTCTACTCTGAGCCTCTCCCGGATGACTGAGCTCCTCACCCTATCTCTGAGGGTGAGTCCAGCAATCCTACGGAGAAAGCTCATTTCAGCCGCTTGTATCCGCGATCTCGTTCTTTCGGTCATTACCCAAAGCTCGTGACCATAGGTGAGAGTAGGAACGTAGATTGACTGGTAAATCGACAGCTTTGCCTTAGAACTAAGCTCCCTCTTCACCACAACAGACCGGTACAACGACCGGTACAACGTCCGCAAACTATAAACTACACATATAAAGTAAATTGTATTGACGACTGAACATCTCACATTTGCCAAAACATACAGTTATGAACATAACTCACAAAGGATCACACAAGTGATCTGACAAAAAAATAAATACATTAACAAGCGGTTTATTTTACAGTTGATGTGCCATATTCACACAATCAAATAAATCTCAGTTCAGTCCCTTTTATATTAAGTGGAAATTGTGCTTTTGACACTTTACCTATAAAAGCAAAGGATTTCAGTACTTTCCACAGTGGCGAGGTAGGTTGTGGGGCGGCTGATTTCGTCTTGCCTAGACAAACGACAGAAATGGATGTTGGTTAGTTTCAAGCAAGTTCAATACATATACAGGCACATCTCAAAAATTAGAATACCATGAAAAAATTCAATATTTTTGTCACTCATTTCAGAAAGTGAAACCCATATATAGATTCATTACAGGAACAGTGATATATTGAAAGTGTTTATTTTAATATTGATGATTACGGCTACAGCCCATATTAACCAACACCTCAACGGCCAACATTTATATTTAAAAACTATTTTTTAAAGTTAATTTTATGTAATATTCCAATTTTTTGCAAAATAGAATTTGGGGTTTTCAGGGGCTGTAAGCCGTAATCAGCAAAATTAAAATAAATAAACGCTTCAAATACATCACTGGCTGTGTAATGAATCTATATAATATACAGATTTCTCTTTCTGAAATGAGTGAGTGGTGGGATGTGACAAAAATGCTTCGTTTCCCTGACAAGCACTGCAGGATCCACAGAATAGGTGTGTGGGTCTATTCCGACGCTTTAGAAAATTATATGAATGACTTTATAAATCACTGGTTTGAAAAAGCAATTTTAATATGACGAGATTTCGGCTCCTGTGGTCCATTTCACCAGTATCACAATATAAACAGGGAGGCTATAACCCCTGGCATGTGGAAACACATTCTAGCATTAAATTGCACACAATTTAATGCGCAGGACCAAAGTGCAATACAAAACACAAACCAGGACTTTAACCAGGATTAACATATTTCATCGTTTTGCTCTCACAAGCGAATATTTAGGAGAAAACAAGCGTGATTCAGCAGTTGGTACTAGCTAGCTACAAAAAACGTTAGCTAAAAAACGTTAGCCAGCACAGAACAGCACTGTATGGCTCCAAAAAAGTGAGCTTACCACCAACAGGATAAAAAAGCAAACAGATGCACATTATTACAAATCACTCACCATCGATGGTTCTCTCACATTCGTCTACAGCTTGTCTATAGTCCGGTTGTATGCTGGCCAGCCATCGGGTCCGGGTCACTCCTTACTGTGTATCTGCCAACAAGCAGAGAAAACTCCACACCTCTTCGGTGGACCACGGTGTAGAGTTCCGCAAAGCCTACAACGCTGTCTGTATTAATATCGTATTTACTCCGTGACCGAGTTAGTCCGTGATTGCAAATGGTGGTCGTAAAGATTTCAACGAAGACGGGCGCTTTTGTGTCATTACGCCCTGACGAATCAGCGGTTAGCAGTCGACTGACGTCAAATCACACCTCGCTTTCGCTCGGTTAGACCCTGCCTCTTAAGCAGCATGAAAATAGTGTCAGTTAAACCGTGATGGGTATAGTGGAAATGGCGAGAAAGTGAATCGAGTAGAAACAAGTAAGGCCAAAGTGATACTAATGGAAATGGCCAATTAGTTATCCTACATGGTATGATTTTGTACCCATACATATTCTCACCCTCCATAGCGACCGGTATTTTCCTAGTTGTATGCCGGAGGGGACCATTATGTAAGTCTATTGCGTCTTTTGCATTCAAAACTATTAGGTTGTTACGTCTTTTTGCTATCTCTGCGAGCAGCCCTGCTTAGGTTGTACAGTGTGACAGCCGTTGATAGGAAGGACCTGCGAAACCTCTCGGTTGTGCACCTGGGATGATGTAGTCTGCTGCTAAATGAGCTCCTCAGTGCATTCAGTATGTCCTGCATAGGGTGGAACTCGGACTCCAGCAGAGATGACAGTTTAGCCACCGTCCTTCTCTCTCCTATCTCCTCCACCGGGTCATGGCGCTGCCCCAGGACAGAGCTAGCTTTCTTGATCAGTTTGTTCAGTCTCTTCCTATCGGCTGCGGTAATGCCACTGCCCCAGCAGACCACTCCAAAAGTGATGGCTGATGCCACCACTGTGTCGTAGAATGTCTTCAGCAGCGCCCCTTGTACACCAAAAGACCTGAGTCTCCTCAGTAGGAACAGCCTGCGCTGTCCCTTCTTGTAGAGTGCGTCAGTATTGTGTGACCAGTCTAGTTTATTGTTCAGATGAACACCCAGGTACTTGTAGGATGTCACCATCTCGATGTCTGTTCCCTGTATATTTACTGGTGCTGTGAGGGGTTGTCCATGCCTGCGGCAGTCCACCACTAGCTCCTTAGTTTTCCTCGTGTTGATCTGGAGGCAGTTCCGATGGCACCAGTCCACGAAGTCCTGGATAAGCCCTCTGTACTCAGCTTCATCTCCATTGGAGATAAGGCCAACGATCGCAGAGTCATCAGAGAACTTCTGTAGATGGCAGTGTGTTGTATTGTGTGAGAAGTCCGCAGTATAAGATAAGATAAGATAAGATAAGCCTTTATTAGTCCCACAACGGGGAAATTCCAGGATTGCAACAGCACAGGGATAGCAACACTCAGAGCAACAATCAGAAGGCAAGAAAAAAAACAAGCAAGCAAGAGCAGCTAATATACATATGTACATATTACTATAAAATATACGTATATATATACACACACACACACACAGACACACAGTGCAGAGCATTGTAGCTGGATGGAATAAATATATGAATATATGAACACACAGTGCAGAGCATTGTAGCTAGATGGAATAAATATGTAAATATATAAACACCCACAGTACGGAGCATTGCAGCTAGGTGGAATAAATATGCAAGTATATAAACACACACAGTGCGGAGCAATGTAGCTAGATGGAATAATATGTAGATATATAAAAACACAGTGCGGAGCATTGTAGCTAGATGGAATAAATATATAGATATATAAATATAAACACACCCAGTGCTGAGCATTGTAGCTAGATGGAATAAATATGTAAATATATAAACACACACAGTGCAGAGCATTGTTGCTAGGTGGGATGAAACAGCATAACCGTCTATTTAGTTATCCTACATGGTATGATTATGTGCCCATACATATTCTCACCCTCCATAGCGACCGGTATGTTCCTAGTTGTATGCCGGAGAGGACCATTGTGTAAGTCTATTGCATCTTTTGCATTCAAAAAAACTATTAGTTTGTTACGTCTTTTTGCTATCTCTGTGAGCAGCCCTGCTTAGGTTGTACAGTCTGACAGCCGTTGGTAGGAAGGACCTACGAAACCTCTCGGTTGTGCACCTGGGATGATGTAGTCTGCTGCTAAATGAGCTCCTCAGTGCATCCAGTATGTCCTGCATAGGGTGGAACTCGGACTCCAGCAGAGATGACAGTTTAGCCACCGTCCTTCTCTCTCCTATCTCCTCCATCGGATCAAGGCGCTGCCCCAGGACAGAGCTAGCTTTCTTAATCAGTTTGTTCAGTCTCTTCCTATCGGCTGCAGTAATGCCACTGCCCCAGCAGACCACTCCAAAAGTGATGGCTGATGCCACCACCGTGTCATAGAATGACTTCAGCAGCGCCCCTTGTACACCAAAAGACCTGAGTCTCCTCAGCAGGAACAGCCTGCGCTGTCCCTTCTTGTAGAGTGCGTCAGTATTGTGTGACCAGTCTAGTTTATTGTTCAGATGAATACCCAGGTACTTATAGGATGTCACCATCTCGATGTATAAAGAGTGAACAGGAAGGGAGCCAACACCGTTCGCTGGGGGGCCCCCATGCTACTGATGATCGTGTCGGACACACAGTCCCGGGTTCTCACAAACTGAGGCCGGTTTGTGAGGTAGTCTAGAGCATTTTTGCCTGTCTCTTGGGGAGGCGAGCCGGATGCAGCCGTCCGCTGCGTCCGAGCTTGTCTCGCCGGGTTCTGGCGCTGCTGGTGATCCTGATCCCGGTTCTTTTCTCTCTCCCAAGCCTTCTCCCAGGGTCACCGGCGAGGAGCTGCTTTCGCCCACTGTGCCAGAGGTTCCGAGTTCGGGGTTGGAGGCCGGTTCTGGTGCAGCGCTGACCCAGTCGGGGTCCGATGCGGGTGCAACCGTGACCCAATCGGTGTCCGACGAGGGTGCAGCACCAGCAGAGTCCAAGTTCGGTGAGGGAGCTGCAGATTCCCCTGTCACCAGACAATGGACTGGCTCATCTTCTCCCCCATCTTTACCATCGTCCTCATCTTCACCTTCATCATCCCCCCCCAAGCCTTCTCCACCAGGTGCCGTATGGACCCCTCACTTTCGGCCCGGTTCGCCCTTGCTATTCCCCTCTGCCGGGAAGCCGTTGCCTTTCTCTTCCCCTGCGGTCCTGGTGGCTGAGCAATGCGGGTGTCTGTATTGCTCAGACTGGGACTGCCATGCCCATTCGGCTCTCTGGGCCGGCCACCCGACCCATTGGACTCTCTATTTGGCGGCCTGGTCCGGCCGCCTGAAGCACTGTTTTTTCTGGGATTCGGGTAGGCCGCCTGAATTCTTCGCGTTACCCCTGTTGGCAGTTTGGACGCTGGGGGTGGGGAGACCTGCTCTGCCTCTCTGTTAGTATGCCCTTGCTTTCTTTCTAGGCCCCTCCTGTTGTTGCATTCCTTTTTCTTTAGGGTTTGGTCCATATATTGTCTGCATTTATGGAGTATTGTGTTTTGGGTTTTTTTTTTCTCTTCCCCACCGTACTCTGTGATTGCTTCGTTTGTTCCCTGTCAGCATCTTGTTTTTTTTTCTTCTCCTTTTTTTTTTACTCCCTCCCTCCTGGCCTGTGCCCCATCCGCCCACCCTGGAGGGGTGGGGGTGGGGGGCTTGGGTGTTATTGGCTGTTCTGAGCCCGGCCTCGAGGGGGAGGTAGTGTCATGACCCGAGCGCCAATCTCGTCCGCACTCGGGTCATACATCATCTTTTTCTGGCTTTGACAGCAGTGTGTTCCTTCTGGCTCCCCGGGCTGTTATTGTGACAGCGCCCGGTGGAGCTTCCTGCTGTCAAGGCCGAAACAGCTGTGCTGCATTCGGGGTCATTAGTGACCGGCGTTAAATGCGGACGCCGAATGCACCCCGATGCAGCAGTCTCTGTTAATCTCCCTATCAGAGCTCCGTGAAGACTCCTCGCGGTCTGAAGCATCGGGCATCTCCCAGCTCAGACGCCGTCTTCTCATCATCTTCAGTTGTGAGTTATCCTGTTGTTATCCCATCCACATTGTAGTGTGTTTTAGCCCACCATGGCTCTTTCCTTTATTAGTGTGTGTTATCCCCTGTTCCCTTACCTTTAATAATAAACACCTTTGCAAACTCACCGGTGACTGTTGGCATCTTATGGTTTCTCGCGAGGGCCACCGTGACACTGCTTGTCACTGGATTCTGGAATTCGCCTTTTGGACTGGATTTGGATTTCCTTGGATTGTGCACTTCCCCTGTCACCAAAGAAAGTTGACATGCCATCGTTATATGTGTCTGCTTTTGGGTCTTATTCCACACACCCAAACAATTTTTCAACAGTCTTCCCGTCGGTGCACACACTTCTTCCATCAGTGTTGCAGCATTTGGACAGCCCCATTGCCAGCAGAGAAACCCGAAATGAAATACCAGGAGGTCTCTGAGCTGATGGTTGCTCACAAGGAAGATGGTGAGTGTTTTGTGATTTTAAGCATTTACGTTATTTATCCCATTGGTGACAAGCTCACTTCGAACAAACAACGATATCGTTGTTGTCTCCTGTACAAAGACAATGAGCTAGCTAGCCATCAACCCTATTTCCGTGCTTTGCTTGTATTTTGTGCTTGCTGCAATAAGTATTTGTATTAGTTAATTAATCAGTATTAGTAATAAGTATTCTCTTCTGACAGTAAAACGTCAGCATGTCGCGTGCGCTTTCACACGCATGTACACACATTTCTCTGTTTTCTTACAGGTGCAGATATCAGGATCATGATGAGATCCATTCAGAAGCAGACACAGTTTGTTTGTTTCAGTTGTGACAGTTTGTTTTCTCTGTTTTTTTCCTGTCTCTTTTTCTCCCCCTCCCCACCCCCCTCACCCGCCGCCCCTTCTGACCACTTCAAAGCTTTTCAATTCCCTCCTTCACCCCCCCCCCCAAAAAAAAAAAAACGGGTCCGCCATAGGTGGAGCTATTTGAATAAAATATTAAAGTTATTACAAGCGGAGTTTTAAATGCTATTTATATATGATCGTCATGATCATATATAAATAAACAAACAATAAAATAAACATCATGATCTTGAGATAGCCATCCATGCTTTAGTCACGTCTTGACTTGATTACTGCAATGCACTTTATGTTGGCATCTCTCAGTCTTCTCTCGGCCACCTTCAACTTGTGCAAAATGCAGCGGCCCGTCTTTTGACCAACACACCTAGTCGAGAGCACATTACTCCGATCCTTTATTCACTTCATTGGCTTCCAGTCCATTTTAGAATTAATTTTAAACTTTTGCTTTTTGTTTTTAAAGCTCTAAATGGCCTTGCTCCAGTTTATATGTCTGAGACTTTGACTGTCCGTGACCAAGGCAGTGCTTTGAAGTCATCCAATCAGCTTTTGCTGGATGTGCCTAGGTCAAGGTATAAACATTGGGGTGACCGAGCCTTTTCTGTTGCCGCCCCCAGTCTCTGGAATAATCTCCCCCCTGACCTATGTGCTATCTCTGACCTGGCCCTTTTTAAATCAGAACTTAAGACATATTTGTTTAGGATGGTGTTTAATACCCAGTAGTGGTGATATTTGTCTTGGCATTTGTTTTTATTTTATTTTTAGTTTTTTTTTGTTTTGTTTTGTTTTTTTGTTTGTTATTTGTTTTTAATGCTCTGTGTGTTTTTAATGCTGTTTATTTTCTGTAAAGCACTTTGGTCACCTTGTTTTAAAGGGCGATATAAATAAAGTACATTACATTACATTACATACAGTATATATCAAATACGGATACGTCATATCAAACCGGAGTGGTGGCTCAGTTGGTAGAGCACCCGCCCCACACCCGGGAGGCAGGGGTTCAAATCCCGGCCGGGTCATGCCGAAGACCATATAAAAGTGAAACTTCCTGCTATCCAGCTTGGTGCTCAACAATAATGGAATGGAGGAGGGAAATCTGTGGCAGCGCCTTGCATGGCAGCGGCCCTCTGATTCTGCACTGGGGTGTGTGTGATTAACACAGTAGATAGGTAAAGCACAATCTCTTTCTACTGTATATGATTGGTTGTACGGTTGAATGAAAATAAGGGTGAATTAATTTAAATATGATCAAAGCTCCCTTTAGCAAAGTAAATCTGTTTCGCACAGTAAGGGAAGTAGATATCCGTTCTACTTACCTGGATGCTAGAAAGAACAAGGTTAGAAAAAAAAAAAACAATAGTTAGAATAAATTGTGCTTGCGGAACTGCATAGCATTGGGCAATAGATGTATCACACCCACAGTTACTATATTCATTGATACTGCACTGCCTCTCGTAAATATTGCTTTATTATAACTTAATTTTTTGGGGGGAAAGGGTCTAAACTTTTGCAGAGTACTATACCTGAATAATAGATATTATAAGCAGTTTCCTCTGGCTTAAAGACATTGGTGCGGTGGCAACATATTTTTCCAGAGGGGAGGAGGGGGGAGCAGAAAACACATACTATTGTAACTGTAATATGTTAATTTTATACTATTTATTTCTATTTTTAAATTTTGCACGGTAACTTTGCACATGGAACTTACCATTAGAAGTATTGTACAACCGAGGCTTGAATGTTGGAATATTGGGTCAGTTGGGGTCCCACCCTGGCGTCCTGTGTTTGGACTTTTTACTGGTGTCATCCTTCTCTCTTTCCTCTGCTCTCACTTCTCCTGGACCCTCTGCCTGAACACTTTCCTCTCCTTGGCTCCTCTCTTCTGTCTCATCTTTCCCTATCTGAGCTCTGTCTAATTCAGGTTCTCTCTCTGTCTATGGTGGTATACAAACAGGTTAGAAAATATCAAGTGTTCTGTTTTGTCCTGCAGGATTTTTGTTGTTGTTGTTGTTATGGTTAACATAAATGACAAAAATATGCTTTTTTTGTTTATTGTTTTTTGTAGTTTAACCCATTTTCTGTCTATGGCGCAGCAGCACTCCTGTCAGCTCACCACCCTCTGGCGGTCAAGTTTTTTTTCAAGAAAATATTCAGTTTAGATACTATGACAAATTCCAAAGGCTGTAATTTGAAAGTGGTAAGAGATAATGGCTTACTGTCAATTAGAAAGATAGAGAATATGATCCAAAGTTTGAGATAGGAGTAAATTTACACATCTAATTTGCATAATGCTGTGGCAGCTGTATTGAATTACATAACTTTCGGTCAAAAGTGGACTTTGGACATATTGACAAAAAGGGTGGTTTTGTTTTTTTGTCTTCATTTTTGTTTTTTGTTGTCTTATCTTCAAAGTATATGAGCCAGAAAATCAGTAGAATGTACACAAAAATAAATACATCAGACCTACCGCGCATCATGTGTCTTCATTCATCCACTTTCGTCGTCCCTGGTCCTTATTTTGTCTTCGACCAGTCATTTTCGCTTTCTCTCCCACATCCAGAAACTCTCAAATGTATCTTATGATTTATTCCACCTCAATTTCAGTTACATAACGCCGCCAAACCAGCGCTATTGTTCTCTGTTGTCACGTGCAGCTCCATCAATGGCAGATGAAAGTGTACATGCTCCAGACCATCTTCTGCCATCACAAAAGGTAAATATTTCCCTTCAGAAGCTAAATGATCTCTTTTTAGAATCATAGTTGGCAAAATTTGGAGCAAATGCTTCCTCCGTGTGGAAATATATGTTGGGATGGAACCTTTGTTTACATTCTCTTCTTTGCGTTCCCGTTAATGA
The DNA here is from genome assembly GCA_020510985.1 of Pholidichthys leucotaenia. Classification (NCBI taxonomy): domain Eukaryota; kingdom Metazoa; phylum Chordata; class Actinopteri; order Cichliformes; family Pholidichthyidae; genus Pholidichthys; species Pholidichthys leucotaenia. The sequence goes on along the minus strand of CM035839.1, from coordinate 430,688,332 downwards.
TGTTTGAGGCAGTTTGTTTGGGTGAAATCCTCCAGTTCTCCAGTAAAGAGCAGTAAACTATACGTGTCTGACATGTTGTGATGTAAAATGTTGGTAGGGCTGGATTTTCTGTGCTTTTTGGACACATCACGTTACAGGCGTGACCTGCGACTTAGGCAGCCGGTGACGCACATGTTTTATGACAGCCGGACAATTAAAGGGTTAAATTATATGATCAGAGGTGGGTATAGCAGCCACAAATTCAACTCATGTAAAAGCAGTGCTTTGAAATTAATAATTAAAAGTAGATAACCAAAAATTTCTAGTTGAGGTAAGGGTACAAAGAGCACCCACTTAAAAACTTGAGCAATGACTTCAGTCTTGAAGGTCTGAGATTTTTCCTCCAAAATTTATAACAATTGTCTGTTTTCTACTTTTCTCTGTAAATTTATCTAAATTTGAAACCATTTTCCTCAAATTTGTAATTTTCTCTTGTAAAATTGACTTTTCTTGTACATTTGAGACTTTATTATAAATTTGTGGATTACTTTATGTCTAATTTTTGTCTGTTTTTTAAGATAAAATTACTATTTTTTTAAATAAATTTGAAACAGACTGTGGTATTTTTTTTTTTTACTTTTTCCTGATAACAATTTACATTTTTGACCATAATTTTGCAGAGCCAGAAGAGAACAATAATTTAACTCCGATTTCAAAGAAAAAATTTAATAAAATTGTATTTAATGAAATAAATTACCTTAAATGACCAACAATGCAGTTATTTCTGTTATAATATTTCTATATATTTATAGTGGGTTTTTTTTTAGAAATCTCCTCACCACCTAGACAGCAGGAAAAACCTCCCTTTTTTGAAATCCAAATGCTGGCATGTTAAGTTTGTCTGAAGGCTGCTGACGGATTAAAGTCATTGACTTTGTGAATTTCGGTCATCTTAACTTGCCAGGTATATAATAATGAACATAAATTAATTAATGTTAACTAACATAAAGGTATAAACATCTCCTTTTTATTCTTATCTGAAATAAGAAAAACAAAAACCTAATACTTAAAAAGAAGACAAAGTGAACCAACTCGAGCTCCTAAGCACACCTGCTAGCTAAGTGACTCTTCATTATTGCTCCCATTACCAGAGAGTTAAAACCACCATAAATGCCTCCACTGTTTACATATCTCTTCTGCTTTTTTTTTCCATGTTTAAAGTACTTAAATAAGCTCATGCTTTCCTCGGACAGTGACTCTAACAACACACTCTGCCTGCCGACTGGAACGAGCACACGGGCAGGGCGCTTCTGAACTCCGCACGGATGACGATCACGCACACTGTTTGTGTGCGTGCTTGCGGACCGTCATTCCTTCATATTTTTTCTTAAATTTATAGTTCCTCTTAGAGTGGCAGCATAACTTCAAGCATGGCGGGCTGCCACCTGGAAATGTTACCAGAGGAAACCCTGATAAGTCAAAGCAACTAATACTTGAGTTCAGTTTTTGGCCGTTCTGAAGCCCCCCTCACACTGGCTGAAGATCCCCTACAATTCAATTCAACTTTATTTATATAGCGCTTAATCACAACATAAGTCATCTCAAGGTGCTAGCACAAATACAAAGCATAAGTAATTCGGAGGAAAACCCCAACAATCGAACAATCCTCTATGAGCAAGCACTAGGTGACAGTGGGAAGGAAAAACTCCCTTATAGGAAGAAACCTCAGGCAGAACAAGGCTCAGGGAGGGGCAGTCATCCGCCATGACTGGTTGGGAGGTGAGGGAAGAGAGGAAGAAAAGAAAGAAGAGACATACATTCCTTTCATCTATCTTCTTCCGCTTAATTCTTCTCAGGTTGCGGGGGGGCTGGAGCCTATCCCAGCATCTTTGGGCGAGAGGCAGGGTACACCCTGGACAGATTGTCAGTCCATTGCAGGACCTACTATTCATAAAGATAACAACATCATACAGGTAAAACAATGTTCATACAGATATGACGTACAATGTTTAGGGCAGTGGTGGCCTAATGGTTATGGATGTGGACTGGTGAGCAGAAGGTCATGGGTTTGACCCCTGGACCGGCAGGATTAGATGTGGGTGGGACAGATAACATAGCAGTGTTTGCCCCCCCCCCCCCCTCCTTAACCCCACTGTGGTGCCCTTGAGCAAGACCCTTAATCTCAACTGCTCCAGTGGAGTTGTTCAGTGGCCACAGGTCAGTCTGTGGTTGAACTGGGCAGCTTCCTTGTGTGACTAGGACTGGGATTGATCCATTATTTCTAGAATTGAACTGATCTGATTCAGTGTGAGAAATTGCCATTTTACTTGCCAGAAAAAAAAAAAATCTTCAAGACCTAATGCTGCAAATTGTACCAAGAATACTCTAACTTTGTTAATATATAAATTATCACAAAGAACTGACCCAAAATCAGTACAATGATGTACTGATTATTTAACTTATGATTTCACAAAGTATTCATAAGTGCTTTCTTCAGTGCAAATGGTGTGTAGTGTCAGGTTAACAACCCAGAGTCAGTAAACAAATTCAATGCATAAAGCATGTATACATAATCTCACTGTATTTCAGTCCCTCCAGGATTTTGTCGGCTGTTTTGGTAATTGTTGTGTCCCAAAAAGCCTGAATTTGTCAGAGCTTTTACAAAAAGTTGTGACATTTTTAGAGGATTTTTTGCACTGAAAGTTGTGTGAGGAAGTACAGATTTTAAAGTAGCTGCTTTTTCCATAGTTTACAGTGATGCTATTCTATTTAACAACACAAGAAAAGCACAGGATTGCAAAAAAAAAATACTATTAAACAGTGATTTATGTAGAATTAAATGCTCAGTAAAGTTGTCAAAAAATGACCAACAGTTTATTCTTACTGAGAACTTAAATAAAAAAGACAAATAAAAGAATTAGTCATTACAACATCTAAATTGCATTGGATGCATGTTAGAGTATGGAGAAAATTATTGCAGCACCTTCTTGAATCTTGAATTTGAAAACTAAGATCCCTGAAAAAATTGAGGTCTTCTTCTGTGCTGAAATCCACATGAAGCAGGGATGGCTCCTCCACTGACAACCTCTTCCCTTCAGAAGGTCTCAGTGCAGGATGGAGCTTGGAGCGGAAACCCAGTGGTCACACATCTGAAGGGGAGATGAAAAGGAGAATAGATTTCACAATAAAATTAATAATCATATTTTTAAATCCCCACACCACAGTAGGGTTTAATAATTTATTTTATTTTATTTTGTGTTGTTTATATTTTAACTGCAAATCAACTTTCAAGTTTTGAAAAGGGTTTCAGTTTATTTCCTGGGAAGATTTGTTCATTTCAGTTTAGTTCTACTGAGTAAAAATGGCTCGTACTGCAGCTTTCCTTTATTAATTCTGTCATTTTCATTTTATTGTAATTTATCATTATCCTCAAATCTCTCTCTTAAGTGCTAGAAGTCCATAATCTCATAAAATATACCTTTATTCTGCATTTATTCACAGTGCTTACCCAACAGTTAACTACTGTATCCATAGTTTGTAAAAGAAAACACCATCAGGCTGGATAAATTATTAACTTACAACACAAATGTTAAAACAAACAAATGATATTTTACTTACAATCTCAGCCGCTCCAAGTCTTCCTCTGTTCACGAGTTTCAGCCAGTCTCCGTGCATTTTGAAGTGTTTATCAATTGTCGACTTTATGTTCCAACTCAGCGCTGCAAGTAGTACAAAACCGTTCATCCGCACTTTATGAAAAATATTCGGAAGCTGTTGAGGACAGTCTTTATGGTGACTTTTGTTGATATATTAAGAGACATGTATGTTAACAACTCCTCTCATGTAAAGACGTGTGCATGTGCCACAGGGAATTCGGATGAGAACCGTTTTAGCACCACAAAAGAAGAACTACCATATCCGTTAGCTTGTTAGCTGTTAGCTCTGTTAGCGCTCCGGGTGTTTCTGGTTCTTTGCTGCTGTTCCTGGCTCGCTGACCTTGTTTCGACCCAATCAGACTCGGCAGACATTCACAGATGTTAAAGCATTATATTAAAAGATCGATCCACGAATTTTGTGGATTGATATCGGCTCAGTCAAACATGGATCGATCCAGATCGTTGTATCGATCTTTTGAGCTCACCCCTATGTGTGAGTGTGAACAGGGCGTCCTTGAAAAAGAGAGGTTGCCTCTCAATGAAACTACCCTTATAAATAAAGGTTAAAGGCGTCGGACAGACGAAAATTCAATATCGCTAATTCATATCTCAAATTGTTGTCTGAGACGAGCTAAGTCGAACCGCACATGTTTTGGTGTCAACGAATGTCGCATAAGGTGACAATGCGCTCTTGAAGTATGCTGTCGTGGAGAGCTGGCGGACCCAGCCAAGCGATCAGCGGCTAAGATGGCCACTGACTGTGTGACGTCAGCTCAGGAACACACACGCACATGGTCGGCGGCCGTGGAATGATGTCAGTAAAACACCCTACATGTGCAGTAGACATTTCGTTGACAGCGATTTCGAGAATAAGATGCAATTTGAAATGAAATTTGCAAAAAGATTGGTGATAAAGAAAACGGCTATTCCAACTATATATCCCTCGATTCCCAAGTCTGACTCTGAGACAAGTGTGAGTGACAGTGGCGTGAAAAGCAAGGGTGATCTACCGATGTGATCAGCTGTCAGAAAACGAGAAGTAAACAGGGTAAGTTTTGTATTTTTAATATTCACTGCAAATGTTTACTAAATGTCTAATGTCTAATTTTTATTGAATATATATTTTTTTCAGAATATGTGGATGATCTGATGAATACTCTGTTCAACAAAACCTTGGTTGATCCAACCCACTTATGGGAGCAGTGGCACTCTGTACAAGCCAGAGTGCCCGCCACATTGAGCGCCAAATTTCAGCGTCCCATCAAAGCTGATGCTATTGAGTAACATGTATCTAGATTTTCAAAATCAAACATGTAAAAGTAGAAGAAATTACCAATTACCAATGATAGTTCAGCTTTCAATTTTTAGGGGAGCAACATATTTGCTAAGAAAAACAAATATAAGCCTAAGATTGTAAGAGAAATGTGCTTTTAAAAATGGAACCCCAATTTTCTACCATAAAATGGTGCCCATTATAACTGTGAAATGTTATTTATTGGAATATAATAATTGCTATATCTGGAAAATAATTATTTTCTTAATTTGTAGTGATACTCCATTGATTTTTGTATTTCTTTGTATATTTCTGCTGTGTTTTCAAACATTCATACAAAGGTGGTATAGTATGTAATATTTCGTTTCAAATTGAGAAGAATTTAGTGTGTTCAAATTATTCAAATGTATATGACATGCGACTTTGATGAATGCTGAACTATGAGAATTATAACATTGACATGAACATTAATAAACTCAATATATGATTTTACAAAACTTTATTTAAATACCATTGTTCACAACTCTAATCTTGGGAGGCAAAATCCCTTGTAGTGATCAGATGGGAATGTTTCTCTGATGAGGCTCACCACACAGGCAGGCAACATAACCCTCACTTCTTTCCCAAGAAATCCCCAACACCACCGTACCAGCTGCCTGTAGGCTATGAATATGTATCGCCTGAAAAATATGGGGTTTGCATTGATTATTCCATTTGCATTGATTATTGAATGTATTGAATGATTTGTTCATAATTCATCTGGAAAATTAAATCACATGACTAAATATTGTTTATAAACTCACTCGTGTTGACTTGCGTCATGATCACCATATTGCTGTCTGTAGGCCAGATAAGCTGTCTGTAAAATCCAGATGTCAAGACAGACAGAACGAAAACCTGGGTGATCAGTGATACACTTTGGTAGTTTATCATTGGTGTATCTACAGCCCTTCAGTTCTTCTATTTTAAGATAAGATAAGATAAGATAAGCCTTTATTAGTCCCACAACGGGGAAATTCCAGGATTGCAACAGCACAGGGATAGCAACACTCAGAGCAACAATCAGAAGGCAAGAAAAAAAAAAAAAAAAAAAAAAGCAAGCAAGCAAGAGCAGCTAATATACATATGTACATATTACTATAAATATATATATATATACACACAGACACACAGTGTAGAGCATTGTATCTGGATGGGATAAATATATGAGTATATAAACACACAGTACGGAGCATTGCAGCTAGATGGAATAAATATGTAAATATATAAACACAGTGCGGAGAAATGTAGCTAGATGGAATAATATGCAGATATATAAACACACAGTACGGAGCATTGAAGCTAGGTGGAAAAAATATGTAAATATATAAACACAGTGCGGAGCAATGTAGCTAGATGGAATAATATGTAGATATATAAACACACAGTGCGGAGCATTGTAGCTAGATGGAATGAATATATAGATATATAAATATAAACATAAACATAAACACACCCAGTGCGGAGCATTGTAGCTAGATGGAATAAATATGTAAATGTATAAACACACACAGTGCAGAGCATTGTTGCTAGATGGGATGAAACAGCACAACTGTCTACTTAGTTATCCTACATGGTATGATTATGTGCCCATACATATTCTCACCCTCCGTAGCTACTGGTATTTTCCTAGTTGTATGCCGGAGGGGACCATTGTGTAAGTCTATTGCATCTTTTGCATTCAAAAAACTATTAGGTTGTTACGTCTTTTGCTATCTCTGTGAGCAGCCCTGCTTAGGTTGTACAGTCTGACAGCCGCTGGTAGGAAGGACCTGCGAAACCTCTCGGTTGTGCACCTGGGATGATGTAGTCTGCTGCTGAATGAGCTCCTCAGTGCATTCAGTATGTCCTGCATAGGGTGGAACTCGGACTCCATCAGAGATGACAGTTTAGCCACCGTCCTTCTCTCTCCTATCTCCTCCACCGGATCAAGGCGCTGCCCCAGGACGGAGCTAGCTTTCTTGATCAGTTTGTTCAGTCTCTTCCTATCGGCTGCAGTAATGCCACTGCCCCAGCAGACCACTCCAAAAGTGATGGCTGATGCCACCACCGTGTCATAGAATGTCTTCAGCAGTGCCCCTTGTACACCAAAAGACCTGAGTCTCCTCAGTAGGAACAGCCTGCGCTGTCCCTTCTTGTAGAGTGCGTCAGTATTGTGTGACCAGTCCAGTTTATTGTTCAGATGAACACCCAGGTACTTGTAGGATGTCACCATCTCAATGTCTGTTCCCTGTATATTTACTGGTGCTGTGAGGGGTTGTCCTTGCCTGCGGCAGTCCACCACCAGCTCCTTTGTTTTCCTCGCATTGATCTGGAGGCAGTTCCGATGGCACCAGTCCACAAAGTCCTGGATAAGCCCTCTGTACTCAGCTTCATCTCCATTGGAGATGAGGCCAACGATCGCAGAGTCATCAGAGAACTTCTGTAGATGGCAGTGTGTTGTGTTGCGTGAGAAGTCCGCAGTATAAAGAGTGAACAGGAAGGGAGCCAACACCGTTCGCTGGGGGGCCTCCGTGCTACTGATGATTGTGTCGGACACACAGTCCCGGGTTCTCACAAACTGAGGCCGGTTCGTGAGGTAGTCCACTCAAGGTAGTTCAACTTCAATATCTCCTGGCAGCACCGTCATTCACTTGATGTTGGCATAATGTTACATTTCTCACAAGTGCACCTGTGCAAAAAAATGGTATAATCAGATGCTTATAATAAACTAATGGTTCGTGGGAGTGCTATATAAATTGGTCTATGAAGTTTGATTAGAAAAAATTAAAAACATGTAAAAAATTTTTACCGGAAAGAAAACTTATAGTAAAACAATAATGAATCACAATAATTCTTAAACATGATCCATCAATCTCTTAGAGAATTATGTAGCTTTCGAGACAAGTATTAACATGATGATGATTAACAACATGTCGCGCGCACCTAAAGTTAACACGCCAAGTCCCTCACTGCTGCAGCTCCTTTTTTCTCACAGCCGCTACGCAGCCTTGCAGCTCCCGTTTTTCTTCATAGCCGCGAGAGGAGTCAGAGACAAATTTTTCTTCTCACAGCCGCTCGTAAAGTACACCTCTTATCGCTCACATAGATTATCCATTTATTTTGAATTATTATTATGATAATATTTCAGCTTGGTCTGTTCCCGTCTCTGTTTCGTCTTCCTCCTCTCCCTCTGGCTCGAACAAATAAGGCTGAATACCCCTCTCAGCACCACCCAAAACTACTTCATCATCCGATTCTTCATTTTCAATGTCATCATTTATATTGAGGTCGTCAAACTCGAGAAAATAATCGCAGTCCGAATCACTTTGCTCTCGTTCTGCCATTTTCTTTGTATTCCTAAGCTGACGTCACTAATGCCCGCACCTATCGAGAGATGGCGGTACTGCAGCCTCACTAAGTGAAGGCTGGGCTATGACCAAATTAGGTCATTTATGGAGGCTGGTGACACATATTAAATCACGGGAATGGGCAGAATGGAATATTTTCATACAATCAGTTGATTGGTTCAATAAAAAAATGTCACTGTCCGAGGCCTTTAAATAAAAAATAAATGTTGTGTCAAAGCTAGGTTAACCTAGTATTACAGCATTTTTATAGCCTTTTTCAGGCTCATTAAAGGGGTCATTGACTGAAAAATGGTGTTTGTAGGTTTTGAAGCACCCTCCAGGATTGGCTTACGCACAAGGTTTAGAGTAAAACAGGGTTTATTCTTGTTCTTGACAACCTGTGAGAACTGGCCACAAAAGGAAATACATTAAAATAAATATAAAACTATATCTTGCAGTTTGCATCAATAAAATAAATTAAATACTTAAAACATGAAATAAAACATATGAAAATGTTAGATAAACCTCGTGAGCTGGCATCCACGAGGGGCTAAATGATCCTTTTTAACCTTTGTTTGTCCTCTTTCTTCTTCTGTATTTTTTTCTTTGTTTTAATCATCCCCTTCAAAACATTTTTTCCATCAAGCTACAGAGCTTGGTAGCAAGTGGCAAGTGTGATGCGTCGCTTGGGTGGAAATGCGCAGGTACTTAAGGTCGGGCGGAACCTGAAGATAAATAATTAGTTCCGTGTACACTAAAGTTGACCACTAGATGGCATAGTCGTGAAGTGAAAGGACAAACAACTAAATGAAGGCATAAATAAGGAGTAAATTATGAAAGACTGTTACAGGTTTTAACTGTCTGGAATCAGTCCACTGGTAACCTAATTATCAAAAAAATTTCAAAACAGTCAGTTCTCTTAAAAAAAATGCACACAGCCTTTATCTCATTTTCTCCTTAAGAAATGCCAGAAACATTTTGGGTTGTTCCATCTAAATCGCATATGTCACGTTTAAAAAAAGCCAACTCACCACTGTCCTTGAGACCTGCCCACTCCTCTGTTACTGGCCTGCCTAGCTGTCTGTCATGTAGATGGAAGGAGTACTAAAGGTAGCCTATTAGCCCCTGAGCTATTAGCCCCCAAGCTAACAGTGGTAGCGGGAAGCTTGAACCAAGCGCATCTTATATTATTTTCTTCAGGTCTTAGTCACCCTAATGGTCATCCCTGTTACCACCTGGTTCAACGGTCCACGGTCCACAATGTGCCTTGCGTTGCTCCAGCCCATCTGCCGGTGGTTTTGCTGTGATTCTGCGGCGGGTCGCCGGCGTGCCGGTCATGACAGCCACCTGTGCCACAACTGAGGGCTGCTACCTGGAGCTACTGGCTTTCACAGCCAGGTCCTCCACCATCCTCCAGGGTGCCGCATGGCTCCGCTCTACTCTTGCAGGCAATGTGGGGGAGGCACTTCATGACAGGTGTAGCGTTAACCCTTTTTTTGGTTCCAATTTATAAAATAATTCTTTGCTGAAGAAAATTGTTTCAGCTCAAAAGTCTGGTCATGAACTACTCTCACCCAAGGACCAGAGTTGTAACACGATTAATCGGCAATAAAGTGGAAGTTAATCCCTTCTCCAGGACTTAGTCATTCTTGTTCAAGTAGGTTCATTTTGTTTTCTTTTAATTATTTACCTTTTGTTCTTATTAAAGACAAAAGCCTTCTGACGAAGGCTGCAGTGCACAGTCAAAACATGTTAAGAAGGTAAAGACATCTCCTTTCTATTTTTGTCTTTAATAAGAACAAAAGGTAAATACTTAGTCATTCCCCCTTTTCTGCTCTTTGGCAAAGGAATGTTTCAGTCGACATGTTGGTTGATACAATCCAGACTTGGGAGTTAAGATTCTCCAGTAAACAACCAGACAGTTTCACAGTGCCATCTGGTGGACGAATCAAGAATATTTTTTTTTCTTTGCTGTGGAATTTATGGATTATGGACAAATAAATGAATTCATAATCTTTCTCTCAAGACAGTATCAACTACTGAAGACATGGTTGAACTCTTGGGATGGACAATGTGGTTTGAAATCCTTTTAGTGATACAATTTGATATGTGTTGCTTTATTTTAAGGAAGAAATTATTTTCTCATTCTTACTATCACAAATTAATTACAGTTACAATGTAAAGGCATTGTTTGTTCCCTTACTGTTGAGTAGAATATCTCAGGCATTAAAGTTTAAGGAATTTATGCTTTATTCAGCAACGTATGTGTCTTGGGGGGGCTCACCTCTCATATCAAATGTCTCTTCCCCATCCTCTTTCTGCTCTTTAGGAGACCATAGCTGGACTTTAACTGGCTGGCCAATAGAGCGCCAGGCTTCACTGCATCTCCTTTTTAGGTCAAGTTTATGTCTTCTGTTGTACTAAACTCCATGTAATTGGTTCAACTCAAGTTCCATGAAATTCAATGAGATTCTGCCATACCCAAAAAAAAACTTACTTCTGTTTCAGTTTTTGGAGCATTGGTCAAGCTGTAAGAGCAGATGTCTCTGCGCTCCCCTTTTTTTTTATCTTCCAAGTAAGGCCTGTCATGCTTTGTGAAAATTCTTTTTCTTTTCTTAAAAGTTGTTTTTCTTATTGTAATCTTTTTCTTTAAATTACCGTGCAAGAAGATTTTGTTTGATTTTTTTTTTCAGCTTAAACCAAATCATTTAAACCACAAACATCAGAAGAAGCGGATTTGTGGTGTGTTTTTTGCCTCAGTTTGAATTTCTGATGGGAATTTGTACAATAAACCAATTCCTTCTTCGGTGCGTAAGAGAAGACCACGGCCAGCCTTCTGAAGAACCAGCTTTTGTGATCTTGGGAGAAGGCCATAACTGTGGTAAGGAGCCTGTCTGCCAGTCTTCAAACAGAACCCACGCTGGTCCAGTTGAAACAGAATCCAGTGGACTGCCTGCTACCTACTGGGACGCAATGATTCTGCTTGGCTGATGGTCTGTTGTTTAAACTTAACCCCAAGGTATGTTGCAACATAAGCCCTAGTGGTCAAGAGTGGTAATGACTTTTTTCAATAAAATATTTAAAGAGAGATTTCCAAGGCTATAACTTTAAAGTGGTAAGAGATAATGGCTTACTGTCAATTAGAAAGATGTAGAATATGACCCAAAGTTTCAGATAGTAGTAAATTTACACATCTAGTTTACATAATTAGTGTGAAGCCATATCGAATTCATAACTGGTCAAAAGTGGACTTTGGGCATATTTACACAAAAAATGGTTCTGCTTTATATCACCATTTTTTGTTTGTTTTTTTCTTATCTTATCTTGAAAGTAGTTAAAGTATATGAACCAGTAATTCAGTAGAATGTACACAAACTGGAGTACAATCAGACCTACAGCTGGTTTCGGGTTTATATGTCCACCCTCATCATCAACGGTCCTTATTTTGTCTTCTGCCAGGCAATTTTGCTTTCTCTTCCACATCCAGAAAGTGTCACATGAATCTTGTTATTTATTCCACCACACTTTCCATCATGAATGCCATGATTGTTTGCAATTTCATTCATAAACGCTGCTATCGTCCCACCGGCGACAGGCCATATTTAACTGTGGAGGTTTTCTACTTCTTCTCCATTTCTTAAAGAAGATTCTTCTTCTGTGGTGTATTCCGTGTCCTCCAATGCATGTCTGCTATCTTGGGTATGGGCATGATAAGCATAAATTGTCCATAGAGCCGGCAGTTTGGCAGGTGATTACAACTTGACAGGATGTAGTGCTGCACTGTGCCACTAAGGGTGTGAAATATGCTCACAGTGAAAGGGTTAATTCTTCAGAATATTCCTGGTATAAGTTCTTCAAACTTAATTTCATGCAAACCCCCATCAGAATTTAAAAATGCATTTTGTCCTTTCATTAATTTACATTCATTTCAGAGTAACACCAATTTTCTGTTTTTATAAATAGTTTATACATCATTTTCTTCATAAAATTGCACCCACTTTTCGAAACCAATGCTATTTTATGGTTTTCCAATTTCCACCATATCGCCAAGTTAACCTATGCTTTATTTGGTTCCAAAAATGTTTGATTCACAGGTTACACTCAGTAACTCAACAACAGTCTATGATGCTCATAATACATGTTGAATTCTCTGTTTTAAAGTTATCCATATATGTTAACCTATTCTGACATTTTTTATTAAACGACTGAAAGACATACAGTATGGGAGTTATTGTTTGATTTCATGTCCATCTTCTTCATTGTCAACAGACAAGAACTCACAAGGGTTTATTTATTTTTTTTTAGACTGATTCATAATTGGTACAAATGAAGAATTATTAATAAAATTGTCCATTATCTGGACTGGTGCCCTATGAGGATATGTTTGTGTAAGGAAAGGAAATCTTCATCCCTATTCACATTCATATTTGCATTAATACTTGTACCAATAATAAAACAATAAAACCCATAAATCTGCTACACAGGGCATCCCCCAGCTGGCCATAGGAGAGGGTCGGAGTACCATGGAGCAAGACATTGCCCTTTGAGATGCTGTGGCTCAGCCAGCAGCCTCGGGTTACGGCAACTGGTGGGTTGCCTGACGCTCGGTGCTAGCGATTTGTTGGGGCGTCTCAGCGGGGTTGTTGGAGGGTGGGCCAGAGTGACACAAGATGCACAAATGACTGCAGATTGGTGAACCAGCGCTGCTCATCCAAGCTAGAAGGAGACTCGAAGCTAGTCAGCTAATGGCTAACTGACACAAGACCTTAGAAATACCTTTCCAAATCAAACTCTTAGTTTGGATGCGGTTCCTCTTTCTCTGAATAGTTCTGTGAGGAACCTTGGAGTTATTTTTGATCAAGATCTGTTTTTCAATTCACTTATTAAATTTGTTTCTAAGACTGCCTTCTATCCTCTGTGTAACATTGCCAAGATTAGGAGCATCATGTCTCAGAGTGATGCTGAGAAACTGATCCACACTTTTGTTAGCTCTAGATTAGATTATTGTAACTCTTTATTATCAGGTTGTCCTAAAACATCTTTAAAAAGTCTTCAGTTGATCCAAAATGCTGCAGCAAGAGTTTTAACAGGTACTAGAAAGAGAGATCATATCTCTCCGGTTCTGGCCTCCCATCACTGGCTTCCCATCGAGTTTAGAATTAAGTTTAAAATCCTTATTCTCACTTACAAAGCTCTAAACAATCAGGCCTCTTTTTCTTTAAAACATCTGATACTACCCTATTTTCCTAACAGAGCACTATGCTCCCAAAATGCTGGATTACTTGTAATACTTAGACTCTCCAAAAGTACAATGGGAGGCAGAGCCTTCAGTTATCAAGCTGTGGAACCAGCTGCCAATCTGGATTTGGGAGTCAGACTCGATCTCTGTTTTTAAGAATAGGGTTAAAACCTTCCTTTTTCATATAGCCTACAATTAGGAAGGGATCATGTGTCTCTGAACCCTCCCTTAGTTATGCTGCTAATAGGTTTAGACAGCCGGGGGACCTCCAATAATGCACTGGGCTTCACTCCTTTCTTCACTCTCAGTGAAATATTTTTGCTGGTCATTAACATCTGTTTGCTCTCTCCCATCGATTGAGTCCCCATCATGCTGTTTGCTCTCTACATGTCTGTTCTTTTCATCTTCTCTGTGCCCTCACCTCCCCAGCCAGTCGCAGCAGATGACTGTCCCTCCCTGAGCCTGGTTCTGCTGGGGGTTTCTTCCTGTTAAAAGGGAGTTTGTCCTCTCCACCGTCGTCAAGCGCTTGCTCACAGGGGATCGCCTGATTGCTGGGGTCTTTCTGCAATTGTGGGGTTTGCCCTACAGTTGAAAGTGCTATAAGATGACTGTTGTTGTTGTGAAATGGCGCTATATAAATAAAGTTGAATTGAATAAAGTTGAATGAGAAGGAGGGTGGAGTTGAATAGTTAAAGGATATTTCTTAAAGTGATCACATCAGAGCATTTCAAGAAAGCCAGGAAAAAAAATGAATTTGCTTCAATAATTAAAAAATTAAAGAAAATGTGAACAAAATATATCATAAGCACTTCATTAAGACATGAGTGAGCTGTTGAAATGTGGAAAAAGTGCAGTTAATGACACCTTTAAAGTGCTGATGACAAGTTCTTGACTTCCTCTAATTTTTCAACACATAATACAATATAACAAAATAGGTTGGTCTGTGCAGTTCTAAGTCAAACAGGCTTTTTTTCATGCAAATAGCCGACGTTTTCATGAGCGCCATGTCACCAATTATGTCAGTGGCTGGAAAACCCCGCTGCCATATAGTCACGTCATCAGGAGAACACAGCGCTTGGCTGCTCATTGTACACACAGGATGGAAGCGGCTGAAAACACCGACGATGGTTCCAGCACATGTAGTCTCGAATTGGTTTGTGTTGTCCAATCTTCAGACAAATATAGCTCCGAAGAATGGGATGATAATGAAGAATCTTGGGGCATCAGACCATATTGGTTTGAGCTGTGTCAAGCGGGTATCATGCCAAGCCAGTCACACTCAGAGTGATGGTGGAGAGGCACACATGCCCGCTGCAGCACCAGCTACAAACACACAGCAGGGGAACACCAGTGTTATTCTTTTGTTACAGATATTGCAACAAATTATTTGTTCATAAATATAATTTATTTAAACCCGAATTTTCAATAAAATCATAGCAGTGTATTCTCTGTGGCTCAGGCATCGGGATTATTATGGATTATATTTTGAATTCTTGTTGTTTTTGTTTTGTACATGTGTTTTATGTGCGTTTTGAGCCACTTTCAGGTGGGCACTGTCCAAGATTTGCCGGTCCGAACACACGCGCCCTCTCTCTTTGACAGTCAGCTGTTCATGGTTTATGTGCATCATCTGCCGTGTTGTCAGCCAGTCAATGTTGCTAACACTATGACAACGTGTTAGCCGCTCCACACAGCTGTGGTTCTGTTGTGCTCCTTGAAGCGATGTCGGCCCTGGGGCGCAGCCGTGGTTAACACGTCTCCTCTCCATGTCTGCTGGGCGATGTCGGCCCCAAACGCCAACTGTGGGTGTTTGTGTTTATTTTTGTGGGTCTTCACCTTTTTGGGAACTGTTGTCATCATTCTTATGTTCAATACATGTGCTGTGGTGAATTCTCCAAGTAAATCCATTCATCATGACCCTCCATGCGTTCTTACGCAGGGCAGGGAGAGGGAGGATGAAATAACGAGGATTTTCGTGCAGGGCTCACCACAGGACATTTAATACAGAAAGACAGACAGTTCTCTGGAAGGTGAAGACGTACAAAAAACACAGACACACTTACTGATGGTGTTCGGGGGCCAGCATCGCCCAGTGAACGAATGAGAGAAGACGTGTTTGCCACAGGTGCGCCCCAGAGCCTACATCGCTTCAAGGACGCACATGAGCCATGGCGAACATGGAGTGACTAACGCATCGTGAGAGTGCTGAAAATACTGGCAGACAAACAGCACAGACGGGCTGCACGGTGGCGCAGTGGTTAGCACCGCGGCAGCACAGTTTTACCCTCGGCCGGGGGATCATGAGATCGTGGGTTCGA
Source organism: Pholidichthys leucotaenia (assembly GCA_020510985.1). Lineage (NCBI taxonomy): Eukaryota > Metazoa > Chordata > Actinopteri > Cichliformes > Pholidichthyidae > Pholidichthys > Pholidichthys leucotaenia. The sequence goes on along the minus strand of CM035839.1, from coordinate 430,672,499 downwards.
TCCCTGCCCCCGGCCAACAGTGATCCGTGTGGAGTTTGCATATTCTCCCCGTGTTTGCGTGGGTTTACTCCGGGATTTCTCCGGTTTCCTCCCACATGCCAAAACATGCAGGTTAGGGAGTTAAGGGGCGCTTGCGCATGCAGCGACCGGCAGCTGATGGCTTGTCACTGGACTGCAGAACAAATCTACCTACGGGTACAAAATAAGTCAAAAAAAAAAAAAAAAGATGACAATACTATGGACCATCAGTGCATGACTCGCAAAGAGCCGCTAGGTACACACACTGCTGGTGATGGTGTGATGAGAAGCACCTGGACGAGGACCAGGAAACATGATCAGCGGGAGTTTGAATCATCTGATGATAATGATAGAGGGGATGTGGCCGGACCAGCGAGATGTCAGCAATGGATTACAGAAAGTAGGTCAAAGCTGCGTGTAAATCCATTAAGCCTTCCCCTCCTCTTGCGCTCCTCCTGCATAAAAGCACAGGAGGAGCAGAGGAGGCTTATAACAGTTGGAGCTGAAGCGTGTGATGTGGTCTTTCACGGCTTGCTGTTTATCTAAGCCTGCGACACAACGTGAAGGCACAGCCGTAAAATTAAAACAAGAAACCAGAGAAACTGTGAGCTACAAAGCTGCTGTCATTCCAGTCAACAACACCGGAGTTCTTTCTCCCACTTACGTCATAGGGGTGCCGCCCTTAATTCGGTGGGCAGCACCACAGTCCAGTCAGCGGCTGCGTTTTTTTGATAACTAGTTTATGCAGGCGCGGTTGTAAATATTATATTGATCATTGACAATGACTTTTGGGTTTACACAACATGCTAAAAAATGTCAAAAACATGTCATCAGAACTTTAAGTTAGTTAACAAATCTCATAGGTAGCACTACAAGCAAGCACATGCATAGCTGGACTTGGTGGTGTAATGCACAAACATTATGAACACTATGCATAATTAGCACCTACACAGCCCATTAGAACTTGGCTGGATTATGGAAAAACTGGAAAACCTCGTTCAGTGTGAAGGCAATCGTGACACTGCTACGCTTTTTCTGTTATGACCCGAGCGCCGGTTCTGTTCACGCTCGGGCTAAGTTATGTTTCGCTGCCGGCCTTGACAGTTGCGGGCTGTATTCTGGCCTCACCGGGCTCTTATTGTGAAAGTGCTCGGTGGGGCTTCCGCCTGTCAACGGCCGGTCAGCTGATTGTAATTACCGTCGTTAGTGCTTCGCCGTCTTAAGCCCGGCACTGGCGGCGGTAAGACGCAGCAGTGTCAGTCGTTCTTCGTCTGAGCTACAGATGCTTTGACCTCGTCTGTCTGTGGTTGACCATCGCTTCCCCTGGACCAGTAAGTGAGCTGTTAAGCCTTACCCCTCCCGGTGTGAGTAGACCTCTGTGTGTCTCTGCCTCAGCAGCCTGTGTAGTCATTACTCCGTCAACCTTGCCTGTGTATGACCGTCTCCTCTATGGACCTGTAAGAGAGCTGTTTAGCCTTACGCCTCCGGATGTGTGTAGACTTATGTGTCATTGCCCTTGCATCTTGTGTTGTCACTTTTCAGAATCAGAATCAGAATCAGAATCAGCTTTATTGGCCAAGTATGCACAACACATACAAGGAATTTGACTTTGGCTAAAAACTTGCTCTCGTTGTTCAGGTGAAGGATTTAAATAAGGATTCAATGACAACCACAGTATGTACAGTAAATTACAGTCTGTCCACGTTTCTATAAAAGGATGCAAATATATACAGGAATATATGCAGTTATTTACTCGGACTAACCACACTTTGCAGAAATATATGAAAAAAATATACAATCACACAGTATTTCAATGTGGACTCAGATTCAGTGATATAATGTGAATGAAGTAAAAAGCAGTGTGAGAGTTATGTGCAATGTAATAATGGATGAAAAGTCATGAGTACAGCAACAGGTAGGACTAGGTGAATGTTAGGAGTTCATCAGAGTGATGGCTTGAGGAAAGAAACTGTTCCTGTGACGGGTGGTTTTGACCTTCAGTGATCTGTAACGACGACCAGAAGATAGAAGTTCAAACAGTTTGTGGCCGGGGTGTGATGGGTCAGCACAGATGTTTCCCGCCCGTTTCCTGGTTATGGACCGATATAAGTTCTCAATGGAGGGTAGGTCGGTACCAATGATCCTCTCCGCAGACTTAATGATCCGCTGCAGTCTGGTCTTGTCCTGTTTAGTGGCAGATCCAAACCAGACAGTGATGGAAAAGCAGAGGACAGATTGGATGATGGCGGTGTAGAAGACAACCAGCAGCTCCTGAGGCAAATCAAACTTCTTGAGCTGACGCAGAAAAAACAACCTCTGCTGGGCCTTTTTCCGGACAGTGTCAATATGGGAAGACCACTTCAGGTTCCGGGAGATTGTGGTACCCAGAAACTTGAAGGAGTCCACAGTGGACACTGTGCTGTTGAGGATGGTGAGTGGGGGGAATGAAGGGGGGTGTCGCCTGAAATCCACAGTCATCTCCACCGTTTTGGCTGGGTTAAGTTCAAGATGGTTCTGGCTGCACCAGAGGATCAGCTGCTCCACCTCCCGCCTGTATGCAGACTCATCACCATCCCAGATCAAACCGATGACTGTGGTGTCGTCCGCAAACTTCAGGAGCTCCACCGAAGGGTCCTCTGAGGTGCAGTCATTGGAGTAGAGGGAGAAGAGCAGTGGGGAAAGGACACATCCTTGGGGGGCGCCAGTACTAATTTTTCGGGAGCTGGATGTAAATCTCCCTAGCTTCACCTGTTGCCACCTGTCAGTCAGAAAGCTGGAGATCCACTGGCAGGTGGAGGGGGGCACCTTGAGCTGGAGGTGCCCCCCACCGTAATAAAACTCACTGAAACTCACTGGTGACTGTGTGGCGTTTTATGGTGGCTCGCGAGGGCCACCGCATGACAGTACACTGCTGCCAAAACGGCGTTTACGGTGACGCCAACCCGAGACGCAATTCACCAGTGGGTTCGAGTTTTTGGACATTTGCTTTTTCCTGTCTGGGTACTGTGTATGTGAAGAATGCCGTCGCGGAGGGGCCGCGTTTGGAGTCCGAGCCACGAGCTGACAGGTGTTCTGGAAGTCGTGGATGAGCTGCTCATCTTCGCTTCCCTGCTGGATTATGACCATGTCATACACTGGTATGATGGCGCCCACAGCGGTCGACATGGTGCTTCGCTGCGCTCTTTGTTTGTTTTTGTTTGTCAATTGTGTGTCTGCTTGCACTTATACCCGTGAAGAACTTCTAAATATCAGGACTTTCACCCCCATGGACCTCCTCCCAGTTTTTCTAGCCCCTGCCGCCGATCTGGTTTATTGTTTGGCTCGGAAAGTGAGACGGCGGAAGAGAGGAAGACGAGCGGGCGCTCTCGTACGACTTCGCAGGAGAGGCTCGCGAACGGCGCTGCCTGGCATATTTCTGTCCAATACCAACTCTCTCTCTAACAAGGTAGATGAACTGAGACTGCTGATGCGTTTTAAGGACCTTGCCTCCTCAGCTGTCCTCTGCTTTACTGAGACGTGGCTCCGGGAAAATATACCGGACAGCGCGCTGCGCCTCGACGGCTTTCAGCTCTTCCGTGCTGATCGTGACACAGAGCTTTCCGGCAAGACCACAGGAGGCGGAGTCTGCTTCTACATCAACTGCAGCTGGTGCTCTGATGTAACGGTAATTTCCAAACACTGTTCTCCTGCCTTGGAATTTCTTGTTATCAATTGCAAGCCCTTCTATTCCCCGCGGGAGTTTGCTTCTTTCATAATGATCGCTGTGTACGCCCCTCCCGACGCGGACACGCGCGAAGCTCAGCACGTGCTCGCGGATCACATTCAACACACAGAGCGGAGTTTTCCAGACTCGCTGATTATTGTGGCTGGCGACTTTAATCAGTGCAATCTGAGCCACGATCTCCCCCGCTACAAACAGTTTATTAAATGCCCCACCAGAGGATTAAACACACTGGATCACTGTTACACCACAGTGAAAGACGCATATCGCGCTGTCCCTCGAGCTGCGCTGGGATTATCTGATCACGTGATGGTTCACCTCATTCCCACATACAGACAGAGATTGAAGCTCACTAAACCTGTTGTGAGCACTACGAAGATACGGACCAGTGATGCTGAGGAGAAGCTGGAAACGTGCATGGAAATATCTGACTGGGGCATGCTTAAAGGAGCCACGCATGATCTGGATGAGTACACGGACACTGTGAACTCATATATCCACTTTTGTGAAGAGAACATTCTTCCATCACGCACCAGGGTGAGTTACTCTAATGACAAACCCTGGTTCACAGCTAAGCTCAGACAGATCAGGAAGGAGAAGGAAGCAGCGCTGAAAAGTGGAGACAGGGACTGCTACAGGGAGGTTAAATACCGGTTTAACAGAGAGCTGAAGAGGGCTAAATCTCTATACTCAGAGAGACTCCAGCAGCAGTTCACTGCTAATGATTCGGCTTCCGTGTGGAGAGGACTGAGGCAAATCACCAACTATCGACCTAAGGCTCCTAAAGGTCAGGATGACAAAGCCCTTTGTCAAAGACTGTCCCAACACTATGCCCGTTTTGACACCTCGTCATCTGTGTCCAACTCCCCCCCTCCCTCCAGCTCCACAGCCTCCACATTCCCTACTTCATTTAAGGCACCCCCCCCTCCTCCCCCCCTCCCCTTATCATCAGTGAGCAGGATGTGCTCAAACAGTTCTCCAGACTGAACCCGCGCAAGGCCCCCGGCCCAGACGGCGTGTCTCCCTCCACCCTGAGACTCTGTGCGAAACAGCTGGCTCCTGTATTCACAGACATTTTTAACACCTCCCTTAAGTTATGCCACGTGCCGTCCTGCCTCAAATCCTCCACCATCATCCCTGTCCCCAAGAAGCCACGGATCACTGGACTTAATGACTACAGACCTGTAGCGCTCACCTCTGTAGTCATGAAGTCCTTTGAGCGCCTGGTCCTGTCCCACCTCAAGTCCATCACCACCCCTCTCCTGGACCCGCTGCAGTTTGCCTACCGAGCCAACAGGTCTGTAGACGATGCAGTCAACCTGGCCCTCCACTCCATCCTGCAGCACCTGGACTCCCCGGGAACCTACGCCAGGATCCTGTTTGTAGACTTCAGCTCCGCATTCAACACCATCCGCCCCGCTCTGCTCCGGGACAAGCTGTCCCTGCTCAACGTGCCTGACTCCCTCTGCAGGTGGATCATCGACTTCCTGACGGACCGGAGGCAGCATGTGCGGCTGGGAAAGACTGTCTCAGACTATACTAGCATCAGCACCGGATCACCCCAGGGCTGTGTACTTTCCCCCCTACTCTTCTCCCTTTACACCAACTCCTGCATCTCCAGCCACCAGTCTGTCAAGTTGATCAAGTTTGCGGACGACACCACCCTTATCGGGCTCATCTCCAACGGCGACGAGTCCGCCTACAGGAGAGAGGTGGCCCAGCTGGCGTCCTGGTGCAGCAATAACAACCTGCAGCTGAACGCTCTGAAGACAGTGGAGATGATTGTAGACTTCAGGAAAGTCACTACTCCTCTGCCCCCCCTCACCCTCTCAGGCTCTCCCATCACCACTGCTGATTCCTTCCGCTTCCTAGGCACTACCATCACCAGGGACCTCAAATGGGAGCTGACCATCAGCTCACTCATCAAAAAAGCCCAGCAGAGGATGTTCTTCCTGCGGCAGCTGAGGAAGCTCAAGCTACCCACCAAGATGTTAGTGCAGTTCTACACAGCCATCATCGAGTCCATCCTCACCACCTCCATAACCGTGTGGTACGCAGGAGCCACTGCCAGGGACAGACTAAGGCTGCAGCGTGTCGTGCGCACTGCTGAGAAGGTGATCGGCTGCAAGCTCCCATCTCTCCAGGATCTGTACATCTCCAGGACCCGGAGGCGTGCTGGCTGGATCATAGCCGATCCCTCACACCCTGGTCACGTACTGTTTGCCCCCCTCCCCTCTGGTAGAAGACTTTGGTCCATCCAGACTAAAACCTCCCGTCACATGAACAGCTTCTTCCCCTCTGCCATTAGACTGCTGAACACTAAGTGACTTATTGACTCTCGCGCACCATGTACAGCAGCTCAACCAGACTCATGTCAATCATCACTGTTTTCTTCCTGCATTACCGACTGCACTATATAGTTCTCCACAGTATCTGCTGCTGGCTAATATATATTTTAACTGTTGACCAGTATCACTTAATCTTATCCTACACTTTATTACATGTATAGTTTATTTCTCTTATCTTATCATGTTTTCATGTCAGGTGGGGGGAGGAAGTTTTCTCTCTCCTCTACTGGTAAGATGTAGCCCAGTACAACCTGTCGCATTAAGGGAGGAGGTGTGTCCCCCTTGGGCTGGGCCCAAATGTGTGGCACGCAGGCCCACCGGCGCGTGGACACGCCCTGGTGCCACACAAAACAACCCCCAGCTATGGGCAAATAGCACCACTGCCTTGTGGTCGTCACGAGAGTGACAAAGGCTAAGGGAGACAACCCCTACAGAAAATCCGGAGTGGAGCCCCGAAGGCAGTTGGTCTTCACGTAGCGGGACCTCCCGGCAACTCCTGTAGCCAAGTTGGTACCAAACTGTATCGGCTAGTTCCTTCCATTGGACACTACAAACAAGGCCGAGAAGGAGGATCTGTCAACTGGGCATCTCAGTTTCTCCACAACTTCGCCCTGGCCTGTGCCCTGGAGAGGTCACTCCAGTGCCGCCTTCTGCGGCAGCTCAAATACGGGGAGACGCAGTTACTGGTTAAAAGTCCAGAGCAAATTGGCGTAAGCTCGGGCGCCTAGGGCTGTCTCCCGATGGTGGGAGGGATCGTCGTGTCCCACTGGCCAGCTACCGCCCGCCTTTAGCTGGGCAGCCCCCAGTCAGTAAGGTGCTGGCCCGTCACGGTCCGCTTACTTCAAAGGGTGCTTGAAGTGTAGGCCAAAAGCTGAATCACGGACTGTAATCACTGCACCAGCTAATATCAAGAAACCAAAGCCGCCAGCGCTGAGTCTGGCAACCTGGAACGTCAGAACAATGTGTCCTGGCCTCTCTGACGACCTCCAGCAAATCAACAATGCCAGGAAAACTGCTATCATCGACCGCGAGCTGAAGAGGCTTAATATTGACATTGCAGCACTGCAAGAGACGCGACTCCCGGGCAACGGCAGCTTGAAGGAGAAGAACTATACGTTTTTCTGGCAGGGACAGGAGCCTGACGAGCCTCGCCTGTATGGTGTTGGATTCGCTGTTCGAAACTCCCTTCTGTCCTCTATTGAACCGCCGTCTTCAGGCACTCCACGAGTCCTCTCTCTCCGTCTCATAACCTCCTCTGGACCAGCTAATATCCTTAGTGCCTATGCTCCGACGCTCTGCTCTTCAATTGAGATGAAAGATGCATTCTACGAGGCGCTCGAAACCAGGATCCAGCAGATCCCTGCCAAGGAGCACCTGTTTCTGCTTGGTGACTTTAACGCACGGATAGGGGCAGATCATGACTCCTGGCCCCGCTGCATTGGCCGCTTCGGCATCGGCAAGCTCAACGAGAACGGTCAACGCCTCCTTGAACTCTGCTCCTTTCATGACCTCTGTCTGACCAACACATTCTTCTCCACCAAGCCTTGTCACCGTGTGTCCTGGAGACATCCAAGGTCTCGCCACTGGCATCAGCTGGACTTTGTCATCACCAGGAGATCCCTGCTAAACCGAGTGCTGGTCACGCGCAGTTTCCACAGTGCTGACTGTGACACCGACCATTCCCTGGTCGCCACTAAGGTACGTCTCTGCCTCAGACGTGTCAACCGCTCCAAGCAGAAACCCCGACCCCGCATCAACACAGCTATGATTACAGTACCTGAACTGCGGGAACGCTATGCTAAAGTCGTAAATGAAGCCCTGGTGGACTGTCCCACTGACTGTGCTTCTGCAAGGTGGAACCATATCCGTGAGGCTGTGTTTGAGACCGCCATAGGTACCTTTGGGAAAAAGGTGGGGAAGAGTGCAGATTGGTTTGAAGCTGGAGCCGCTGAGATGGAACCTGCAATCGCTGCCAAGCGTGCAGCCCTAATTGCCCACAAGAAGGAGCCCTCTGTGCAGACGCTTGCTACACTGCGCGCTGCGAGGAACAATGCACAAAAGATTGCAAGGCGATGTGCCAACGACTACTGGCTTAACCTCTGCCAGGACATTCAGCTTTCTGCAGATCACGGAAACATGCGCAAAATGTACGAAGGCATGAAGAAGGCTTTCGGTCCCAGTGTCATCAAGACCGCCCCACTTAAATCAGCTGCAGGAGATGTCATCAAGGATCGCGGTAAACAAATGGAGAGATGGGCTGAGCACTACCAAGAGCTCTACTCGAGAGTAACCACCGTCTCGAACACGGCCCTTGAGAACACCCCTCTACTGTCAGTCATGGATGAGCTTGACGCTCCACCCACCATCGAGGAGCTCAGCAAGGCAATAGACTCTATCTCAAACGGCAAGGCTCCGGGCAGTGACAACATCCCCCCTGAAATCGTCAAAACCGCAAAGGAGAGCTCGCTCTTGAAACACCTCCATGAGCTCCTGTTGCAGTGCTGGGAGGAAGGGGCTGTGCCCCAAGATATGCGTGATGTCAAAATCATCACTCTTTACAAGAACAAGGGGGAGCGGAGCGATTGTAACAACTATCGCGGTATCTCACTCCTAAGCATAGTTGGCAAAGCCTTTGCCCGTGTCGTCCTCAACAGACTACAACTACTTGCCGAACGTGTGTATCCAGAGGCGCAGTGTGGATTCAGAGCAACCAGGTCAACCATAGATATGGTCTTCTCTATGAGGCAGCTGCAAGAAAAGTGTCGGGAGCAGAGACAACCCCTCTTTTTGGCCTTTATTGATCTGACCAAGGCTTTTGACTTGGTCAGCAGGGATGGACTGTTTGCCCTCCTCCAACGAATTGGATGTCCCCCCAAGCTTTTGAGCATGATCAAGTCATTCCACCAGGACATGAACGGCATTGTCCAGTTTGATAGATTATCCTCAGACCCTTTCCCGATCAAGAACGGTGTGAAGCAGGGTTGTGTTCTGGCTCCTACCCTATTTGGCATCTTTTTCTCCCTGCTTCTGTGCTACGCCTTCCGGGGCTCTGAAGACGGTGTCTTTCTCCACACCAGGAGCGACGGAGGCCTCTTCAACATGGCACGCCTCAGATCAAAGACCAAGGTGCGAAGCGTTCTAATCAGGGAGCTGCTCTTTGCTGATGATGCTGGTCTTGTTGCCCACACCGTGGAAGCGCTCCAGCGTCTCATCAACTGCTTTGCTCATGCCTGCTCTGAGTTTGGCCTCACCATCAGCCTTAAAAAGACCGAGGTCATGGGCCAGGATGTCAGCAGTGCTCCCAATATCAATATCGGCGACCACACACTTGCGGTGGTGGACAAGTTCACCTACCTCGGGTCGATCATCTCCAGCAATCTCTCCCTAGACGCTGAACTGAACGCCCGTATCGGCAAGGCATCGACGGTGATGGCCCGTCTGGCGAAGCGAGTCTGGGACAACTCTATGCTAACCATCAACACCAAGATAAGAGTCTACATGGCCTGTGTACTGAGTACTCTCCTATACGGCAGTGAAGCTTGGACCCTCTACTCCTGCCAGGAACGCCGACTGAACGCCTTCCACCAGCGCTGCCTTCGCAGACTACTGCACATCACTTGGCAGGACCGTGTCTCCAACATCGACGTCCTGGCCAGAGCAGATGTGCCCAGTATGTTTGCCATCCTGACAAAGAGACGCTTGCGATGGCTTGGCCACGTCAACCGAATGGAGGATGGCCGCATCCCCAAAGACTTACTGTATGGGGAGCTGGCTACTGGAACTAGATCAAAGGGACGCCCAACTCTCAGATTCAAGGATGTTTGCAAGCGTGACCTCAAGGCTGGAGGCTTTAACCCCTCCGACCTGGAGTCAGCCGCCTCCGTCCGCTCCAACTGGCGGACCATCACCCAGGATGTCATCCGAACAGCAGAGGAAAGAAGAGACACTCGCTGGGGGGAGAAGAGACTCCGCAGACAGAGGAGACTGTCGAGACCCCCACTACACTGTGAAGAATTCATCTGCAACGGCTGCGGCAGGACCTGCAGATCCCGTATCGGCCTCTACAGCCACGCCCGATGGTGCAGCTCCCTGAATGATGACCCAAGGCACAAAACCCCCCCATGATCTTTCGAGATCGATGGAGCCAATGATGATATCATGTTTAATGTTGCAGCATTGTACCGAGACAAATTCCTAGTTTGTGTACTACATGAACAATGGCAATAAACCTGATTCTGATTCTGATTCTGATTCTGATTCTGATTCTGATTCTGGTACCTGGACGCTGCCGAAGATGTTCTTTGTCATCTCTCTCCCCGCTACGCCGACCACCCGGAAGTCGACGCGAGGAGGGAAGACATCGCCGCGCAACGCGAAATATTCCTGATGATGGAGGAGGAACGCGGCGTGAAGCGGGAGAAGAGGCACTCCTGCTCTTTGCCTACGGATCCCGATCCTGCCCTCGATCCGTTTCGGGAGTTCGCACCATCTGGGGGCTGGCGAAGGCGTCGGCGCCACGGCCGGGCGCATCTTCGGCAAGCTCCTGCTCCAAATCCAGTTCCGGGCCGACGGGATGACCCCCTCAATCAGCCAGCTGCTGTGAGTGAGCTGAGTCCTGTGCCGGTGGGCTCCGTCCATGGGTCCTTTTCTACCATCCAGCGAGCGAGGGAAGGAGCAATGTCCGCTACAGCTGATACCATCCTCCCTCCGGGAGACAGGCAAGTCCAATTTCACTGTCCTATTTATCATAGTGATCCGTCTTGTCTGACTCCTGGGGGTGAAGCTCGGGGTTCGCAGCTCCCTGAGTTTCTTTCTCCAGCTGCAGCCATTTGTAAAACTAAACCTGCTGCCTCTGTGTCTCCTCCTGCTGAGCGGTCCTCGGCGTTAGTCCCACGCCATCGAACGGGGGATCTTGTGTTGTCACTTTTCACCATAATAAATCTCACTGAAACTCACTGGTGACTGTGTGGTGTCTTATGGTGGCTCGCGAGGGCCACCGCATGACATTTTCTCTGATATTTTGTGCTATTTCTCCCATCTCACCAGTGGCAGAACAGATTCTGTGGAGGAAGTGGGGCTGGATTGGACACACCCTCAGGAAACCTGCATCCATCATCACACGCCAAGTCCTGACCTGGAACTTGTAGGGGAAGAGAGGGAGGCCGGCCTCGATACAGCTGGAGACAAGACACTGAGGCGGAGCTGAAACAGCAGGGAACCAACTGGAGCTGAGTAGAAAGAGCAGCCCAGAACCGACTGCGATGGCGATGGGTCGTCGATGGCCTATGCTCCATTGCAAGCTATGGGGAATGGGCTCCCATCTCACAGATGCTCTCAGAAATGCTCTCCTGCACCCCTCAAACCATGCTCTATGCATCAGCAGCACATTCCCTCGACAATCCTACCACATCCGCCCATGATCGCACCAAGCTCCAGACACACCTTGGACCATGTCAGGATGCAGCTACGCACTAAAATATCACACCATGCTAGCATGATGCTACTGCTACATTTATCAGCATGATAAATATTACTTCAAATCTTTGATGGCCAACCCAATCCGGTGCACGTGGCCCCGATGACTTTGATACGACAATGCCACCATTGCCACTGCGCTCCACCCAGGATCCTGATACGATGCCACCATGACCATTAACTGCCACAACCTCACTACGGAAGTTGTGTGCAAGCTCAAAATTCTCCACAGTCTCACGTCTAATGCGGAACCAAGTATGTTCTTAATACACTCCCGAATACCATACCAAGACCTTTTCAAAGACCATCCACATTCTTTCTGAGTTCATAGCGTGGTCTTCATCCAGTGTGAACAGGGCTTAACTAACTCTGCTCCTTGTTGAGGTGGTTCAGACACATGCAGTCAGGACAGATGTGGATATGTCTGCTTACACTTTTACTGTCACTACCCATTCAACTGACAAATGTTAAGAAAAAGTTAACCTTTATTTATACAGATAGTCTCAGTGAGACACAAGGTCTCATTTTCAAGAGAGACCTGTCAAATAATAAATTAATAAATAAATGAATAAAAGAATAAAATAAATAAAGTGCATAAAAGGAACATCTACATAGTCATGTGAAAAAAATTTGACACCCTATAAATCAGTTCTTTATTAAGAAATGTTCACATATCTATGTCTAACCTTGTTGTTGTTTTTATTTGCTTTTTTTTTAACATGTATTTTAGCCATTTTAAGTGGGAATGAATGTAGGGGTGTCCTAAAAAAATCCCCTAATTTATTTTAGCCCTAATGCCCTAATTTATTCCTCACTATTTGTTTGGAATTCCATTTTACAAAAAATGTGAAAAAGTCCTTAATTCATTTTTAATTGTTTAGTTGTATTGCACTAATCTCCCAGTATTTTTAACATTGGTATTAAATATCCATCCATCCATCCATCCATTCATCCATCTTCTTCCACTTAACCCCTTGCACTCCGGTCAATTTCCCTAAAAACACCAAAAAATATTGTGCCCAAATTAAATCCAAAGCTGTTTTTCAACCCTTTGCAGCATCTCCATGGGGTTGGTCTCATTTAAAAGAAAACACTTTGAATTTTTTGGCAAAACAGTCATAATCTCTCTAAGTGCTCCGGCCACTGAGTTACAGTTATCTAAACATAGTGAACTTGAAGAAAATAAATTTGGCCTGGGTGTTTTTTTGGATACAAATGCTTGCAAATAACACACAGCTTTAGATCCGGGCTGGAAAATGCAACAGAAATGTAGAACCAAGTGTTATCCAGCTGAGGTCCAAATTTTGTAACAATACCACAAAAAATTAATATATTACACAGCTTTTTCCTCAGGTAGTTCCCAGGCGTTTTGGAACTGTGCCAAATTGTGCCAAATGGCACAGTTTGGAAAAACGTCTGTAACTTTTGAATGATTCAATATAGAAGCTTCATTTTGGGCTCTTATGAAAGGTGACACTCAGGGCTGTGTCTGTGTGTGTGTGTGTGGGGGGGTGTTGTCTCCCCCCCTCGCTACAGAGGACGGACATCGGCCATCGCTACATGACGGAATAGACTCATGTGGCCATGTGGCGACCGCGGCGCAGTCACCGCAGCTTCCACCTCCCTCGCTACAGAAGAATAGCGGGGGGGGGGGGCGTTCACGGTCTGGACGCGGCGAACGACCCATGTACTACGGCGCATGAACTTCAGACTTTGTGCGCCGCACAGTTGTAATTTACCAATCGGTCAAAAGTCATTTTTGATTACAATTTTCAGGGATAAAGAATAATTTAGCTTATAACACCTTACCTCTTCACAGCAGTGTCCTGGCGAACTTCCTCATTGTCAGACGAACGCGACGCTAGTCCGCTCGTGGTTCTGGTCTCGCGACCCGATCAAAACATAATTCCATTATTGCGGTTTTGCGCTTCCATGATTGTGGTTTTTGGCGAACGATTTTTCAAAACAAAGAACAGTAGTAATTAAAAAAAGACTGGCGAACGCATGTGTGTCACTCAGCCTTCATCGTCGGCCTCTGTCGGTCTATGACCATGGAAGTAAATCATAACATCTACTCTGCTGGAACAAAAACTAAATAAGCACCGCCTGTGGCCGAACATGCCGATGCGCAAATGGCAGTCGCTGTCACACAGGTTGCACTTGTGGGTGGTCTCCGTGCTGCTGGGTCTGTGACGGTTCTTCCTGCGGGTCCTTTTTTTATCTGCTGCAGCAGTCTGTCTTCACCCAGCCTTAAAAAAAACAGCTCGCGAACTTCTCTGCTTCAATTGGCTCACTGCATTCACAGCCTTGGTAGGCGGGTCCTTCTTGCTAGGTTTTCAGTCATTGGTTCTTCAAGGCTTCAGAAACCCAATTCAAGGCTCTTATTAGTCGAATGAGAGGTCAATCAGATGATCTAATCTGTTTGCGGCTGTGTCTGCAGTGGAAGAACGGAAATGCAGCTTCCGCTGCTCCATCGTGCGTCCTAGAGCGCATGAGGGCGCACGAGAGCGCCCTCGTGCGCTCTGGGATGCAGAGACTTGCCCGCCCGCGGTACAACGGAGTGCAAGAGGTTAATCCTTCCATATGTCAAAATATGTTTAAAAAAAACCAAAATACAGGCTTATACAGGGTGTCCTAAATTTTTCACATGAGTGTATGAGTAATGGTGTAACTTTAGTTTGGCAGTGCAACACACGCCTTGTTTAAAGACTAAAGTATTTGAAAAATGAAAACTTGTGAATCAACAGATAGGTTACAATGACTTGTTCACCTGTCAGTCTACGCTGCCAAACGCATAATTAAACAAGCTGTGGCACACAGTTGAAACTCAAGTCACGAGCACCTCTTGAAAAAAAACCCTTGATGGATTTTGTGAACAGGAAGATGTGTTCCCGCGAAGTATGGAAAGGTATAATCAGATAAAGTCGTACGTACAGTATATGAACTTCACATACAGTACTTCACATGTGGAAACGAAACTGAATTTTCACCAGCAGGTCACACGGCAATAGAAGTGCCAGGCTAGAAGTAAAGTAAATGACTATTAGTGGGACAAGACTACTGACTTGCTATTGACAATAAAACCCAAAATGTGTTAACACTGTGAGGTCTGATGCCTTTTGGTTTTAGAGTTGGGTCTTAATTTTAACCCTTAGACCTGTGTTTTTAAGTTAAAGAAAAGACTTAAATACTTATTTCAGATCCATATGCTAAACCCAGTAACAGTCAAAAATTGTGCCAATTGATTGGATAAAAATATTTTATTTTACAGTCTTCCCGAGGCCCCTCTGGGTTTAAAAAAAAAATAACCTAGGCCTTTACATTTTTCACAATATCAGCAACACAGACAACATCAGGGCGAATGTGCGACTTCATGTTGGAGCACCAGTGAGCCAAAAAAAAAACTTCAACTCTAACCCTAAAAATGTTATTTCTAAGTCCAAAAAGTATATCAAGTAAAGTTTCCTGTCAAAATGTTAATCAAATGCAAACATTTACTATCCTTCTTTTTCTTCTTTCAGACTGACGTGCCCTCCGGTACACCCCGCCAGCAGGGCGGTTCGACTGGATCAGCAACCCCCCGTTACAGCTGCTATGGGCGCCAGCTCAAGCCCAAAGGGCGGGGGGGTTAATGCCTTTTCTTGGTGTTCGGGGAAGGGGGGTGGGGCTTTGTGGGGGTATGGTGTTGGACTTCTCCACCCAGGGAACAATGGACCAAAAGAGGAGGTGTCACCGGGGGGTATCAGACGGGACAGTAAGGACTATGCGCCCCCCGGGAAGAGAAGTAAATGCTGGAGCCGCTGGGAGAAGAAGGGTGTAAGAGCGGCACTGGCATCATGTCATGTTAATGTGCCACACAGGCTTTGTTCCAAACATATTGTATGATGGCCGGAAGTTCTGGGTCTCGATGCATGGTATTAAAGATATAAAAGAGGAATGCACAGAGACCCAGGATCTTTTTTGCTGAAGTTATGTTGGAGTAAGAATAAAGTTTCTGTGTCGTCCAGCTCGTTGCCTCGCCTGCCTTCTTTCTCCACAAGGTAATCGACACAACGACACTTTCTCCTTCCCATATTTTTATTTGTACAACCAATTATTCCACAGTAGTGCATTATATTTACATAATTTTCGGCTTTAATGAAATAGAATTACCTCCCTGGAACTTCCCTCCTAACATGACCGCCCACGTAGTGACTGGCAGCCATGTGATGTCATCTAAAAACTATGAATACTTCATTCTTAGATGTTATTTTAGCTTAAAGTTTTATTTTCTCTGAGATCCAAGGTGGCTAGCTGAAGCTAGCAATTTACAAGAACAACAGCAACAACAATGGGATTGTTTATTTTAAATATGTAGTATGTTTTTGGTTTTTTGTGCCATGTTGGCAATTTTATTTGTCCCAACGTGTTCATCCCCGCCCCACCTTTTGATTGAACAGCCGCACACTTGGAATAGACAGCACTAGACCAGTTTGGCCAGTCAGCTGAAGTGTGAGGGCTGTTGTTATATCGTCATGGTTGAAGCAGAGTTCTTAGACTTAGCTGACAGCCACATCTCTACCTACCCTATAATGGTATCTGCAGAATTTTTCCTCCATTCACATTTCTTCTATCCAAAAATACTACCCTATAATTTCAAATGTGGGATTTCTTAAATGTGCAAGTGACGCAAGTAGCAGTTAAATATAGTTCAAGAGTAAAGTTGTTATTAATTTTGACCTTTGAGAAGCAACAACAGTCTTAAAATAATAATGTGTCACTTTTGAAATTAGATATCCCGTGTGTATGCTTTGGTTTTGTAATTAAACGGAATCACCAATGATGGAGTAGTTCATTCTGGCCTGATGAAACCACCACAAAAGTGTTCAGATCTCCTGACGACCTTGACCTTGAGCACAACCTAGATCCACTTGAGGATCATTGTGCATGTGTTTATCAACTACTGGGACAATCGCCTAAGAGGAGTAACAATTTTTGTGAAATCATAAATGCCCAGATCTGACCTTTGAGCTCAACCTGGATGAAGGGAAACCTGAGGATCATTGGCCCTTGTTATCAAAATTGTGTGGAAACTGGCGCACATTTAGGCACAGAAAAAAGTACGAATAGGTTCACAGAGCATGAAACTGTATGTATGAGATCAATCTCATTGGTCGTTCATTGATAAATCTGGTGGATGGAAATGATTGTCATTTGAACACCACAGCTCTGCCTTGTCCCCCAGCATTTACAACACAGCAGAATATGCTGTAAGATGGCAAAAAGAGAAACTTCTCTGCTGTAAAAATTTATATTTTTATAAGAGAAGTGAAAAATAATAAAGCAGTGTTGTGTGGCAACCTCAGAAGTCACAGCAAATGCAAGAGAACCACACTTTGGTGGAGATTAGTGCTGTGCTACACCTTTGGTTTGACCACCTGACCTCCAGCTGAGGGTTATAATCTAAATATGTACAACTGTGATTTGTGTTATGGCTGAACAGCTGCGCGCGCACACACACACACACACACACACACACCATTCCCTTTAACTGTCTCTGATTACCTGCAGCTGCGCCTCATTTGCCACTGCCTACCAGAGGCAGCAGGTGATCTGAGAGGGTAGTGCTGGTCTTCAGGAGTTATTAAGAGTGTGTACTGCTTATGGAGAGGAAAATGACATAAAATATAATACAAATAAGAGTTGTGTGCTGATTTGCCGCACTAAAGAAGATTTGTTAATGAAATTCCCTGTCTTTGAATTGGCAGGCAGGGAATTAATTGTCAGGGATAAAATTAAATATCTGGGACATTTTATTAATGATAGAATGATGATGATGATATTATCAGACAACGCTGCAAAATCTACTTGCAAGCAAATATTCTTGCACGCAGGTTTGGTTTTTGTTCACATGAGGTGAAACTGGTTCTTTTTAAAACCTATTGTACACCTTTATACACTGCTCATTTATGGATAAATTATAGGAAACAAAGTATGCAGAAATTACAGGTTGCTTACAATGATGCTTTAAGAATTTTACTTAAAAAGCCTCGATAGTGCAGTGCTTCCGAGTTATTTGTATCATCACGTGTAAATACACTGCATGCAGTAATAAGGAATCTTATGTATAAATTCATCTGTCGGCTTGATGTATCTAGAAATGAAATCATTCAAGTCATGTCTAGCATTAAGCTCAGTTCTATTTGCTGTCAGTCACAGTTTAGAAGGCACTGGTACAGTAGTCTTTTTAAGTCTTTATAAAGTCTGTACTGTCTTTGTACTTCTTTTAGTAGTTGCACCTTATTGTTTTGTAACTTTTTGATTGTTTTTCTTATTAACTGTTTTCAACTGTCTTGTTTTGTTTTATTTATTTTATTTTATTTTATTTTTGATGGACCATGAGTCTGGAATAAAGTCTTTGATTGATTGATTGATTGATTGATTGATTGATTGATTGATTGATTGATTGAAGGAGGAAGGCATTCCTCTCATGCCCCCTCAAATCACCTACTGATTACATCTCCCTCCCTCTCATTACCTCACATGTATTCCACCCGTTTAGGCTGTGTGACTGAGGTTGTGTTGCAGAGCCGTTTCTGGCTACAAAGCAACGTACGTAAATGCAACAGACCCCCTCATCTGCTATCCCCAGAGCTACAAGTTCACCCTCAAAATTTATTTTATTAAAATTACCTTCAAATTTTTTCAAATGAATTTGCTTCTTTTCTGTGGTGGCATCAGCCATCCTGTATGGAGTGGTCTGCTGGAGCAGCAGCATCATGGCTGCCGACAGGAAGAGAGTGAACAGAGAAATTAAGGTGGCACAGCTCTGTTCTGGTGTGCCACCTCGACCCGGTGGAGTTGGTAGGAGAAAGAACGATGGTGGCTACGCTGTCATCCCTGCTGGAGTGCGAGTCTCACCCCATGCAACTTTTTATTTTTTTCATAAATGAGGGGCAGCTCGGTGGTGCAGTGGTTCACACTGTGGCAGCATAATAAGATGGTCATGGGATCGATTCCATCCCTAGCCATCGGTGACCCTTCTGTGTGGAGTTTGCATGTTCTCCCCGTGTCTGTGTAGGTTTACCCCGGATACTCTGGTCAACTCCCACAAGTCAAAAACATGCAAGTTAGGCTAAATGGAGACTCTAAAGTGGCCCTCAGTGTGAATGGTGAAGGGATTGATGCCACACCTTGGCTGGCTATTCCATCCAGGTGGATGACCTTTAATTTCCCTCTGGGATTAATAAAGTTGTAGAGGGTAAAAGGGAAGGATGTGGAGGCAAGGCACGAGCATAGGTCGACACAGAATCTTTATTGACCCTCTAACATATGTACAGCCTATGGACCCCAGCGTAAGCGCTGGGGCCGTGCATCTGTGAAAGAGCATAGAAGAAGACTCCCCAACCCTCTCTGCATTCCGCTTATATACAGTGGGGCAAAAAAGTATTTAGTCATCCACCAATTGTGCAAGTTCTCCCACTTAAAAGATGAGAGAGGTCTCCAATTTTCATCATAGGTATACCTCAACTATGAGAGACAAAATGAGAAAAAAAAATCCAGAAAATCACATTGAAGAATTTTTAATGAATTAATTGGTAAATTCCTCGGTAAAATAAGTATTTGGTCACCTACAAACAAGCAAGATTTCTGGCTCTCACAGACCTGTAACTTCTTCTTTAAGATGCTCCTCTGTCCTCCACTCATCACCTGTATTAATGGCACCTGTTTGAACTCGTTATCAGTATAAAAGACACCTGTCCACAACCTCAAACAGTCAGACTCCAAACTCCACTATGGCCAAGACCAAAGAGCTGTCAAAGGACACCAGAAACAAAATTGTAGACCTGCACCAGGCTGGGAAGACTGAATCTGCAATAGGTAAGCAGCTTGGTGTGAAGAAATCAACTGTGGGAGCAATTATTAGAAAATAGAAGGCATACAAGACCACTGATAATCTCCCTCGATCTGGGGCTCCACACAAGATCTCACCCCGTGGAGTCAAAATGATCACGAGAACGGTGAGCAAAAATCCCAGAACCACACGGGAGGACCTAGTGAATGACCTGCAGAGAGTTGGGACCAAAGTAACAAAGGCTACCATCAGTAACACACTACGCCGCCAGGGACTCAAATCCTGCAGTGCCAGACGTGTCCCCCTGCTTAAGCAAGTACATGTCCAGGCCCGTCTGAAGTTTGCTAGAGAGCATTTGGATGATGCAGAAGAGGATTGGGAGAATGTCATATGGTCAGGTGAAACCAAAATAGAACTTTTTGCTAAAAACTCAACTTGCCGTGTTTGGAGGAGAAAGAACACCATACCTACTGTGAAGCATGGGGGTGGAAACATCATGCTTTGGGGCTGTTTTTCTGCAAAGGGCCCAGGACGACTGATCCGTGTAAAGGAAAGAATGAATGGGGCCATGTATCGTGAGATTTTGAGTGAAAACCTCCTTCCATCAGTAAGGGCATTGAAGATGAAACGTGGCTGGATCTTTCAGCATGACAATGATCTCAAACACACTGCCCGGGCAACGAAGGAGTGGCTTCGTAAGAAGCATTTCAAGGTCCTGGAGTGGCCTAGCTAGTCTCCAGATCTCAACCCCATAGAAAATCTTTGGAGGGAGTTGAAAGTCCGTGTTGCCCAGCGACAGCCCCAAAACATCACTGCTCTAGAGGAGATCTACATGGAGGAATGGGCCAAAATACCAGCAACAGTGTGTGAAAACCTTGTGAAGACTTACAGAAAACGTTTGACCTCTGTCATTGCCAACGAAGGGTACATAACAAAATATTGAGATGAACTTTTGTTATTGACCAAATACTTATTTTACCGAGGAATTTCCCAATTAATTCATTAAAAATCATTCACTGTGATTTTCTGGATTTTTTTTTTCTCATTTTGTCTCTCATAGTTGAGGTATACCTATGATGAAAATTGGAGACCTCTCTCATCTTTTAAGTGGGAGAACTTGCACAATTGGTGGCTGACTAAATACTTTTTTGCCCCACTGTAGCTTTAATGCTCATGCATAGAGCTGGGCTGGTGCATATTACATGGGATTTGACAAAGGCAAAGTGTGGCATGATTATCATAACACATGTGACACACAAAGGCGATGTGTAGCACGATTATCATAACACATTACCCTCATAACAATACATTCACCTCCCTGCGCTGCAGCTTAGAGCAGCAGGTGGTGAAGGCACCTTATAGTCTGGTTTAATTACCCCTGTGGGGGGCTACCCCCCCTCAGACCATTGTTCAGCCCCTCTGTGTGCTTCTGGGTGTGAGATAATGTCCACCTGCAGTGTCTAGTGTCACCACACAGCCCCCCCCCCCCCGAAAACCCAGAAGGGGCTGTGACCCTCCAGTCCTTGGGGCCCAGTCGGCGCCCCTGGCGGCTGCAGCGGGGGGTTTCCGCTCCGGTCGAACTGTCCTGCTGGTGAAGTGTGTTGGAGGGCATGTCAGTTCGTGGGGGGAAAGGAGGAGGGGTGAAAAGCACTTTCTGCTACGCTCTGAGTTTCAACACATTGAATGACCGTGGTTCGTGGGTACACAGGGTTCATGCGCGTCGTGCGTAATGGAACAAAACCGGCAATCGGCAGGCTTCTGGAACAGATGTGCAGGCAGAATGATGTGGAGGACAAGGGGGAGGTGGGTGGGGGGAACAATGGAGTGCCGGCCCAGGACGTTTAAAGCGTCTGGGCCATGCAAAAATTACGTGCAGATCAGCCTTGGGTGAGGAACTTTTTCCAGGAACCCTCCGGTAATCTGCAGCGGCTGTGAGAAAAATTAAGTCTCTGAAACCTCGTGCGGTGCCGGTCCTGCGAAGATGTGGGGAAGCCAATCGGCCCAATTCCCCGAGGATGCGTAGCGGCTGTGAAAAAATTTAAGCTGTATCAGGGAAACTGACAATCTTGCTTTAGGTGTGGGGGCAGTCCTAAAGTTTCCGGGGAAAACAATTGGCTATTTTCCCATTGATGCGCAGTGGCTGAGAAGCATATACATGTCCTGTGGGCGAGGTGGCCCGGCTGCTTTAGGAGCGATGCGGGAAGTCTAAAGCATTTGAGGATGGCGATTGACCGTGTTCCCCGGGAATGTGCAGCAGCTGAGGACGATGTATAAGTCTTTGGAGCCGGTTTGTCCCTGGTGCGTGCTCTGGCACAGTGACCGCATAGCTGTATGTTGTGCTGTCCTTGTAATCCTGCGGTGTGTGCACGGGGGCTCTGTGCGCTGATACTCCACTGACTGGAGGTGAAATCAGGATGGGGAGCTTGATTCAATCATGCAGACGGCACTGATGTTACCCTTTCAGGCTGTTTCTGTGTGGTGCTCATCTCACTGATCGTGGTGCGTCTCAGACCTCGCGCCGCCCGCTCCCTCCGGGCCTTGAGGTTGCCATCGTGGAGAGAGGAACAGGCGTGTGCGCTCCAGTGTGGATGAGTAGGATGCAGGCGTTCCTTGGTACTCCGGAGTCCACAGCGCAGTGAAAGGGAGTAGACTGTCCTTCGCACGTCAGGTCACCCACCAATACGGAGAAAAAGGAGTCCACAGTGCGGCGAAAGGGAGAGACAGTCCATCTCACGTCAGGTCACCAATGTAGAGGGTAGAGATGCTCCATGGCACGTCAAAGGTCACCAATGTTGAGGGTAAAAGGGAAGGATGTGGAGGCTAGCCACGAGCGTAGGTTGACACAGATTCATTATTGACCCTCTAACATATGTGCAGCCTATGGACCCCAGTGTAGGCGCTGGGTCTGTGCGTCTGTAGAAGAACATAGAAGAAGACTCCCCAACACGCTCTGCATTCCACTTATATAGCTTTAATACTCACGCATAGAGAGCTGGGCTGGTGCATATTACATGGGGTTTGACAAAGGCAATGTGTGACACTATTATCATAACACATGTTACCCTCATAACAATGCACTGCACTGCAGCTTAGAGCAGCAGGTGGCGAAGGTGCCTTATAGTCTGGTCTAATTACCCCTGTGGGGGGCTACCCACCTCAGTCCATTGTTCAGTCCCTCTGTCTGCTTCTGGGTATGAGATAATGTCCACCCGCAGTGTCTAGTGTCACCACAAAGTATACATACTTTTTCAACTTTTTTGCAGATGTTTTTCATTTAAATTTTCAGATTTTTTAACTAGAAAAAGTGCTATATAAGTATAGGCCCTTAAGTTTTTGGTAAATCTTCCAACTTTTTTCTCATAAATTTGTACCTTTTTTCCCAGTAAATTTGCACGGCTCATATGACAACTGGCTAAATTTGTATTATTCGATGTAATAGTTTTATTTTATTTACATTCATCTAAACTATGCTGGGGCAAACTATGGCCTGTGGGCTATATACGACCTGCAAGACTTTTGAATCCAGTCCAGCAAATACGATGCATACTGGAATTGTCCAAATTATAGTAAAGACCAAATTTGTTTTGCTGCAGTACCCGGCTTTTGACTTGATCATTTCAGCTACTGTCATGTCCTGTGTCACAAGACTGGGATTGGAACTGATCGATCTTCAATGTGACGGCGTCTTAAAGAAGTTCAACTACCTTAGACTGGTAGAGTTTTGCGCTTCACAAAGTGAAGTTTCCAAATGTTCTGAAGATGGCACAGAGGACGCTGGCATTGTTTGGCTCTACCTACATGCGAGCACATTTCAGTGTGATGAGCACTTCAGATCTGTCCTGAGAATTGGCACATTCAAACTGACACCAAACTTTGATGCACCGTTAAAAAAAAACAGGTGACCAACAATACTGTTCCCCCTGAAATTGAATTATTTCACTTGGAGGTAACAGCTTTTTCATGTAATTTATATTAGTTCACTCAAATGCTCCCAATCCATCTGATTTGGGCCCAGCCCGTCTGTCAAATTTTAAAACTCGTTGTGGCCCGAGCTAAGCAATGATCCAAGTTTATTTTTAGTTGTTTTGTTGAGGAGATTCCCCCCACCCCCATTTTAAAGGCTTTAAACTCTTCTCCATTATAAAAACCTGGGGCATCAAAACACAATCTGGCACAGGGCCCTAAAAAGCTGCAAACATCTGAAGTATCGTTCTCAGACCTGTTGTGCCCTCTTGTGGTTCCGTTTGAGAACAGAAAAACATTTTAACTGTCATGCTGAAGCAGTTTCAGTTACAAACATCACTACACAATTACATCAGTTCTGCATTATTTTGACAGCTGTTGACCACTTTGAAAATAAACCTTTATTAATTAATCACCACACTTCACACATTTTCATTTGAACTGGAATGTCTGACAACAACCAAGTGGGATTTTTTTTAGAATTTGACAGAAAATATTTAGCCTTTCTGAGAGCATCTCTCGAATCCACATTTTCTTCTACTATTGTGAGGAATAATAAAAATGTTGATATTCAGCATATTTAAACTAAACAACCAACAAAAAAAAATAAATCAAGACACTTGAGTTCAAGGTCATCATCTTCTCTGCTCTTGCACAAAAACCAACCACGTCAATTCACACACACACACACACACACACACACACACACACACACACACACACACACACACACACACACACACACACACACACACACACACACACACACACAAGTAGATTTAAGCCACATTTGTCAGCTTAACCCGCAGTCAGAGCTGCAGCTAGATGGTCCATGTAGTGAAAGATGTGAGGAAAAACAACTAGACCCTCTCGCTGTGATGGGGGGAAGGGGGGTGTTATGTCTGCAAATAATGGGAGTTGGGAGTCTTGTTCATGCAGCAACCAAGTGAACCTTTATTAAGCAGAACACTCAACTATATACAGAGCAGGCCGTGCCTGCCGACGTCACCCTGTGGGTGGGCACGGCATCCCAAACACACATTCTCATACATAACATTCTTCCCCCCTTTTAGAAAAATGCAAAACCATACACACCATTGTAACCTTCCAAATTTAGAACCCGAATCACGCACTAAGAACATGGGAATAATATACTGTAATAAAATAACCTGATTGTCCTCTCCGGGTTGGGAACAGGCTCCTACTCCAAGTGGAGGAGTTTCACGAGTGAGGGGAGAATGGAGCGAGAGACTGACAGACGGATCGGAGCAGCATCTGCAGTGATGCGGACGTTGTATAGGTCTGTTGTGGTGAAAAGGGAGCTGAGTTCTGAGGCAAAGCTGTTGATTTACCGGTCAATCTACGTTCCGACTCTCACCTATGGTCACAAGCTTTGGGTAATGACCGAAAGAACGAGATCGCGGATACAAGCGGCTGAAATGAGCTTTCTTCGTAGGATCGCTGCACTAATCCTCAAAGATAGGGTGAGAAGCTCAGTCATCCGGGACAGGCTCAGAGTAGAACCGCTGCTCCTCCACATTGAAAGGAGCCAGCTGAGGTGGTATGGGCATCTGATCAGGATGCCTCATGGACGCCTCCCACTTGAGGTGTTTTGGGCACGTTCCACTAGGAGGAGACCCCGGGGCAAACTGATAGAAAAATTCCATATTATCTACATTATTATTGATATTAATAATGTATTATTATATTTGAGAAGTATCATACCTTTCATATGCCATGTTTAATGTTTATATGTGCATTCCATATAGGATAAGTTTATATATTCTTGGCCTGTTTCTGTGAGCAATTTCAGAGAGTTCAGATAGGGTTAGTACATGCGTAAGGAATGATCTAAGCCATTTATTATAATCTCTTTGACATGTCCTGTTTCAGGTCACAGGAATGCAAAGGAACTCCTCATCTTATAGATAAGTGTTTTATGGACATTCTGCTAGATTTACATTCTTGTCACCAGAGTGTCTGTGATGTCAGCCTGAATAAGCTCAGTTATCAGGACTTTCCTGTCTGTCCCTCTCCTTTCCTCCTCTTATCCCATCCTCTCCCTGCTTTCTCCTACCTATATATATCAGACTTAGAAGAATGGATCCTTTAGGGATTCTAAGCGTGTCTGAATGCCATGCTTTGTAATTCTTCCCCCAAAGTGGCCATTTGGGTGACTCCTTATATATTTGTAATAAATGTACATAAATTCAACTTTCCGCCTGACTTTTGACTTTGAATAATTTAAGCTCAAAATTATTCTAACATTTTGGTGCTCCGAACAGCGGATCCACATATCTCCGTCTTTCCGGCACCTCTGCTTGATTTCAGCAATTGCACAGCTGATAAAAAAGACCTTCCCAGGCTGAGTTAAAAAAAAAAAAAAAGGGCTCAGTGTTACTGCAGTGAAGGCATTTCAGACCGGGGCGCTGGAACTGACTGGGTGACGGATCTGAGAATCCGACAGGCAGCTTGGATGTAAGTACATTTGTTGTTGTTTATGGATAAAAGATAGTGAGATTCCCCGGACCGATCATACAGTGTGAAAAGCTGAAGGGGTGAAACTAGCAGCCTGAGTGCTGGGTTATTTCTACCCACGATGAGCGATATCGTAATAATCCCTTGGGAGGAACGAGGTTTTTCCTCTGCAAACGGTGACCATTATCACAAGGCCCGGGGAGATTCTACGAAATCCGCCGCTCTCTACGCCCAAGTAAGTGCAGTGGAGGTGCCGGAAGTTTGCATGCAAAGAAAAAAGGGAAAGATTTGCGGTCTTTTAACCGCAGACGTTTGACGTCCTGTGGAAAAGTCACGTGATCCCAGAGAAGTAAATTTTCGGGGACAGATTTGTGCCTTTTTGACCACTTCTGCTTATGGTCCAGGGTTTGGACTTTCAGCATTCATGGGGAGGTTACGTGAACCCCGAAGGGAAAAGGTTTTTTCATGGAAGATTCGTGCCCTTACCGGGTCCGCTTATCGCCCATGGGACTTCCCCCACTAAGGTGAGCAATTGCAAGATGCCGGTGGAGGAGGTCTTACTTTGGGCTTTTGGCACACAGCGGAGGGGTTAACGTGACCATTGAAATATTTTATTTTGTGAGTTTTAGATAAAAGTTACTGCAGTCTGATTTGTTTTGTCTCTGTGTAATCTGCTCCAGTGTGAAAAAAAAGTGAGAGTTCTCCGCGGAGGCGGAAGGAGCAGGTTGTAAAATTGTTGTTTGTGATTTTTTTTCTGATATTTGTGGAACATAAAAGGATGGATTAGTTAATTGTTATCCATTTGCGAAGTGTTTAAAATTATAGGTATTTGAAAATAGTAGCTTTGAGCAAAAACAGTGGACTGGTGTTGTGTTTTTAAGGCAGTGTATAAAAAAAAAAGAAGGGGCGCTTCACGCTGCAAGTGGTGGTGTGGGGGTTGCCATATCTGCGATTTTTTCCACTAAAAGTTGCCAGTTCCAGAGATTAATTGAAGTAATTCTCATGCTGTTTTGGGTTTTGGCATGAACCTAAAAGTCTTTATTGTATGACCTTGTGGAGATGGCGCAAAAAAGAACATTTCTGTGGGCCCTGTTTGTCTGTGTGTGCTAACTATCTGTGTCTCTGTGTATGTGTCCTTGGGTGAAAGAAACAGACAGCAAGAGAGAGAACTTGGGGAAAAAAATAGAAAAGGCTGTGTAGCTACTGATTTGTGTGTAAAAACTTGGTAAAAGGGAAGAGAAAAAATATACATATGGGTATTTTTGCAAAGTTTTGGGGTTTTACTTTTTCTTTAAGTCTAACTTTGTGGGTTTTCACTCTAACGTGTACGTGATGAGCTATTTACATATTTTTAAAGCCAATATTTTCATTCCCTCCAGTTTTTTTTTTTCCTTTGGAAAATGAAAAACATTGAGCTATTTTTATTCAATTTTTTGACTCATCACTGACTTTTATTGACTCAATTGCCTTTTTTCTTTGACTGAAGCATAACAGTGCACTTTACAGGGAAAAAGGACGCAGACATGACATTCTCCTTCTCCCTGCCAAAACAAAACCAGCCTGTGGGACCTGGCTTCGTCACAGTCCGTGCTCTCCTCCCATCAACATCAAAGAGACAGCTGAACATCTAAATTAATTCTTGTTGGCTCCCTTCCTGTTCACTCTTTATACTGCGGACTTCTCACACAACACAACACACTGCCATCTACAGAAGTTCTCTGATGACTCTGCGATCGTTGGCCTCATCTCCAATGGAGATGAAGCTGAGTACAGAGGGCTTATCCAGGACTTTGTGGACTGGTGCCATCGGAACTGCCTCCAGATCAACGTGAGGAAAACTAAGGAGCTGGTGGTGGACTGCCGCAGGCAAGGACAACCCCTCACAGCACCAGTAAATATACAGGGAACAGACATTGAGATGGTGACATCCTACAAGTACCTGGGTGTTCATCTGAACAATAAACTAGACTGGTCACACAATACTGACGCACTCTACAAGAAGGGACAGCGCAGGCTGTTCCTACTGAGGAGACTCAGGTCTTTTGGTGTACAAGGGGCGCTGCTGAAGACATTCTATGACATGGTGGTGGCATCAGCCATCACTTTTGGAGTGGTCTGCTGGGGCAGTGGCATTACTGCAGCCGATAGGAAGAGACTGAACAAACTGATCAAGAAAGCTAGCTCCGTCCTGGGGCAGCGCCTTGATCCGGTGGAAGAGATAGGAGAGAGAAGGACGGTGGCTAAACTGTCATCTCTGCTGGAGTCCGAGTTCCACCCTATACAGGACATACTGAATGCACTGAGGAGCTCATTTAGCAGCAGACTACATCATCCCAGGTGCACAACCGAGAGGTTTCGCAGGTCCTTCCTACCAACGGCTGTCAGACTGTACAACCTAAGCAGGGCTGCTCACAGAGATAGCAAAAAGACGTAACAACCTAATAGTTTGGTTTTTTTTGAATGCAAAAGATGCAATAAACTTACACAATGGTCCCGTCCGGCATACAACTAGGAAAATACCGGTCGCTATGGAGGGTGAGAATATGTATGGGCGCATAATCATACCATGTAGGATAACTAAGTAGACGGTTGTGCTGTTTCATCCCATCTAGCAACAATGCTCTGCACTGTGTGTGTTTATACATTTACATATTTATTCCATTTAGCTACAATGCTCCGCACTGGGTGTGTTTATGTTTATGTTTATATTTATATATCTATATATTCATTCCATCTAGTTACAATGCTCCGCACTGTGTGTTTATATATCGACATACTTATTCCATCCAGCTACAATGCTCTGCACTGTGTCTGTATATATATATATATATATATATATATATATATATATATATATATATATATATATATATATATATACACATATATACATATGCACTGTGTCTGTATATATATATATATATATATATATATATATATATATATATATATATATATATATATATATATATATATATATACACTGTATATATATATATATATATATATATATATATATATATATATATATATATATATATATATATATATATATATATATACACTACCGTTCAAAAGTTTGGGGTCACCCAGACAGTTATTTTGTGTTTTCCATGAAAAGTCACACTTATTTACCACCATGAGTTGTAAAATGAATAGAAAATATAGTCAAGACATTGACAAGGTTAGAAATAATGATTTGTATTTGAAATAATAATTTTTTCCTTCAAACTTTGCTTTCATCAAAGAATCCTCCATTTGCAGCAATTACAGCATTGCAGACCTAACATAATTCCAGAAGGGTTTTCTAATCATCCATTAGCCTTCTGACGCAATGAGCAAACACATTGTACCATTAGAACACTGGAGTGATAGTTGCTGGAAATGGGCCTCTATACACCTATGTAGATATTGCACCAAAAACCAGACATTTGCAGCTAGAATAGTGATTTACCACATTAGCAATGTATAGAGTGTATTTCTGATTAGGTTAAAGTTATCTTTGTTGAAAAAAAGTGCTTTTCTTTCAAAAATAAGGAAATTTCTAAGTGACCCCAAACTTTTGAACGGTAGTGTATATATATATATATATATAATAATATGTACATATTTATATTAGCTGCTCTTGCTTGCTTGCTTTTTTTCTTGCCTTCTGGTTGTTGCTCTGAGTGTTGCTATCCCTGTGCTGTTGCAATCCTGGAATTTCCCAGTTGTGGAACTAATAAAGGCTTATCTTATCTTATCTTAACTTATCTTAAGTACAAATGCTTGCATCTGAAAAAACACTACCAGCCTGACAATGATGAAATTAACTGAACATTACAATATCATGCTGTCACTTAATAATGCCTAATCACTGAAGGCTTTAAGTATACCCCATATTACATGATTCAAAGCATAGAGGTTCAAACTTCAGTTTCATACTCACTTTTTAATAAATTGACATATGCAATCTTATTTACATTTTGACCCTAGGCCTGTCCATGTAAAAAAAAAAATGGGGGGAGAACGTAAGAGCAGGATCTGAGACAGTTCATGCTGTGACTTTTTCCCTCCTAAAAGAACACAGCAAGATGAGAATGATTTTTTTTTTTTTTTTAAATTGGGAGATGGTAAAAAAAAACTAAAAAAAGGAAAATAGAAATAGCACAAGATTTCTGGTAAAATGGAGAAAGGGAATTTAATTTCAATGGGACACTCAAACAGATTAGTGGCGATGGAGTCAGCTGAGAGAAGTTGTGTCAGGCTGACCCAGGTAACATAAACAGACAGAATCAGAAAAAAAAAAAAAAAAAAAACAGACCACGGATTGTGGTCCTGTGCCATAAATTCCTGAAAACAGAGATTAGGCCTGCATTTCCAGTTACTAATTCTAACTGCTGCATTGGTTTAAGGCTTCTAATATATGACACTGTTTTGTTTAAACATAATCCTTAACTAGTGATTACCCATGCCAATTGGTAAAACATTTACTGATTCACAGAATATTGAGCGAATACTTGCTGTGAATAGCAAAATCACATTCAAATTGTGGAAGCTTTAGGTGTAATTTAAAGGTTTTTATGCTATTGTTCATTCTTCATTTTTCAACAAGAAAGGGAAAGTGTTCACAAATTTTTTTAGCTTTCAACAGGAATTAGATTTGCCAAATTAACAAGGAATCATAACATCACCATTACCTTTCAATTTAATAAATCCTTGGTGACAGATGCAATATGTAATAAAATAATAATAAAAAACAATAATTCACTTGTGTTTCTTAACATTACATGTTAGAATAAACAGTGGAATAAACAACTCAGATAAACATTTAAGGGACACAAAAATAATGATAATCACTGGAACATTAGTAAAATCAATTCATGAGGTGATAAAATTTGCACTCCTGTTGATGTAAATACTAAAGGTCCAGACGGGGAAGCCGTAACGCTTTCCCCAAATTTTTCTTTGCAGGATGGCACCGACATTTGATCTTTGTGGGAGATGGGAGGAGGCTGGACAGTGTATGAGTGCTGGAGGGGGCAACGGTGGCCATAGGGGGAAGGACCTCTCAGTTGACAAGCATTTTTTGAAGCTAAGTAGAACAAATGACATTGCAAATAACATAAAGCAAAACAATTTAAATGACTCTGACTTTAAAAATGTAGTGTTCATATGACTTCACACTGCAGGATGCATCTGATGCCACTCACCACATAATAGTGTGACAATATCACATTTCAGAAATGTGACAGTAATAAGGAATGTGTTTTCCCAGTGCTAAGCTGTGGCCGAGCTGGGCCTTGGGACTACAGTCCACCCCATAATTTACCAAGGAATATATAAAATAAGGCATTCCTTGTACAAAATTAAGCCAAATTCTAATTAGGCAATATGTCCACCTTTCCATTGACTGAAAGAGTATGACACAACCTTTCACAAGGATTCACTTACACAAATTCAACCTGTCTGTGTTCAACTGGACAAACTGATCTTAGTTATCAATGCTAAGTCATATCAAATCTGCACAGACAGCTATATTGTTTTTTTCCTAAATGGAATTTGTAAATTGGTTCAAGAGACAACACAAAAGAAGCCATGATTATTGAAACCTCATTTTGAAGGAGCTGTACTACTAACACATTTTCATCTAAATTAACTGTGTGTAACACATAAAAGTGGTAACACGCTTCCTTCTAGTAAAAGACACTACTCATCAAGTAAATACCCTGTAACTCTGCTGCATGTGCATCTCCATGCATCAAAAGGGGGGGGGGGGGGGGTACCAAAGAAATTAATTAGCAAAAAATAATTAGCAATCCTCAAAAAATAGATAATACATAAAAATTATCAATAGATGATCAATAATGAAGAGAAAAATATAAATGAAACCGCTTGGTAATGAAATCACAATATTCAATAGGAGAAGTTAAACGTTACATCAATAAATTTCCAGGTATTTAAGGAAATATCTGTTGATTATTGTAAAGGAAATATCATGTTTATAAGGAACAAGGTAAACTGATAAGGTAGAAAAACATGCAAATATATGAGAAAAGTTCCAAATGTCTAAGAAAAGTCCAACTTGTGCTGAATTTATGTTTACTATGGGACTTGATTTAGAATCTACTACAAAGACAATACAGATTCTTACTCAATTAACAGAACAATGCTTTAGGGAGCTCAAAGCAAAATAATTTGATCTTCCCTGCATAAACTTAGTTTTTTTTCAAAACCTTTGCATGGATCTCATTGAACTAAATAAGAGTGAAGATAAAAATGTTTAGAAATTATTTACACACTTATTGAATATACAAAGGCTTTACCCTACACTAATTTAAATATCACTATGGTGACACTGAAACCCTTAACTAAAACAATATCAAGGTTTAAAATAGCTGAAATGATTTACTTGGATAATGGAAATGGAATATACTTTGTAAATCAAATCATGTCACATTTAAGTGCAGTTCCTATATTATTAGTACCAAACATTTACCTAGGAAACCACTTAGCTTACCATCAACAATCTACAAGATTAGTATAATATTCAAATAAGAGAATAGGGAGATTGTGAATGACAAACCCTATTATTGATGCCATTTTAACTTAGGTGATGAGGAAGGGTTTCTGGGTGATTATATGCAAAGAATGACAACTGACAGCAATGTCATCCATACTGTCAACCATGTGATGAAGGAGCCGTGGGAGGTGCACCAGTCTCTTGAGCAAACCACGGGATCTGGTCATCAAAGGAAACTGAACCAAAACTCCCTGGCAAGGACAGCACAAAGGTTATTCTGCTGACCTAAACAGCCTCGGAAAGCGAAGGATATGGCACTTGGGTGCATCTAACGTTTTACCCCACCTGAAACCCCCAGCAAGAGACTGTTTAATATGTATATTGTATACTTATTTGAAAAAAAAAAGGAAAACAACAAATGACTGTCTAACTGTTTCTCTATGCAAGTGTCAGCTGATGACTTGGCATCCAGTAACGACCTCTGCTGATAGAGAAGCAGGCTGTTTGTTTATCATGACAAGGGAAAAAATACAAGGGAAGGAAAGGTGTGGTTAGTGTTGTTATATTATCATCCTCATCATCCTCTTGTAATATTTAATATTAGTTATTAAGTTGTTCCAATGCTTATACACTGTAGAGGATTGTTATGTTTGCTCCTTAATAACACTGACAGTTAGGCAAAATATTCTATATATCTTTATTGCTGAAATAATGCAGCTACTACATTTTTTTTTTATTTATTTATTTATTTTTTTTTAAGAGAGGCTATATACAGAAATAACATAGCAAACTTCATTTTGAATCACACCTGACACAACACATCACTCCACTGATTAGAAACAAGATGACACTCCTTACTCCGTGAATGCAAGGTTAATTTCATCAGGGAACTCCTCTTTTTGAAGTGGGGATGTCCCCTTTCCGACAGCTTAACACTCTCTGAGTATGCAACGGCTTACAGTGCGTTTCTCCCCTGCACTGCTACCTTGCTTGACCAACGAAGCGAGCAAGTGTGATACCAAGGATCTACATTGTCAAAGATCATGGAGTCATTGGGCGTATTCGCATTTGGCTGGACACTGGGCAGATCTGTGTACCCCGTTTTGGCAACTGACCGTACCTTCATCATGTCGGCAGGGCCGGTGGGCACGGTGAAGAGAGATACTTTTCTACCACATGATGCCATTCATGAAGCATGAATGCAATTTCAGATGAAAAGTACAGGAGTACTCATTGTTTCTTTGAGTGAGAGTGGAAACAAAATACCTTAGGGATGAAAACACTTAACTGTAGACGACAATTATTTACAAAATTATGACAAAGGATAGAATGGTCCTTGATTGACTAATTACCACCCGTAGGGGTGTAGGCTCTATTATAGGAGGTTATTGCATTACTTCTATCCATGAAAATGATGCAAATGGTCATATTAATACCTCAGATACTCATAGAAGTTAGCATTTCTCTTAATGGAGAAGTCTCATCATAAACTTGGTAATGATTTTTAAAACTTCAGGTTTTCTTGTGAGTCCTCAATATGATGATGAGGATGGTGAGAGGGGCAATACTGGCCTGAGGATGTTTTTGAAGGTTGCAATATAATTTAAGGCCATTTTTAAGGCTGTTTCATATTATTTTCTATGTTCTTATTTGACACTGTCTGAAATTAATTTTAATCACTGCGCATGTTCACTCTTAATGACATATTCTATACACGTTTTTAACTTGAAAAGACACATAACAGCATGTAAATTCTTACACATATCCTTATATTAATTAATTCACTTTATTTTACTTTTGTTATTTTTCTTTTAATCCTGATGCTTTATTAAGCATCAAGGGGCAATATGATAGAAAAATTCCATATTATCTACATTATTATTGATATTAATAATGTATTGTTATATTTGAGAAGTATCATACCTTTCATATGCCATGCTTAATGTTTATATGTGCATTCCACATATAAACATTAAATGTCATAGCTCCTGGCTATGACAACCTTGGTTCCAAGGTTGTCATAGCCAGGAGTGGCACTGGGGTTAAGCTCCCAGTGCTTATAAAATGCTCCTTATGGCGTGCGTCTCGAAAAGCCTCTGACAACTAAATCCAACTCCTAGCCTGCTCATGTGGTTTAGTCTCTAAGCCCGGCAGAACTGCTTTTACTAATAGGAGAAGGGGCGAGGGCGGATCTCTGGCACCTTAAAACAAGATGCTTCGGGTAGATGGTGGCTCGTCAACCTGGGAAGGTAGCCCATCTAGGGGAAGGTCAAACCTGATTTCAAACCTCTGCTGCCTTGCGGCACAGCTGGTCATGGGAAAGGCTTCGGGAGTCAACCCTGAGGAAAAATCTGGAGTCGGAGTCCCTAAGGCAATTCTGTGTTGTGCTCAACATCGTTCTGGCAGCTCCTGCAACGGCGCTGGTGCCAAACTTTAGCAGCCCTGCTGTTCCTTTGGATTCATCAGTGACGTGGAGAGGGGGGATATGCTGCATGGGCAACATCTTGTCCTCCATATCTTTCTGCCCAGGCTTGAATCCTACCAACGCCCAATGCTGGAAGATAGAACACCGGATCACTGGAGAGGACACTCCAGCTTTGCCTTTGGCATAGACAAAACACGGGGAATGACAGTTACCGGTTATAAGCCACCGCTCAATTGGCATAGAGCATGGCGCTAGGGGTTGTTCCCGATGGTGGGAGGGATCATCGGATCTCAGTGGACAGCTACCACCCGCCTCAAGCTGGACAGCCCCCAGCCAATAAGGTGTTGTCCCGCCACAGCCTGCTTTCCTCATTGGGTGCATGGGGATGAGGAGAAGTCCGAACGGCAGGCTGAGAACCTTCGCACCAGGCAAGACAATAAAACAAAAGAGAGCAACTCTAAAACTGGGAACTTGGAACATCCGCACTATGATGACAGGACTTGCTGCTAACCTCAAGGACATCATTGACACCAGGAAGACTGCCATCATCAATAATGAGCTGAAGAGACTGGAAGTGGATATCGCCACTCTCCAGGAAACACGGTTGGCTGACGCAGGCACACTGAGAGAGAAGGACTACACGTTCTACTGGCAGGGAAAGAGCAGTGACGAACACAGGGAACACGGAATGGGCTTCGCAGTGAAGAACACCTTGCTGAAGATGGTGGAACCGGGCAGCAATGGCTCTGCACGACTCCTCACCCTCTGCCTCAACACCACTCAAGGCCCAGTCACCCTCATCAGTGTGTATGCGCCAACACTGACAGCCACACCAGAGGCAAAAGACGAGTTCTACGAGAATCTCGCAACAACTGTCAGGATCATCCCCAACTCTGAACAACTCATTCTCCTTGGAGACTTCAATGCCAGAGTGGGTGCTGACCACGACTCCTGGCCCTCCTGTCTTGGACCATTTGGCGTGGAAAGAATGAACGACAACGGACAGCGGCTGCTCGAGTTCTGCACATATCACAATCTGGGCATCACAAACTCGTTCTTCAAGACCAAGCCCCAACACAAGGTTTCCTGGCGACATCTGAGCTCAAAGCACTGGCACCAGCTGGACTTGATCCTGACCAGGCACACCTCACTGAAGAACGTGCTAATCACCCGTTCGTTCCAGAGTGCAGATTGCGACACAGACCATTCATTGGTGTGTTGCAAGGTCAAGCTGCAGCTGAAGAAATTCCATCGTGCTAGACAGCCTGAAAAGGCACGGATTGACACCAGCAAGATGGCCCAACCAGAACTTGTTGAGCGGTTTGCCTCCACCTTTGAGAAGGAACTTGGTGTACCACAAGAAGGAGAATCAGCAAAGCAGAAGTGGGAAGAGCTGCGAAACACCATCCACCGCACAGCCTTGGCTACCTTTGGGAGGAAGACCTCGAAGTCACAGGACTGGTTTGATGCCAAGTTGACCGAAATGACCCCCGTCATTGAAGCCAAGCGCTCAGCTCTTGCCGAGTACAAGAAGTACCCAAACGAGAAGAATCTCCAGATTCTCAGGGCTGCGAGAAGCAAAGTTCAGCAGACTGCTCGGCGCTGTGCCAACGAGTACTGGACTCAGCTCAGCCGAGACATTCAAACCGCTGCCATAACAGGGAACATCCGTGGTATGTATGATGGCATCAAGAAAGCACTTGGTCCGGCCCAGAGCAAGACAGCCCCCCTCAAATCCTCCACTGGGGAGATGATCACAGAAAAGAACAAGCAGATGGAGAGATGGGTGGAGCACTACTCCGACCTCTACTCCAGCCAGAACACCGTGACACCATCAGCCCTTGATGCCATCGATTGCCTGCCATCCATGGATGAACCTGACGCCGAGACAACCATCGACGAACTCAGCAAGGCCATTGATAGCCTGGCCGCTGGCAAGGCACCTGGCAACGACGGCATACCCCCCGACCTGATCAAGCACTGCAAGACCGCCCTACTGCTGCCATTGCATGACGTCCTCTGCCAGTGCTGGAAGGAAGGTGCTGTACCACAGGACATGAGGGACACCAAGATCATCACCCTCTACAAAAACAAAGGGGAGAGAAGCGACTGCAACAACTACAGGGGCATCTCCCTCCTCAGCGTTGTTGGCAAAGTCTACGCACGAGTTGTTCTCGTTCATCTACAGAAGCTTGCCGAACGTGTCTACCCCGAGTCTCAGTGTGGCTTCCGCGCTGAGCGATTGATGGTAGACATGATATTCTCCATCCGCCAACTCCAGGAGAAATGCAGAGAACAGAACATGCCCCTGTACATCGCCTTCATCGACCTCACCAAAGCGTCCGATCTGGTCAGCAGAGAGGGCCTTTTCAAGATCCTGCCAAAGATAGGATGCCCACCAAAGTTGCAAAGCCTCATCGAATCGTTTCACACCAACATGCAGGGGATAGTGCAGCACAACGGCAACGTCTCAGAGCCATTCAACATATGCAGTGGAGTGACACAGGGCTGTGTACTTGCGCCAACCCTCTTTGGGATTTTCTTTGCTATGCTCCTGAGGCATGCCTTCAGCACAGCAACAGAGGGAATCTACCTGCATATAAGATCTGATGGCAGGCTTTCCAACCTCGCCCATCTGAAAGCCAGAACCAAAGTATGTGAGGTTCTAATCAGAGACATGCTGTTCGCAGACGACGCTGCAGTCACGACCCACACACAGCAGGAGCTTCAGACCCTGATGGACTGCTTCTCCCAGGCATGCAAGGACTTCGGGCTTACCATTAGCCTGTGGTGTCTCCTCACCACACGAGTGTGGGAGAATCCCAAACTCTCTGTCAAGATGAAGATGGCAGTGTACAGCGCCTGCGTCATTAGCACACTGCTCTATGGGAGTGAGACGTGGACAACATACGCCCGGTAGGAAAAGAGACTGAACTCCTTCCACTTTCGCTGCATTTGCCGCATCCTGGACATATCCTGGCAGGACAAAGTGCCCAACACAGAAGTTCTGTCCCGCGCCGGCCTTCCCTCCATGTTCACTCTACTCAGGCAGCGCAGGCTCCGCTGGCTAGGCCACGCTCACCGTATGGAGGATCCCCAAAGACGTCCTCTACGGAGATCTGGCGACTGGCAGGAGAGACGTTGGCCACCCACAGCTGCGCTTTAGAGACGTCTGCAAGAGAGACATGAAGGCCCTGGAAATCAACACAGAGTGATGGGAGGACCTTGCAATGGACCACTCCAAATGGAGAGGCACCCTGACCAGACAGCTCAAGGTGGGTGAAGAGAGACTGACTGCTGCAGCAGATGAAAAAAGGACCCGCAGGAAGAACCGCCACAGCTCCAGCAGCACGGAGACCACCCACAAGTGCTACTTGTGTGACAGGGACTGCCATTCGTGCATCGGCCTGTTCAGCCACAGGCGGTGCTGTTCCAGCAGAGTAGACGTTTAGGATTCTCTTCCATGGTCGTCATAGACCGACGGAGGCCGACGAAGCATATACTGTATTCTTGGCCTGTTTCTGTGAGCAATTTCAAAGAGTTCAGACAGGGTAAGTACATGCGTAAGGAATGATCTAAGCCATTTGTTATAATCTCTTTGACATGTCCTGTTTCAGGTCACAGGAATGCACAGGAACTCCTCATCTTATAGATTAGTGTTTTATGGACATTCTGTTAGATTTACATTCTTGTCACCAGAGTGTCTGTGACGTCCGCCTGGATAAGCTCAGTTATTAGGACTCTGTCTGTCCCTCTCCTTTCCTCCTCTTATCCCATCCTCTCCCTGCGCTCTCCTCCTATATATATCAGACTTAGAAGAATGGATCCTTTAGGGATTCTAAGCATGTCTGAATGCCAGCTTTGTAATTCTTCCCCCAAAGTGGCCATTGGGGTGACTCCTTATATTTTTGTAATAAATGTACATAAATTCAACTTTCCGTCTGATTCTTGAATTTGAATAATTTAAGCTCAAAATTATTCTAACACAAACCCAGGGCTCACTGGAGAGACTATGTCTCCCAGCTGGTCTGGGAATTTTTTTTTTTTTTTTTGTTACTTATTTGTACCCGTAGGTAGATTTGGTTTGCAGTTTGGTGACAAGCCACCGGCTGCTGGTCGCTGCGTGCGCGAGCGCCCTAAACCTACATGTTTTTGGTATGCGGGAGGAAACCGGAGAAATCCCGGAGTAAACCCGCGCAACACGGGGAGAACATGCAAACTCCACACAGCTCACTGTTGGTCGGGGGCTGGGATCGAACCCACGATCTCATAATCCCCGCGGTCCCCCGGCCGAGGGTAAAACTGTGCTGCCACAGTGCTAAACCACTGCGCCACCGTGCAGCCACGGTGGCGCAGTGAATGCCTTGGTATCCTCTCTGAAGAGCTGGAGCAGGTGGCTGGGGAGAGGGAAGTCTGGGCTTCTCTGCTTGAACTACTGCCTCCATGACCCAGACCTCCGAAAAAGCGGTAGAAGACGGATGGTTGGATGGATTCACACCAAAACATCCAAAATGGACCACGTCTCTAGAATACATAAAATAATCCCATATTACACACATTCTCACTCACATGCACACCAGCATCACATACATGCATCCATCCACACATGCATCCATCCATCCATGCATCATACATACATACATACAGTACATGCATCATACATACATCCATACATCCATAATTATTTACACAAGAGAAAATTTATCAAGTAACACCAATGTTTCTTGGCAGCCACCACTCTTCACATCACTGTGGAGGGCCAGGGCAGCCCCATGGCATCATTAAACCTGGCCGCTGCCTCCCCCCAGGGTTGAATCCCCCCTCCCTTGCAAAAATGTCTTTCCTGCCATTTGGGGCTTCTTCCCTTTGGGCCTGCCATGCTGCTGGTCGGTAAGCCACCTCTCTGTACCCGACAAGCCGTTCCCGACTGTCCCACAAACCGCCGTCGTGGATCCACGCACTCCGGCCCCCTAGGGGCTTCACCTCTGGAAGAACCGAAGCTCGCTCTTCGGCCTCGTCCGCTGCCTCAGGCACCTCTTTAAAACACCCAGCACCCTCCTCCAGGGTGCTTCGCTGCTCCGCCTCCGTATTCGGCTGCTGCTGCTCACCTCTGGGGCCTGCACCATCACCTTTGCCGGGCTCATTCACCGACCCAGGCTCCCCACCGCCGCATCCAGTGCTCCACCGCGCCGTCATCATGTCCGGCTGCGGCTCTTCCCCAAAGCCCTTGGTCTGCACAGTCCTGCTTTCCCGCTGTACAGCCTCCAACAGCGGGTCCGACTCCTGCTACACCACCTCTCCACCGTTCTCGCACGCCGCGCTGTCTGACCCGTCAGCGCCATGGTCCTGGGTGAAGCTGGGCTCCATGGCTGGTTCGCTGACTTCGGCGACCGGGGACTCTTCTACTCGCGGCCCCGGTCCCACCTCGAGGTCCTACTTGGCGCCCTTAGCCTCATCTTGGCACGAGCAACTAGCCTATCAGCAAGCCCGTCCATTGGCATAGCCTGAGCCGTTAGCTTCCTTAAGCCAACTAGCTCTGCCGTCCCTGGCGCCAAACCCCCCCCCCCATCACCCGTGGCTTCATGGCCCTCGTCTGCTCCACGAAGTGCGCTGTCAATTGCATGACGGCATCCTCATAGTACTCTGTCGCTTCCAGCATGTCAAGGATCCGTCAGCCCTCCATGCTAAGGCTGTGTGCCAGGAGCGCCCGGCGCCATCTCCCATCAAGCCAATGGAGACCCAGCCCTCTGATATACTCCTCAAACTCTCGTCTCCACTCCGGCCACAACATCACCGGCTCACCTGGGTGCTCCAGAAATGACATTAATTGATGAGTTAGCCAGCACAGGCCCATTTGTCTTCCGTCATCGCCAAATGTTATGTCTGGAAATAATGGGAGTCGGAGTCTTGTTCATGCAGCAACCAACTGAACCTTTATTAAGCAGAACACTCAACTATATACAGAGTGGGCCATGCCTGCCGACGTCACCCTGTGGGTGGGCACGGCATCCCAGACACACATATTCTCATACATAACAAGGGGCTCCTTTTGGTATTCTTCCTCAAGAACATTTCCTCCCAAAACTCAGGGACATGCCTGATGACATTAGCTAAAAACACAAAATGACAAAAATCATCAATGCTTTGTTGATTAGTTTCTCAAAACAACTCAATAGAAAAATAACAAAAACTAGAAAAGCACTCATAGAACGCATACCTCCGCCAAGGCTCCTTCCGTTTGTCATGGATCACCTCCAAAATGTAATGGGTTTGTGCGCAGGCCTATAGCCACTTGTGGTGAAAATGGTATCAAAGTCTGTCTATCAGTTTTGGAGTATTGTTACTAACACACTGTGAGAAGATAAGAGCCTTGGCTGAGGTATGCATTCTCAGATCATCACCAAAATATAATGGGTTCCTCTCTTGCCCAAGAACCACCTCTGGCGAAAATTTCATCCAAATCCATCCAGTAGTTTTTGTGTAATCCTGCTGCACAAATAAAAACAAAGCCCTTGGTGGAGGTATGCA
This sequence comes from Pholidichthys leucotaenia, assembly GCA_020510985.1. NCBI lineage: Eukaryota > Metazoa > Chordata > Actinopteri > Cichliformes > Pholidichthyidae > Pholidichthys > Pholidichthys leucotaenia. The sequence goes on along the minus strand of CM035839.1, from coordinate 430,631,207 downwards.
CTCTCAGATCATCACCAAAATGTAATCATCTGTTCTCCGTGCCATTACACACCTTTCCTGAAAATTTCATCAAAATCTGTTCATAACTTTTTGAATATTGTTGCTAACACACTGTGAGAAGATAAGAGCCTCGGCTGAGGTATGCATTCTCAGATCATCACCAAAATCTAATCATCTGTTCCCCGTGCCATTACACACCTTTCCTGAAAATTTAATCAAAATCCATTCATAACTTTTTGAGTATTGTTGCTAAAACACTGTGAGAAGATATGAGCCTTGGCTGAGGTATGCATTCTCAGATCATCACCAAAATCTAATCATCTGTTCCCCGTGCCATTACACACCTTTCCTGAAAATTTCATCAAAATCCGTTCATAACTTTTTGAGTTATGTTGGTAACACTCTGTGAGAAGATAAGAGCCTTGGCTGAGGTATGCATTCCCAGATCATCACCAAAATATAAAGAGTTCCTCTCTAGCCCAAGAACCACCTCTGGTGAAAATTTCATCCAAATCCATCCAGTAGTTTTTGTATAATCCTGCTGCACAAATACAAACAAAGCCCTCAGTGGAGGTATGCACTCTCAGATCTGTAATGTTTGTTATTTACTTATAACAAAGACACTTAGTCTTAATCACCATGCCAGCAAGATGTGCTGCCTTTTTATTATCACTTCCGGTTCACGTTTTACCACTTCCTGAATCTACCTGCTATCTCATGTGATCATACTGCCACCTTGTGGTAACACCTATCCCCTTTCCTGAGCAGGTTAGTATAACTTGGTAACTAACACATATACAGCATTTCAAGACTGCAACTGAATAAACCTTCTTACTAACATTCAAGATGTCTTAATGCAGTACATAGAAAACCTTTCCTTTTTTTTTCCACAAATACAGTGTACTGATAACCAAACAAAACAAGAAAGCCACAACTATTCCATTTGTAACAAATAACATGCAACTGTCAACTTTTTTTTTTTTTTTAAACAACTTCAACAGTTCACTGTTCTATGAGTCTCTCAGGTGGTTTCCTGTTTCTGGTGGATCTCCTCAGAGCTGGGGTGACAACATCTGGGGAAGATGAAGGAGGCTCAGTGTGCTGCAAATCTAGTGTCACATTCACATCCTTTCCAGACTCAGTTTCCTGAGGTTGCCCTTCAGTGTCCTCCAGAATCTTCAAAAGACTCTTCCTATTTCTTCTGAACACTTGTCCATCCTCTGTTCTCACCGTATAGGATCTGGGACCCACCTCACTGAGAACTGTTGCCTTTCTGGTCCAAGTATTAGGATCCTCAATTCTCACAATGTCCCTTTCACAAAGAGGTTCCAGTCTCCTTGCTGATCTGTCATAGTTCATTTTCTGTTTGAGTTTGAGTTTCTTCCTCTTGTTAGTCAGTTCTCTGTTGTTGTCCTTGTCTTTCTCTGTGATAATGTGTGGTAAAGTGGTGCACAGCCTACGACGCATTAGCAGCTCTGCTGGTGATGCACCACACTCTAGCACTGCTGACCTGTAACTTAGCAAAGCAAGATATGGGTCAGTATTGCTATCTCTTGCTTTTTTCAACGGTCTTTTTACAATTTGGACTCCTTTTTCAGCTTGTCCGTTGGCCTGTGGATGCAGTGGGCTAGATGTAGTGTGATGAAATCCATACTGCTTGGCAAACTCCCTGAATTCTGCACAGTTGTACTGGGGGCCATTGTCACTAACCATACACTGGGATTCCATGTCTAGAAAAGAAGCTTTTTATGTGTGTGATGACAGACTGTGCTGATGTACTAGTGAGCTGGGCTACCTCAGGGTAGTTTGAATAATAGTCTATGACTAAGACATGGTCCTTGTCATGCAAATGGAAGAGATCAGTGCCCACTTTTTGCCATGGTGCAGTTGGTTGCTCTGCAATCAGCATTGGCTCTTTTGTCTGTTTGTAGTGGTGTGTGAGACGTGTTGCATTTCCCTATCATGTTCTCGATATCCATATTGATACCTGGCCAATAAACTGCTTCTCTGGCTCTCCTTTTGCATTTTTCTATTCCAAGATGTCCTTCATGGATACGATGCAGCATGTCCTGGCGCATAGACTGAGGAATAACAATCCTGTTCTGTCTCAGCACAAGGCCATTTGCCACACTCAGATCTACTCTCACTGAGTAGTGCTGTGGGCAGCTTCCCTTTGCCCAACCACCATGAATCTGCTGGACAACCTTTTGCAGCACAGGGTCCTTTGCTGTTTCCTGTGCAATTTGCTCTAGCATCACATATGATGCAGGGAGTGAAGCTGTCACCATGTTGGCATGAGTTTCCACATCATCTGTTGTGGAGATGGACTCTGTGCAGCTGCTTGATACTGGTGCCCGTGACAAAGCATCCGCTAGCACTATATATTTGCCTGGCGTGTAGATTAGCTCAAAGTCATATCGCTGGAGTTTCATCATCATGCGCTGTATTCTCGGAGACATGTCATTGAGGTTTTTCTTTACAATTGACACCAGTGGTATGTGATCAGTCTCTGCAGTAAAGGTTGGCAAACCAAAGACATAACTGTGAAACTTACTACACCCAAACACTAAACCCAGAGTCTCTTTTTCAATTTGAGCATAGCGTTTTTCCGTCTCTGTCATTGATCTCGACGCGTATGCTACTGGCTGCCATTTATCCCCTGTAGCTCGAAGCAGAACAGCTCCCAAACCATCCTTTGAGGCATCAGTGGAGATCTTTGTTGGTTTTGAGGGGTCAAAGAATGTGAGGACAGGCTCTATGGTTAGAATTTCATTTAGCTTATTCCATTCTTTTTCATGTCGTTTTGACCACTCAAATGCCTTATGTTGGAGCAACTCTCTGAGGCATGCTGTTTTGGAAGAAAGATGAGGAATGAATTTTCCAAGAAAGTTGATCATTCCCATAACTCTCAGGACTCCTTTTTTTATCAGTGGGAGTAGGCATGTCCGGTATAGCCTGCACTTTTGACTGATCAGGTTCAACCCCTTCACCTGAAAGTTTGTCTCCCAAAAAGGTAATTTCTGTGACACCAAACTGACATGTTTTTCTGTTCAGTATTAGTCCACTGTCCTGAATCCTGTTAAGGAGTTTTTTTAGTCTTTCATCATGTTGCTGGGTGTGTCGCTCCCCAGACCACAAATCATCAATGTACACTCTTGTGCCCTCTAGACCCTAAATTATGGACTCCATATGTTCACTCTGGGACATTATGGGACACTATGGAATGGTGGGTGGGACAGCACTGTGTGTATCTGTGTCGTTTGAGACTGGTTTTGATATATGGACTTCATTGTATGTTAGAATGGACGGGTGTTAATGTTGATCTGTAAAAAATACAGTAAATTGTTTCCTTGGGGTCTTAAAGGTGGTAATTTGTATAAAATTCACATGGGTGTATCTATGGAAAAGAGGAGTTGGAATTAATAAGTGTTCACTTCTTCCTTCTCCCTTTCGAACAGTGTATATTGTAACTTTATTGCATTTGCTATTTGCTTGTTTTTTGTTATATTTTTTGTGTTCGAAATAAACTATCTATCTATCTATCTATCTATCTATCTATCTATCTATCTATCTATCTATCTATCTATCTATCTATCTATCTATAGCCCTGTGGAAAATCTCTGGAGCTGAGATAATACCAAACGGAAGCCTCAGAAAACAGTACCGCCCAAATGGTGTGTTGAAGGTGCAGTACCTGCTACTTTCTGGATCCAGCTTCAGCTGCCAAAATCCCTGCGAGGCATCCAGCTTGCTAAAATATTTAGCACCTGCCATTTCACTGGTTATCTCATCTCGTGTTGGGATTGGGTAGTGTTCTCTTTTAATACTTTCATTCAAATCCTTAGGATCAAGGCAAACTCGTAACTCTCCATTCTGTTTCTTGGTACATGCGATGGAATTCACCCAATCAGTGGGCTCCTCCACTCGTTCAATAACACCCAGTTGTGTCATTCTGTCCAGCTCTTTTTTCAAGCCAGCTCTAAGTGCTGCTGGCACTCTCCGTGGGCCGTGCACTAAAGGCTTGGCATCACTCTTGAGCTGAATCTTGTAGGTGTATTTTAATGTTCCATGTCCTTTGAAGACAGAGGGGAACTGCTTTACAATGTGTGCAGCTTCTTCATATTGCAAGTGTTGTATTTCTTGGCTATGATTGCCCATCTTTATGTTTTCACTGTTTATCTGGTAGATCCTTTTAACCAAACCTAAGTCCTCTGATGCTTTATCCCCAAGGAGTGATTCATGTCCATTAGGTACAATGACAAACAACAGGCTGTGCTGCTTGCTTTTCACTTTCACAGTAAGTTTACATCCTCCTAATGTCTCAACTGGCTGACCATTGTATGCAGTCAGTGTTGCAGTCTTGGTGGTGATTATTTTAGGCTTTATTTTTAGAGCATTGACATCATTCTCATTTATTAGGTTAGCTTTAGAAGCTGTGTCAGTCCTGAATGGCACAATTGTCCCATTTACCCACAGTGGTGCAATCTACTTATCACTTTTGACTGCACTCACTGTCTGACCAGTGCCTTCAGTTTGCGTGAGTTGTGCGTGGTCATCATTGATACTGCATGACACCATCTTGATGAAAAATGTTTCACTTAGGTCATCACTGTCATTCATTTCTGCCACTGTGTGCACTTGTCCTTTTTTAATGTCTCTAGTGCAACACATTTTTGCATAATGGTTTTTTCCTTTGCACTTTGCGCATGTTTTTCCATAAGCAGGACATTGTCTCTGTTTGTGTTTTTCACCGCATCTCTTACAGGAATATACCTCTTTTTCATTGCTTTTAATTCTGCCCCGCTGTTTCCCTTTTGCGGACAAAGCATGGACTTTCTCTTCACCTTGGCTCACTGCTCCCAAAGCAGGCTCATCAAAAGTCATTACAAGTTGGCGTGCTAGCTCACTGGCTTGACATATTTTTATAGCACTTTCCAACGTGAGCTCTGTTTCTCTCAGTAGTTTCTCTCAGAGCTTCTTATCTTTTGTTCCAAACACTATCTGATCCCTTATCATACAGTCTCTGAGATCACCAAAATTGCAAGACTGAGCTTTTAATTTAAGGTCTGTCAGAAAGTTATCAAATGTTTCTTCTTGGTGCTGCATACGTGAGTGGAAGACATACCTTTCATAAGTTTCATTTTTCTTTGACAGACAGTGCTCATCAAACTTTTTTAGGACTTCTTCAAACTTGTCTTTGTCCTCTAGCTGAGCAAACACAAAAGTATTGAAGACTTCTATGGCTTCTTTGCCGGTGACAGTTAGCAGCATGGCTATTTTTCTCTCATCTGCCCGTCTATCCACTCGGACAGCCGAAAGATACAGTAGAAATTGCTGCTTGAAAGCCTTCCAATTTGCATCCACGTTTCCAGTCAGTTTCAATGTCCCTGGCGGTTTCAATGCATCCATCAATATTTTGTGTCACTCCTGACAAATGGCTCTTTTCCATAGTCACAGTTCTTTTTTACTTGTTTCGATTCTCCACTACTTCTCTCTCCCTGGGTTGTTGACCCATTACAACCCTGTAAAGCCGCGTAAACTCTGTAGTGGGCGGGATTGAGGCGACCCCATACTCTGCTGACGTCATCTCCGGCGACCGACGTCTTCACAACAAAGAAAATGGCGGATTACGAGCGGAGGATTTCCACGTTGGTTCTTCTCTGGCTTTTGAACACAATGAATGTTTTTACGCGGAGAAGAGAGTTTTACAGGAGAAGACGACATGCATTGGGAGAACACACGTTGGAGCAGTACCAGAGACTCGTTGTTGCCATTGGGGAATATGAAGCAGAGAGCTTAATTACCCAGCATATCAGGCACATCAAGCACACGAGGAAAAAGTTTTTGGTAATTTAATGCTTTCTATTGTCATTTTATCGTCATGTCATTGTTGTGTACAGCATTTTGATGTCGCCAGGTTATCAGTATTAATATGTATGCTGTGTGTGTGTTCTAGTTGGCTGCGTTGTTGCAAAATCAGTGCTGCAGACCATGGACCTGGGCAGTAACCCGTAGCTCGCAGTGGTGGGAGAATGTTGTCCCCAGCTTCTCAAGCACACAGTGGTTGCAGAACTTCCTTATAACTTATATGAAAAACTTACATGTGGATACTTGTTATATTTCCAATTAATCATAGCCCTATTTTACGTACAAAATAATCTAAATTACTTTAAAAAAAAGCCAATTCAACTGTAGTAAAATTCTTGTTTTTGTGTATCATTTTCCCATTGATAGTTCTTTTTAAGGGATATGTGTTCAGGGATGGGAAATTACATGCTAAAACACCGTAGAAAATGACTGCAGAAAAATGCAGCAGCTGAACAACTCCTTTTTGGTTTGACTGAATTGCCAATTGACCTTGGAATTATATGTGGAAACTTGTTATATTTCCAGTTAATCCTAGCCCACTTTTACTTACAAAATAACTTTAAAAATTTTAAAGGAAGGCAATCCAACTGTAGCACCATTTTGCATGTTGAGTGTCATTTGAGTATCATTTTCCCATCTCTTGATATTTATAAGGCATATGTGTTCAGGGATGGGTAATTACACGTTAAAACACCTTAGAAAAATGACTACAACCAACTCACTTTTGGTTTCCACTAGAAAGAATAACATACATACTGAAATCAAAGGAAATGTGTTTGAGAATATATGGAGACCTTTCATTGATTATGTAAATTAAGTAAACGTAACTTCTGAAGAAGGTGAATGATATGTGTGGACCTTGCAAATTCCAAGCTGGTGAATGTATATTATGTATTCTAATGTAATAGATTACCTAAACAGAGGAACATTGTTGACTTGTTTTTGTTAATGGTTTCTGTTTTTTAACCTTTTTTTGTCATTTTATTGTTTAGTTTTTAAATTACTTTTGTGTTAGTGTCTGACTGTGTGTGCTGTTTGTAAAAAAAAAAAAAGGTTCAATAAAAATATTGTGGGAAAAAAAATTGCTCTGATCTGCGTGAAAATCCTGGACTGTTGAGACATCATGGACGTACCTGCTTCAGCTGCACTGAGTCTGAGATGTTGTCATAGCAAAAAATGATCAGCTGACACAACTCGATCGCCAGGTTAATAACTATATTAGCCACAAAATGTATATTCAAAAGTAAACATTACTGAGTTCGGTATAATAAGATGTATTTGACAGTTATGATGCATTTTAGGCCAAAACAAACTTGATCTAGCATTAAAAGCAATTAAAATAATGCAGTCACAAGGTTACATGGAAAATGCTTGATTTACTTGATACATATACTGTAGAAATATATATTCTCTGCATCAACAATGTACTATACATGCATTCATGTAGTATTGTACTGACAAACCTCTGAAGTTTTTGCAGATGTCTCTTTTTTATATGTGAAGGTTACCACCATGTGACATAAATGTCTTAAAAATGAGTCATTATTTTCAAGGTCACCCATTAATGGTTTGTACTATTGACTCTTTTCCCACAAGTGTATTAAAAGACAAAAATAGAAATCATGATGCAAACACATAAGTCACTAAATTGTTTATTACAATCAGCAGCAAATTCCAGATTATTCAGAATGTGCAAAACTCAAACTGTCAGACTGGGTCACTCAGCAGCTGGGATGTGCAGCTCACACTGGTCTCAGATCAGCAGATCTTAGGCCTGCATCTCTGTAAATAGTGACGCAAGGTCCAGTTTGGGGTGGATCGATCGTTTACCTCTTGCCTAGACAAAAGACAGAAATGTGTGGAGGTTAAATAAATGAAGTTTAAAACATATTTGGGAAATACACTTGTTACTAAAAGCCAGTGGTGGAATGTGAATGAATGAATCTTTATTTCGGATAGATTTAAAGAAAATACAATAATATAACAAAGGGGGAAAAAATTTAATAAGGTCGAATTAAACAATAACTCCTCTGATTACACAGTTCAACATAGGTTATCTGAAATGGGTGATGGCTGAAGATGCAGCTTATATTGCCCACCCATATTCCATCCAAGAATTCAAAAGAAAAACCAAACAGCAGCGATTCCGATTCCAATGTGACAATAAAGTACTTCGTTGTTGTATTTAACCACAATTTTCATATAGCTGCACTGATGTAAAGTCGATTTTACAAGGGCTGGGTTGCATTTAAAGTCATCTGCTTTTACTGTGGCCTCAGCAATCAGAATGAATTAATACATTCAGTGGAATGGAATCTAGTACTTTAACTGAAGGTGTGCGTCACAGATTATGGAGTCGCTCAGTCAAAATATGGAGTTTTTATCAATAAAAGTTTGTCTGGAATGTAAAAGTGTCTCTTCTTGCACTGGCTTCAAGTGTGGGTGGTGTTTTGTACTTTTATTGCTAAAATATAAAAGGAAGCACTACAATGGGTCTCAAATATTTGTAATGTGTCCTGTTACTGCATGACTTTATTGATGATAGAGTATAAACTACATATATAAACTAAACTATATTGATGACTGAACAACTGCCATTCCCCAAAAGATACAGTTATGAACATAACTCACAAAGGATCACACAAGTGATCTGACAAATACATTAACAAGTGATTTATTTTACAGTTGATGCGCCAGTCTTTTTCAGTTATTCTGTAATTAATACTCACACAATCAAATAAATCTCAGTTCAGTCCCTTTTACATTAAGTGGAAATTGTGCTAATTTGGTTTTGACACTTACCTATAAAAGCAAAGGATTTCAGTACTTTCCACAGTGGCGACGTCCGTTGTTGAGCGGCTGATTCCCTCCTGCCTAGACGAACGACAGAAATGGATGGTGTTTAGTTTTTTCAAGCAAGTTCAACACTTATACAGGCACATCTCAAAAATTAGAATATCATGAAAAAGTTCAATATTTTTGTCACTCATTTCAGAAAGTGAAACCCATATATAGATTCATTACAGGGACAGTGATATACTGAAAGTGTTTATTTTAATATTGATGATTATGGCTACAGCCCATATTAACCAACACCTCATCGGCCCACATTTCTATTTAAAAACTATTTTTTAAAGTTTATGTAATATTCTAATTTTTTGCCAAATGGAATTTGGGGTTTTCAGGGGCTATAAGCCATAATCACCCAAATTAAAATAAATAAATGCTTGAAATATATCATGGTCTGTGTAATGAATGATATAATATATGGATTTCTCTTTCTGACACTTTAGAAAATTATATGAATGACTTTATAAATCACTGGTTTGAAAAAGCCCTTTTATATTGTTGAGATTTCGGCTCCTGTGATCTCACCAGTATCCAATATAAACAGGGAAGCTAACCCTGGCATGTGGAAACACATTCTAGCATTAAATTGCACACAATTTAATGCAAAACAAAAACCAGGACTATAACCAGGATTGATATATTTCATCGTATTGCTCTTACAAGCAAATGTTTAGGAGAAAACAAGCGTGAATCAACAGTGGGTATTATCTAGCTACTAGCCAAAACTCGTTAGCTAAAACGAGTTAGCCAGCAAAAAACGGCATTAAATTGCACACAATTTAATGCGCAGCACCAAGTGCAATACAAAACAAAAACCAGGACTATAACCAGGATTGATATATTTCATCTTTTGTTCTCACAAGCGAATATTTAGGAGAAAACAAGCGCGAATCAACAGTTGGTATTATCTAGCTACTAGCCAAAATTCGCTAGCTACAACGAGTTAGCCAGCACAGAACGCGGCTGTATGGCTCAAAAGTGAGCTTACCACCAACAGGATAAATAAGCAAACAGATGCACAATATTACAAATCACTCACCATGGATGGTTCTCTCAACTTCGTATTCAGCTTGTCAGTAGTACGGTTCTATTCTGCGCAGTCATCTGTAGGGTCCGGATCACTCTTCTGACTATGGATCTGCCAGCAAGCAGAGAAAACCCCGCACCTCTTCGTTGGACCACGGTGTAGATTTCCGCAAAACCTAACCTACAACGCTGTCTCTATTAATATCATATTCACTCCGTGATCAATTACAAATGGCGGTCGTGCAGCTTCAACAGAAAACTGAAAACGGACGCTCTCTCTGTGACGTTACGCGCTGACCAATCAGCGGCTAGCAGTCGATTGACGAAAAATCACACCTCGCTTTTTCTCGCTTGTCCCCTGCCCCTAAACTGGCACGAAAATCGTATCGGATAAAGCATGTAGGGAACTGTGGAAAGAGCGAGAAACTGAGTAAAGTAAAAGTAAGTAAAGCTAAGGTGATACTTGTGGAAAAGTACCAAAAGTTTACCCGTCCTGGTACCATGTAATGTTTATTTACTTATAACAAAGACACTTAGTCTTAATCACCATGCCAGCAAGACGTGCTGCCTTTTTATTATCACTTCCGGTTCACATGTTTTACCACTTCCTGAATCTACCTGCTATCTCATGTGATCATACTGCCACCTTGTGGTAACACCTATCAGTACAAGATCATCACCAAAATCTAATCATCTGTTCCCCGTGCCATTACACACCTTTCCTGAAAATTTCATCAAAATCCATTCATAACTTTTTGAGTTATGTTGGTAACAGACAGACAAACAGACAAACAGACAAACAGACCCCGGTAAAAACATTACCTCCTTGGCGGAGGTAATAACCCACATGAACACGACAGAATCCCTCCTTTTTAAACCATTTTGACCCTTCTCTCTCGCCGTCTCAGTCTGCCGTGCTTTCTTTTTTAGAAGTTTCTGTCCTCTCCACAGCATCTCACTCGTACTCGGCGATCAGCACCATCATTCTTACTCCGAACAGCAGGGCCAGGATCTCCATTACAAACTGGCCGAAAGAGGAGCGGCCCGCCAGCAGCTCTGGGAGCACCGTCACCATGGCGATGTAAACTAACCCGCCGGCTGTGAAGGGCAGGATCCGGGGGGGGGGGGGCGGCACCGTCCACGCCTTCGGCCAGCAGGGGGCAGGCTGTTCCGGCCAGAGCTCCGATGGCAGTCACCAGCTGGAGACACATGGCCTGAGGGGAAAAAAGCGCGAGAGGGATGTATTCTTAATGCTGACATTAAATTTCAAGGTTTTCTGCAGCAACTCACGGGGCTTTCAGACCCTACTCATTTAGTCTGGACTTTCAGACTTTTCAGTTTGGTCCAGAGCAAAATTTTGGGTGTTAAACCTCCCCTGAACCACAGTCCAGACCAAACACACTAAACTTGGTCCAGATCCAACTGAATCCTGGTCTGGTTCGCATACAGCAGAGAGTGTCAACAGTCACATCTGGCCCCCCAAATATTACTGAATTCAGGAATAGTTTAGTTCAAACTTGTGAAGAGTTCCGATGGTCAAATTTCTGAGTGTAAGTGAATGCACCATCAGCTTAGCAGACAGGCTGGAGCTCCTCTACAGGAAACCTTTTAATTCACATTATGACGCCAGCCTTAGCTTTTATTTTAATACATGAAACGCTGAATATTGTTGGGTCTTTGTGAAATTATTCAGTATAGTAGAAAATGCATACCTGCAAACATTTAGGGAGGTTTTCACTGGAGCGGTGAGAATTCAGGCATAAACGCTTATATAATAACAGAAAGGACTGTATCTTCGGCCATTTTAATTACTTTTATGAATTTATTTTAAATTTTTGAAATCATTGTTTATTGCAGCTCTGCAAATTAAGTTTAAGATAAATGTGAAGTCACAATTTTACCACAAGCTTTTAAAATTCATTAGGGCAAACACACTAAATTCCTTTTAAAATAGACATAAGTTTAGTGAAAAATCCACACATTGATGTGGGGAAAAAGTAATAAATGTACAAGGAAAATGTCTGAAAATCATCAGAAACCCTTGACATATTTACAAGAACAAATTTCAAATGTGAAATAGTCCTAAATTTACAGCAGCAAAAACAGAAATGAGGAAAAAAGTTCACAATTTAAATGACAAAAATCTTTAATTTTACAACAGGAAAGTCCTTAATTTACAAGAAAACTGTCATAAATTTATAAGAAAATCCACTCAAACTGTCAACAACATAATTGAATTGAATGAATTGAATTGAATTTATTTATTTCGGATAGTGCATTACAGGTTAAAAGAAACTGTATAATATAACAACAATGTCAAATTAGACAAAGACTCCTTCTACTATACAATTCCACGTGAGTTATCCGAAATGGGTGATGGCTGAAGCCGCAGCTTATATTGCCCACCCATATTCCATCCAAGAATTCAAAGGAGAAAAAGAGAAAAACAAGACAAGAGCGATTACAATTTAAAACAAGGCTAAGACAAAATGTGACTGAGAGAAAAAAGAAAACTGAGTTAGTCTAAGTTAAGCGGTTACTATTCAAAAACAAATCTAAGACATAATGTCACAGAGAAAAAAAAGAAAAACTAAGCTATAACACAACACAGGCTGGAAATGTCAATCCTTATGTGAGTTTACATGTCGTCTTGTAAATATGTTTGGAGTATTTCTTCCTTTAGTTTTTGTTTAAATTGTCCAAGCGTTGTACATGATTTTAATTCAGGTCCAAAATCGTTCCATAATCTGACTCCTTGCACTGAAACACAGTGTTGCTTGGTGGTAGTTCTCACTGTAGGCTTTTGAAATATACATGTTCCTCTGAGGTGATATCGTTTCTCCCTTGTTTGGAACAACTTTTGGATATTTGCGGGCATTGATAGATTCTTCACTTTGAACATTATTATTGCAGTTTTAAAGTCAATCAGATCTTTCACCTTGAGAGTTTTTTGTTTAAGAAAAAGTGGGTTTGTTGGTTCCCTGTAAGCTGCTTTGTTGATTATTCTAATAGCTCTCTTTTGAAGCATAAAGAGTGGATATATGTTTGTTTTATATGTATTTCCCCATACTTCATTACAATATGTCATGTATGGGAGTATTAATGAATGATACAAGGTGTATAGTGTGGGTTGATTCAGCAAATTTTTCACTCTGTGTAATATTGCAATTGATTTGGATACTTTACCTTTAATATAATTAATATGTGGCTTCCAACACAGTTTGTTATCAATTATTACTCCAAGGAATTTAGTTTCGGATACCCTTTCAATCTCTACACCATTTACACTGAGTTTGGGTACTGGGTTGTTGTGATGGTTGTTAAAGACTATAAATTTTGTCTTGCTTAAATTGAGCGTTAATTTGTTTGAATCAAACCACAGTTTAAACTTTCCTAATTCTTTTCCGAGTGTATCCAGAAGTTGTTCCAAATTGTTTCCACTGCATAGCAGATTAGTGTCATCAGCAAACAATATTAAGTCCATTTTTTCTGAAACTTTACATATATCGTTTATATACATATTGAATAATAATGGTCCCAAAACTGAACCCTGTGGGACTCCACAGGTGACCTTCAGTAACTCTGAGTTTTTGTTGCTAACACATACATACTGATATCTATTCTTTAAGTAACTACTTAACCAGGACAGTGCTACCCCTCTTATACCACAGTTTTGTAATTTCTTTAATAATAGATTGTGATCTACTGTATCAAATGCTTTTTTAAGATCCAGGAATACTCCAACTGAATACTCTTTATTTTCAATTGCTGTTGATATTTTTTCTGTAAATTCCATTAAGGCATATGCTGTTGTCCTTTTGTGTCTGAACCCATATTGCTGCTCACACAATAAATCATTCTTCAGTATGAAGTTGTCAATTCTCTCATAGAATATTTTTTTCAAGTATCTTGGAAAATTGCGGTAATAGTGAAATTGGTCTATAGTTTGAGAGTCCCCCTCTGTCGCCTGTCTTGTAAATCGGAATTACTTTAGCTATTTTCATTGCATTGGGAAATATGCCTGATTGGAGAGACAGGTTACAGATATATGTCAGTGGTTTTACTATGCATTCGATAACAGTTTTGACTAGTAGCATGTCAATACCATCGCAGTCAGTAGATGTTTTACTTTTGAACGATTTAACAATTTCAATGACCTCTCTTTCGTCTGTGTTCTTTATGAAGATGGTGTCTTTTACAGCAGTGTTATTGCATATTGTATCACCTGTAGGCACCGTAGTGGGTATTTCTCGGGCCAGTTTAGGTCCAATGTTAACAAAAAAATTATTAAATTCATCTGCAGGTGAGGCTATATTCACACTTGGAGTCGTTTTATTATTTTTTGGAATATTAGTTGGGTAGCTAGTATTTCTGCTTTTATTTCCAAGGATACTGTTGATTATTGTCCATGTATTTTTAATATTGTCTTGGTTTTTTTCCAGTTCTTTACTGTAATAGTCTCTTTTACTACATCTTATTATATATGTTAACTTATTTTTGTATGTTTTATACCGTTGCTCTGTTTCTTTTGTCCTTTTCTTTAGGAAAGCTTTATATAATATTTTTTTCTTTTTACACGCCTTTTGTAGTCCTTTGGTTAACCATGGTTTGTCAGCAAATTTGTGTTTAAGCTTTTTTTTAACTAATGGGCAGTTTTTTTCATAAAGAGTGGTTACAATGTTTATAAATGTGTCATAGGCTTCATTTACATCTGATACATAGACTTCTGTCCAGTCTTGCTTCAGCAAGTCCTCTTTAAAAGAACTGATTGCATTTGGTGATTTGTGTCTGAACGATTTTGAAATTTTTTCTGGGTTGGGCCCCGTGTGGCCATGGATAAGTGCAAAGGTTGGCAAGTGGTCGCTTATATCATTTATCAATAATCCACTTTCTATTTTCTTATCGAGAACATTGACAAACAGGTTGTCAATAAGTGTAGCAGAGTGAACTGTGATTCTACTGGGATGTGTTATTGTGGGATATAGACTCATGCTGTACATAGAGTTCATGAACTCTGTAACTACATTTTGTTGATGTGGATTCAGTAGATCAATATTGAAATCTCCACAAATTGCTACCATTTTCTTACTAGTAATATTATTGTACAGCTCGACTAATTTATCTCTGAATGTCTCAATGCAAGTTCCCGGCGTTCTATATATGCAGCTTATGATTAGATTTTTTGTTTTGTCTAGGTCAATCTCAACAGTAACACATTCTAAAATCCCTGGTAGTGCTGAGGACATTTCATTTACAAGCTTACATCTATATAGGTCATCAATATACAGTGCAACACCACCACCCTTTTTTTGAGATCTGTTAATGTAAAACATCTGATATCCCTCTATTGCCATCAGGGGGGCCTGATCTTCATTAAGCCAGGTTTCAGAGACTGCAATAGCTGTGAATTTTCTGTCTAGCTGTTTTAAATAGTCCTGAATCTGTGAGAAGTTTTTGTTGAGACTTCTGCTATTGAAGTGTATTATTGACAGTTTACCATCTATTTGCACTTGACTTTTGAATTGCTTTTCAGTGTAATATTCACAGTGGTTATGAATATTATTGAAAAAGTGGTTATCAGGATCAATATCATTCTCCATCTCTTGTGGTTTATGTTCAGCATAGTGGCATATTTTTAGAGTTTGAGTTTCCTCACTCTGTGTTTCATAGTCAGTGTTCATCTGTATTTATCTAAGTCAGTAGCATCTTTGATCATTATACTCTTTGCTTGCTCAGGTGTACCATTTAGTTTAATCCAAATTCTACAATTTCTTGTCCATGTTGTCTGTATCTTATTTTGTTTTTTTAGCATCCGTGCCTGCTGTGCTAATTCAGCGGGTTTTTTTTGTCAGGTGTTCATTTAGGTAAACTTGAGTTTCCTTTAGCTTTCTGGCCTGCCTCAGTATGTCATTTTTCACCCTCCTGTTCACAAAGCGCATCACAATTGATTTCTTTGTTTTGTTATCTTTCTTCGGTAAAGCATAACAGGCTGAGATCACATTGGCTTCTACCTTAATGTCTTTATCATTAAGGAACTGAAGCACTTGGTTTTCTAAGGACATTGATTCACTTATGGAAGCATGTTCACCATTCAGTCCTGTTGTGGCATGGGCGTATGACTGATATCTGATGTCTAGTCCACTTATAACTAGGTCATCAATGCGAGAACATTGTTCAAGATCCTCGACGCGTTGCTCCAAAAGACGCCCGTGTTGCTCCAGGTCCATAATTTTTTTGTCTTTTTCTTTTATTATTGAATGTAGAGCTTGTACCTCTTCTATTAGGTTTATTATTTTGGCCTGTTGGTTAGTCATTTTGGCCAATTCTTCTAACACAAAGTTCAGAGATTTTTTAATTTCTTCCATTTCCTCTTTTTTGGGTGGCATTTTACTGACCTGTGGATAGAAATAAACAGGGAATCCGGCTAGGCCTCAACTAGCTCGGCCGCTACTGGATCTGTCGCAATGGAGCTCCTGCGCAGCTTCTCCGCCAAGTGACACTGTACAGCTCCGCAGATCACCGCCTTCTATCGCCGCCGCCTGCCTCCGTCTACCTGGCCAGTTATGCCGCACACCGCCGGCGCAGCCAAGATCCACCGATCACCGCCACTCGTCACCGTCTGGCTGGGTGGCTCCTCCGCTGGGCCCCGTCACCGCCAGTTATGCCGCACACCACCGGCGCAGCTGAAATCCACCGATCACCGCTGCCGATCGGTGGCCGATCACCACAGCTCACTGCCATCTGGCTGGGTGGCTCCTCCGCTAGGCCCCGTCACTGATCGCCGTCTGTCTGATAGTTCCTTGGCTGGGCCTCGACTCAGGCCACTGTCCTGCTGGATCCAGGTGGCCCCCGTCTCTCACCAACGCCGCGCCCGAGCTTCCAATCGCCGTCTCGGTTGGTTCGTCCGGTAAGCCCTCACCGGGGACTGAGCCGCTTCGTGTCGGAATTAGGTGACGCACTGGGGCTAGTGTTAAGCTAGCAAGCGTTAGCTTGGCAGAAGCTTCAGATTGAGCGCAGCAGTTCAGCCTGATTAAAGGGGCATTCCAACGGGATTCTGACGGGGGTGGAAATTCAGCCCGTGGGTGTCCGTCACGAGCGCCGATCGCTGTTTAGGTACTTTTAATGGGAAGAAATCAGCGACTTTGTCTCAGCGTTGAAAAAGTCACATCTTAAAGTTTATTTTAAGAGAGCATTTGGCCCTCAAAGTTATTTAGCTCACCTGGAAAAGGCGCAGTGTGAAACCAAACCTAACTGGACCAAATGTGTGTGTGTAAACTATATATATTATACTGTATATATATATAATTTTTGTTGAAAGAGACCATACACAATATTAAAGTTAAATGTTGACATCTGATGCATTGTACCAGAGCTAGCTTTAAACTAATTTACATCTGCAGTCCCTTGGTAAGTCACAATTCATCTTTTCTTCCCTGCCCCTCTTTTCGGCACTCCTGTTAGGTGCCTGTGTAGCCCCCGTACCAGGGGGCGTCAGGGAAGAAAAGGTTAAAACATCATCATGAACAATAATAAAATATTAGTATAGGATGAAACAAAAACGTGAACCTTGGTCCGGACCCTAGTGCGGACTTCCAGGTGTGAAAACTTCCTAAGAATCATATAACTTCTGCACCTACTATATAGACGTTAAATTCAAGACTTTTTAAAACTTTTTATGCCATTTAACCAAATTTAAGCCCTAATAAAAAAAAGTACCAACAACATTTAAACAATGTCCAATTATTCACCTGAACTGAAATTACTGAAAAATTTTGGGACATTAATAAACTTGGACTTGGGTTGATGTTGCAAACAGATACTTAAGTCATTAAGGTAAAACAGAACCACACACACACACACACACACACACACACACACACACACACACACACACACACACACACACACACACACTCATCTAAGTCTTTTTATGTTACAGGTACATCTAAAAAATATAGAATATCATGAAAAAGTTCAATATTTTTTGTCACTCATTTCAGAAAGTGAAATCCATATATTATATAGATTCATTATAGAGAGAGTGATACAGTATATTTCAAGTATTTATTTATTTTAATTTTGATGATTATGGCTTACAGCCCATGAAAACCCCAAATTCACTTTCTCAAAAAAATTAGAACATCACATAAAATTAATTTAAAAAAATAGTTTTTTAATAGAAATGTTGGCCGACTGAAAAGTATGTCCATGTACACACTAATACTAATACTAATACTTGGTCTGGGAAAATTTTGGATTAAATTACTGTATCAGTGTGGCGTGGCATGGAGGTGATCAGCCTGTGGCACTGCTGAGGTGTTATGAAGGTCCAGGTTGCTTTGATAGTGACCTTCAGCTCGTCTGCATTGTTGGGTCTGGTGTCTCATCTTCCTCTTGACAATACGCCATAGATACTCTATGGGGTTTAGGTCAGGAGAGTTTGCTGCCCAATCAAACACAGTGATGCCATGGCCATTAAACCAGGTTTTGATACTTTTGGCAGTGTGGTGGTGGTGGGGGGGTGCCAAGTCCTGCTGGAAAATGAAATCAGCTTCTCCATAAAGCTTGTCAGCACAGGGAAGCATGAAGTGCTCTAAAATTTCCTTGTAGACGACTGCACTGACTTTAGTCTTGATAAAACACAGTGGACCAACACCAGCAGATGGCATGGTTCCTCAAATCATCACTGACTGTGGAAACTTCACACTAAACCTCAAGCAACTTAGATTCTGTGTCTCTCCACTCTTTCTCCGGACTCTGGGACTTTGATTTCCAAATGAAATGCAAAGTTTACTTTTATCTGAACAGAGGTCATGTGCTGGTGTTTGTCCACTGTGTTTTATCAAGACCAAAGTCAGCGCAGTCATCTACCAGGAAATTTAAGAGCACTTCATGCTTCCCTCTGCTGACAAGCTTTATGGAGAAGCTGATTTCATTTTCCAGCAAGACTTGCCCCCCCCCCCACACACACACACACACTGCCAAAAGTATCAAAACCTGGTTTAATGACCATGGCATCGCTGTGTTTGATTGGCCAGCAAACCCTCCTGACCTAAACCCCATAGAGAGTCGATGGAGGATTGTCAAGAGGAAGATGAGAGACACCAGACCCAACAATGCAGACGAGCTGAAGGTCACTATCAAAGCAACCTGGACCTTCATAGCACCTCAGCAGTGCCACAGGCTGATCACCTCCATGCTACGCCACATTGATATTGTAATTAATCCAAAAGGAGCCCCGATCAAGTATTGAGTGTGTACATGGACATGCTTTTCAGTCGGCCAACATTTCCATTAAAAAACTATTTTTTAAAATTAATTTTATGTAATATTCTAATTTTTTGACAAACTGAATTTGGGGTTTTCATAGGCTGTAAGCCATAATCATCAAAATTAAAATAAATAAACACTTGAAATATATCACTCTCTGTGTAATGAATCTACAGTATATACGATATGAGTTTCACTTTCTGAAATAAGTGACAAAAAATATTGAACTTTTTCATGATATTCTAATTTTCTGAGATGTACCTGTATTTTACATAAGTGAATAACAAACATTTAGGGCATCCATGCCAAGTCTAAAAAAAACAACGTTTAATTTTAAAATATCGGGGCACCACCTCAGCTCATCATCAGAGCTCTTCACCAGTCTCCCCCTTCTCTCCACCCCTCACAAACATGGCAGCTTTCGGTAGCAGCATGTTACCATATCCAGGCTGTAATGGCTTGTCTCAAAACAAAGCATGTGTCAAACATAAATACAGTAAAACACATTTACACATGTAACCAGACCAGGGGTTTTTGTTCCCTTGTTAACCTGCGGCTGAATCTTACGTTGCGCTCAGGCAGCTAACTGCTAGCTGTGATCCAGGAGGCTGTGTTGTCATAGTGCGTCCATGATAGGGAAGCAAGTTATCGATTAATTCATTAATCATTAGTTGATTCACCTTATCAACTTTCCTTGGACAACAGATGGACATTAGCCACTGGTTATAATCTGGCAAGTTTACATTGATTGATATCAATGTTCATTAACCTGCACTGTCCTTAAAGAGCAATCGATCGATTAATGATTAATTGACAAGCAGCAATTTTCCAGAGAATTTGAATTTCCCTTGGTACAATATGGTCTATCTTTAACATATAAAAAGTTAATTACCGTTTTGGATATACTGAATAAAACATGAACATCATATTCTTTAATGATTTATTATACCATTTGCATTTTTTACTACAGACAATGGCATTTTTTATAGTTTAAAAAATGCTGTACTGTATAGTGTGCACTATTTGCTGGTGTATCTTAGTAAATTAAAAATGTCATGATTTTTAATTTATTTTAAAAACTATGAGCAAATTCTAAAATGTAACATAAGATAAGATAAGATAAGCCTTTATTAGTCCCACAATGGGGAAATTCCAGGATTGCAACAGCACAGGGATAGCAACACTCAGAGCAACAATCAGAAGGCAAGAGAAAAACAAGAGCAGCGAGCATACATATGTACATATAAATATATAGACACACAGTGCGGAGCATTGTAGCTAGATGGAATAAATATATGAGTATATAAACACAGTGCGGAGCATTGTAGCTAGATGGAATAAATATATGGGTATATAAACACAGTGCGGCGCATTGCGGCTAGATGGAATATATATATATATATATATATATATATATATATATATATATATATATACATACATTTAATTATAATTTAATTTAATTATAATTTATATTACAAAAAAAAATAACTTTCAAGTTCTAATTTACTGAGTTGCACTAGCAGACTGTTAACAGGAAAATAAGCCGAGCTGCTTCATCTGTTACATGTTAAGGCTGCGTGTCCACTAAACACATTTTTTCAGCTGTGGGCGACTGTTTTCCATTCATTCTCTATGTAGTCCAGCATCTACAGCGCTGAGCGCCCTCGGCACTGAAACACTCTTGGCAGTGGCCACTTTTTGTCAGGGTGCTCAGGGCTGAAAAAAGTTCAACTTTTCAGACTCTAGCTGAGCTCATCAATGTCAGACCTTTCTAAGCAGCCAATCAGAATTAAAGAAGGGCGGGACTTAGGATGGCGGTACAGTCTGTACCCAGACTCCTGTTTTCTTTTCTGTGTCATCATATTTTGCTTCCAGAGCTGCTACTAATGCCAGAATACATGTCCCGTCCATTGTTAGAGACTGCTATTAAAAAAGAAGTAGAAAGTTTGACTATAGGAAAAGCGGAAGTGCTGAGCTGTGAGTGACAAGCTGTTGCTAGGATACAGGGCACAGAGTTGTTTTGTTTGTTTTTTCCCCCAGAGTGCAGCACAAAAACGATGAAAAAAAAAAAGACGTTCAGAGCGATCGGACAGCAAAAAATGTGATTGGTAGACATGCAGCCTAAACCAGGGGTCTGCAGCCTTTGCCAACCAAAGAGCCATTTTGCCCGTCTCGGACTAAAATAGAAGTGGCTGAAGGCTGCAACAGTAATTTAACCTTTAAAATAAAGACTATGCTGCTTATAAAGTTTTTTATATATTCATAGCTCTGAATATTACACTGGACAACACCAAATTTATTGTCTCAGTTTTTTTTTAGCTGATTTAGGACAATTTTGATGTGCTGAATCCAAAAATCACATTGGTTTTGCTCAATCAGATCAACTTTCTGAATTATGACCACATTATTTTATACATTTTTTGTTTACATGTAGGGGTATTTTCGATTTATATGATGCAAAAATCTTTTTTATATCTTGAAATTCTCTGAATTTTGAACAATGATGACGTAACATTCAATTTTACAAGAACTTGTCTTTATATAAAGGTAAGTCCATGCACAGTACTAATTAAGTACTAAGTACAGGTTTTTACTTTGCACCTGATCAAGAGAAACGGATGTCATTTTCGGATTCAGTGGTGCAAAA
>CM035839.1:429846955-430009343 GCA_020510985.1 Pholidichthys leucotaenia | reverse complement strand
TTAGTCCCACAACGGGGAAATTCCAGGATTGCAACAGCACAGGGATAGCAACACTCAGAGCAACAATCAGAAGGCAAGAAAAAAAACAAGCAAGCAAGAGCAGCTAATATACATATGTACATATTACTATAAAATATATATATACACACAGACACACAGTGCAGAGCATTGTAGCTGGATGGAATAAATATATGAATATATGAACACACAGTGCAGAGCATTGTAGCTAGATGGAATAAATATGTAAATATATAAACACCCACAGTACGGAGCATTGCAGCTAGGTGGAATAAATATGCAAGTATATAAACACACACAGTGCGGAGCAATGTAGCTAGATGGAATAATATGTAGATATATAAAAACACAGTGCGGAGCATTGTAGCTAGATGGAATAAATATATAGATATTGTGGCGATGTTAAAATAAGACACGGCGTCTGGAGTTTTAATGAAGTTTATTGATCAAATCATCGCCATCACGGAGCTCACCCCAGCTGCTGTATAAGCATGCTGGGGATCGCTCTCAGGCTCTCATGAGCTGTAGTCAGAAGCAGTCAGAAGAAGAACAGATGGTGAACATATGAATTCAGCCACTTAAATACCCAGCAACGGACAATACATCAAAGGCATTTTATCATCAAAGGAAATGCATTCAGACATGTGACATTTGTACCACAATGCGAGCAGGAAGCATGAATGTTTGCATTTGCATCATACATATCCACAGGATGCTGGTGCCTGAACTAAGCACAGGAAGGCTGCCTATTGATCTCAACACACACATCTCACTGTCCTGTTAATTGCTCTAGTCGAGCGCTGTGTTTGTCCGTGGCTGCTGTGGGGGGGTACCCCATAATATATAAATATAAACACACCCAGTGCTGAGCATTGTAGCTAGATGGAATAAATATGTAAATATATAAACACACACAGTGCAGAGCATTGTTGCTAGATGGGATGAAACAGCATAACCGTCTACTTAGTTATCCTACATGGTATGATTATGTGCCCATACATATTCTCACCCTCCATAGCGACCGGTATGTTCCTAGTTGTATGCCGGAGGGGACCATTGTATAAGTCTATTGCATCTTTTGCATTCAAAAAACTATTAGTTTGTTACGTCTTTTTGCTATCTCTGCGAGCAGCCCTGCTTAGGTTGTACAGTCTGACAGCCGTTGGTAGGAAAGACCTGCGAAACCTCTCGGTTGTGCACCTGGGATGATGTAGTCTGCTGCTAAATGAGCTCCTCAGTGCATCCAGTATGTCCTGCATAGGGTGGAACTCGGACTCCAGCAGAGATGACAGTTTAGCCACCGTCCTTCTCTCTCCTATCTCCTCCATCGGATCAAGGCGCTGCCCCAGGACAGAGCTAGCTTTCTTAATCAGTTTGTTCAGTCTCTTCCTATCGGCTGCAGTAATGCCACTGCCCCAGCAGACCACTCCAAAAGTGATGGCTGATGCCACCACCGTGTCATAGAATGACTTCAGCAGCGCCCCTTGTACACCAAAAGACCTGAGTCTCCTCAGCAGGAACAGCCTGCGCTGTCCCTTCTTGTAGAGTGCATCAGTATTGTGTGACCAGTCTAGTTTATTGTTCAGATGAACACCCAGGTACTTATAGGATGTCACCATCTCGATGTCTGTTCCCTGTATATTTACTGGTGCTGTGAGGGGCTGCCCATGCCTGCGGCAGTTCACCACCAGCTCCTTAGTTTTCCTCGCGTTGATCTGGAGGCAGTTCCGATGGCACCAGTCCACGAAGTCCTGGATAAGCCCTCTGTACTCAGCTTCATCTCCGTTGGAGATGAGACCAACGATCGCAGAGTCATCAGAGAACTTCTGTAGATGGCAATGTGTTGTGTTGTGTGAGAAGTCCGCAGTATAAAGAGTGAACAGGAAGGGAGCCAGCACCGTTCCCTGGGGGGCCCCCGTGCTACTGATGATCGTGTCGGAAACACAGTCCCGGGTTCTCACAAACTGAGGCCGGTTCGTGAGGTAGTCCAGGATCCATGATGACAGGTGCTGGTCCACCCCTGCGCGCAGCAGCTTGTCCTTCAGGATCATCGGTTGGATGGTGTTGAAAGCACTGGAGAAGTCAAAGAACATGATCCTCACCATATTCCCGGGCTTCTCCAGGTGGGACAGAGAATGGTGAAGGAGGAAGATCACCGCATCCTCCACCCCAATGCCATGCTGGTAGGCGAACTGGAGTGGATCCATCGCTGGTTCCACCAGGGGGCGGAGATGAGCAAGGAGCAGTCTCTCCAGGGTCTTCATCAAGTGGGACGTCAAGGCCACCGGTCTGTAGCTGTTCAGGTCTTTGGGGTGGGAAGTTTTTGGTACAAGTACCACACAAGATGTTTTCCACAGCTGTGGTACCCTCCCCAGTTTCAGGCTCATGTTGAAGATATACGTCACAGTCCCACACAGCTGGTCTGCACAGGACTTGAGGAGCTTTGCGCTGATGCCGTCCGGTCCCGACGCCTTCCTTGCCTTGATCTTCCTCAGCTCCGTCCTCACCTGGGTCTTGGTCAGGGTCAGGATGGGGGGCCGTGTGTTGGGAGTGGGGGGGGTGTCGGTGGAGTGGGGAGTGGGCAGCAGAACTTGATTTCTTAGAGGCAGCAGTGGTTGTTGTGCAGACAGGGGGGAGGGCGGTTGGTCAAATCTATTGAAAAACAGATTCAGGTTGTTCGCCCACTCCCTGCCCCCCGTGGCCTGGGGGGAGGTATTCTGGAGCCCCGAGATGGTTTTGAGGTTTCTCCAGACCCCGCTGATGTCGCTCTGTTGCAGCTTGTCCTCCATCTTCTTCCTGAAGCTGTCCTTGCCTTCTCTGATCTTTCTCCTCAGCTCCCTCTGTACGGACTTTAGCATCTCCCTGTTCCCCGACCTGAAGATCCTCTTCTTCTCTCTCAGAAGTGTTTTTATCTCAGGGTTGATCCAGGGTTTGTTGTTTGAGTGACGCCGTATGGTCTTGGTGGGAACGGATTTGTCCACACAGAAGCTGAGGTAGCCCGTGAAGGTGTGAATGAGGCCATCGATGTCCTCACCATGTGGATCGCAGAGCTGCTTCCAGGCGGTGGCTTCAAAACAGTCCTTTAGAGTGTCCATTGTCTCCTCAGACCATAACTCCACAGTGTGCATGGCCGGAGGTTGTCTGTGCACTAGGGGTTTGTACACCGGCCGGAGATGAACCAAGTTGTGATCCGATCTCCCGAGTGGGGGGAGTTGTGATGAGGTGTACGCCTCCTTAGTGTTTGCGTAGAATAAATCCAGTGTTTTATTGTCTCTAGTGTGGCATGTGACATACTGGGTGAACGTGGGTAGAATGGGAGACAGTGAAACGTGGTTGAAATCGCCTGAGATGAGGAGAAGAGCATCTGGGTGTTCTGTCTGCAGCCTGCTGGTTACTGAATGGATGACGTCACGCGCTGTCCCAGCGTTCGCCGTCGGATTTGCATAAACAACAATGCAGATCACGTGTGAGTGTTCTCTCGGGAGATATGTAGGCCTCATGCTAACAGCTAGCAACTCAATGTCTTTGCTGCAGTGTCGTTGTTTAACAGTGATATGTCCCGGTCTGCACCAGTTGTTGTTAACATACATTATCACTCCACCGCCCCTTGCTTTGCCACTGTCTGGTGTTCGGTCAGCTCGTATCATGTGAAAACCCTCCAGCTCAATGTTAGCATCTGCTGCTAGTTCAGTTAGCCACGTCGCAGTAAACAAAAGGAGAGAGCACTCCCGGTAAGTGCTATCATAACGGGAGATAGGCGCTAGCTCATCTAACTTTCCCAGTATCGACCGTACATTTCCCATGACAACAGATGGAAGGGAGGGTCTGTACCTTATATTTTTTGTCCTCCGCCTTACTCCAGCCCGGCAGCCGCGACGCTTTCGCCTCAATTCTCTCGGTATGTCGAGTTTTTCCAATGGGACCAGGTGGCGGTTAAATGCTAGCAGCTCTTCCCTGTTGTATCGTATCCTGCTATAAACAGTGGCTCCGTCCACCGGCTCAGGAGACATTTGGGACGATCTGTGTGTCCGTGATATAAGTGGGGTGAAAAAAAAAAGACTGATCAAAAGAGAGAGGAAGGGAAAAAAAACTCGGAATCGAGCCGCTGTTGCAAAAGGCAGCCTACTCGTGTGGCGCCGAGAGGTATAAAGAGTGAAAATTAAGTACAAGGATGATTTCTACCCTTACCTTCTTCCTAAGTCTCACTCCACTGCCGACCAGCTGTCATTCACTGTGCCTGGGTCCCAGAAAGCCAAAGTGCAGGTGTTGCGCTCTGCTGATCGTTGGTCAACTGGAACCTGTGAGAACTCGATTCTTAAAGCCTACATTGACACCATCGACAAAAGTGAACACTACATCTACATAGAGAACCAGTTCTTCATCAGCTGCTCCGATGACAAGACCGTGTATAATGGGATTGGTGATGCTATTGTAAATCGAATCCTGCGTGCACACAGAGAGCACAAGAAGTACAGAGTGTTTGTGGTGGTCCCTCTGCTTCCGGGGTTTGAAGGAGACATCAGTGCAGGGAGTGGAAATGCCATTCAGGCTATTCTGCACTTCACTTACAGGACCATGTGCCGTGGGGAACACTCAATTCTGGCAAGACTTAGTGAAGTGAAGGACCAGTGGACAGAGTACATCACATTCTGCGGCTTGAGGACACATGCCCAGCTCTCCAAGTCACTTGTCACAGAGCTCATCTATGTTCACAGCAAGACTTTGATCGCCGATGACCGCTGCTATATCATTGGATCCGCCAACATCAACGATCGCAGCATGCTGGGCAGCCGAGTCAGTGAGTTGGCAGTGTTCGTGGAAGATGAAGTTAACACTGCTGTCATAGACTCCATCTGACTGTTTGAGCTCAGGTGCCCTTTCACATATTCTTTGTTGGAAGTAGTCCTCTATTAGTAGTAGTAGATTAGTTTATTTGACAGGGACAGTGCAATAAACATAGACAATTAATCAAAGGCAATCAATTTGATGTGTTGCACATAGAGTGTATAGCTATTAGCTTATTTGCAACTCTTGTCCCTGGATGGGCTTTAGAAAAAAGAATCAAGTAAAGATGAAAAAAAAAAAATACACAATAACCACATACATCAATGCAGAAAGATTACTTTATTGTATCTTTATTGTATCTTTCAAACAATGTCACATCTGCTCTCAGTTTCCGTTTCAAAGCTCTTCATCACTGCTGCCTGAAGTGTCAGCTAGTTGCAGACCTTTATTTTCCAGCTGCAGCCTAATTTGCTCTCCAGGTACATGCATAACAGCAGAGCTTACTTGTGGTGTTTCCATGGCTTCAATTTCAAGGGTTTTTCCCTTGCCAGCAACATTCTGCAGGATTAGCTTCACATTTCGCTTTATTTCTACTGGTGTATCACTGCCAAAGGTATGGAGCTTTAAAGTCTCTTTTTTCACAACTGGAAGTCCTAACACCTTTACCTGCTTCTCCAGCACAAAACTTTGCTGACTTCATCCAGAGATGAGAAAAAGCGCTATATAAGTGAACGCCATTTCCTACACTTGTCTTTAGTGTGTGTGGGGCTATGGAAGAGATAACAGCATCAGTTGGTTCTGGGCTGTCATTAAGAGGTTCAGTGTGTTCACCCTTATCACACATTGTTGGATGGTGTCTTCGTCCACACAAGTTACATGTGATGCTCTTAGCCCGGCAGAATTTTGTCACATGCCGCTGCCCAAGGCATACAAAACATCTCCCCATCTTCCTCAACTTGTCCTTCTGCAGGCTGGGTGTATTTTCTGTACATTGTTCAGACTTATGACTTAAGCTGTCACAGAATATGCAGCCTTGAGGAACATTTGAGCTGCTAGTGTGGAGTGCTGCTGCAGATGGCAAGTTTGGTTTCCGAAATTTTCTACTTTCTGCATCTGGCTTGCAATGGTGCTGGAAGGTAGACTGAGGGACCTTAATAATGCTGCTCACTTTAGTAAGGTGCATGGCACGCTCTCTGCTTTCAACCTCTTGCTGTAAAAAGGCAATGAGCTTGGGAA
Source organism: Pholidichthys leucotaenia (assembly GCA_020510985.1). Taxonomy (NCBI): domain Eukaryota; kingdom Metazoa; phylum Chordata; class Actinopteri; order Cichliformes; family Pholidichthyidae; genus Pholidichthys; species Pholidichthys leucotaenia. The sequence continues at coordinate 430,003,304 of CM035839.1, read as the reverse complement.
CCTTAAACACATGCTCTGAACTTGTTTTATGTGTGTAAGCAAGAGTGAGATCATCTGGAGTAATATGGGGCACAGCAAGCCACCATATGAATCTGAGACAACTCCAACCCTCTGATCTGGACCTCACATTCGTCATAAAGCTGTCTCAAAGCGACAATATCTGAGGATCTCTTGACTGGACTTAGGTTTAGCAGCTTTGTCATGTGTGCACTCACTATCAAGTCCTTCCTTCCAAATCTCTCTTTGAGCATGTCTATGGCAGCGTCATAGTTGGAGTCAGTCATTTTTAGGCCCGAAATGGCTCTTGCTGCAGGACCCACAAAATAGGACTTCAGATAAGTAAACCTTTCAGTTTTGCTCAGCTCACTATTTTCGTGGATAGCAGTCTCAAACTGATCCCAGAATTCTTTCCATTTTGATATGTCACCATCATATTTGTTTATGTACAGCTTTAGCAACTTCACTGATGGCCTATTAGTTACTCTGCTGGAATGCGTACTCACATCACTCAGCCGTGAGGAGCCTCGTTCAGCTGCTGGGTGGTCATCTCGTTCAGTAATTCTTGTTGCTCGGGACTTCCATAGATTAAGGTTATCCTGGTACTTCATAGTTTTAATTATATCTGCCTCCAGGTCATCCATCGGTATCTCCTCTTCAATCTCTATTTCCAATTCTAGGAGATTCTTTTCTTTAACCGACAACATGGACAGCAGTTCTCAGAGACGGTCACAACTCACATTATCTTTGCATGACTCCTTCTCAATAGTCCACAGCAGCTTTGTTGCAGATGCTCGTACAAGTCCTCATTTTTGTTTCAGTCTCTGTAGCTGTTCCGTCATCTTGTTCAGTTGTTCTCTTGCTAGCTAGTTGGCTAAAGCTGTCTGTCGGCAGAATCCTTTTTCCACGTCTCCCGGGTTTTGGTACCAAAATGTTCAGTCATTTGATAGTGGCTTAAGCTAAGCTCCCACAACACCCTTCTTCTTGTTTTAACTATTTAATAACGGTCTGTAAATTCTTACAGGATAACTGCACGGCATAAACTGTCTGTCATCATCTTTTTAGCTAGCAGTGAACTGTGAGCTACTAGCCACCTTTTTTCTGCCTTTTTTTCTGGCTCTTCAGGCTCAGCTTAACCTTAGCTTGATCACTACTGCCACCATGTGGTCAAGGTAGTTGGAGAAAACACATGAATGAATAAATTCAGTATGTTTTATCTGAAACACAACAACAATATTATGAACTGTTTTTCTCAAATTTTTAAACTAAATAATGAAATTAATTACTATACTATTAACCAAAAAGATACAACACCCTGCCTCTTGCCCAAAGATGCGGGGATGGGCTCCAGCCACCCCACCCCCACCCTCCGCAAACCAAAAAGGATTAAGCGGAAGAAGATGGATGGATGGATGTTATGCTGAATAACTTTTCTTCAACGGTTTTCTTTAAAATGTCATTGAAAAGCAGGATGTGGACTGATAAAATGTTCTTGATTTTGCAGCTGTAGTGAACCCTGAGATCCAGGAAAAGATACTTCCTAGAGTCTGAATGAAACAACGAAGCTCACAGTGAGTTTGTTCATGTGTTCATCAAAGCTGTTTTGTAAAATGGTTCTGCAACTGTTTCTTTATTCACAGTGAAACTAGTGTAAAGCTTTAGAGTCCATATGCAAAGGTTGGTTGTACAAGCCAACAGATGCTTTCAGAAGATTCACATCTGTGGTTTAAATCGTAAATATTATCTTTAATAATTGTGTAAACTGACTAAATTTTGAAGACACATTTCCTGAACTGTCATGAACCCTCCCATGCGCTTTTCCACAGCGCACTGCGAGGGGAGAAATAATGAGGATTTACATACAGGGATCCACCAACACACATTTATTAACATAAAGACTCACAAAAGGTATGACAGTACACTTACAGTGGACATTCAGGGGCTGGCATCACCTCACGAACGCATGAGGTGAGACGTGTGTCCACGCTGGCATCCCACAGCCGGAATCGCTATGAGAACGCACAAGAACCATGGGCTGCGTGGAGTGGATACATGCCGTAATGAAGCTGACAGTTCACTGAATCTCCACACACGCAGCCAGTCAATCAGTTAGTCAAAGACCCAGCAGTGCGTGACTGGCAAAAGGTGCTTAAGTTCACGCACTGCTGGTTATGGCATAATGAGGAGCACCTGGGCGAGGACCGGGAAAGATGATTAACGGGGCTGGGAACAGCTGATGGTAATGAGAGCGAGAGGGGGCGGGGTTGGACCGTCAACAGCGCTCACAAAAAGTAGGTCACAGCAGCTGTCTAACAGCTGCCAGTGAGACGGTGGCTATGGATACGGAAGGCAGACTGAAATACATAATATACACATATGCTGCGGCACCTAGACCCACAGAGAGGGCAGGACCGAGCCGGGGAAACCAAGCCAGCTCGGCTCCTGACATGAACAAATTAATTTATTAAATAACAAGCACATACCAGTGCTTCATAATAACTCAATGATGACTAATTTATGTCCTAATTACACAGTACTTATATTCATTTCTGCTCCTGAAACATCCAGACATGTACTGTAAATTAATCTTTTTTGTTCCTCTATTCTTTTCTTCCCTTTAGGTTTGTGGATAAATTTATTCAAGGAGCAAATTAGCATCAGGGAGCAAAGTCATCATGATTTCCTCCATAAACTCTAAATTCTTTGGGCTGTTTATCACTTGATTTGAAAAGTAATTTAGTTCTATATAATAGGAAAAGCGTTTGAAAATGCTTTCTAAGATTTTAAATGGCGGCATTTATTTCCCCAATAAAAGCAGAACTGTATTCAAGTGATTCTAAATAATGACATCATCAAATCTTTCACCTTACAAATACATCTGTTCTCTGTTTTTCTGTAACAAACCCTTGAAATTTACAGTTAAGAATTCTGGTGTTGGTTTTTTAAACACAATAGATCTATAATCAATATTGATCATTTAATCCTTTTTCCATAAACACTCACTCCCCTTTATATCCTCTAATGGCACAAAAATGTTCCTTAATTCAGACTAATTGTTCAGCCAGGGTAAGGGAAAATGCTGCAAACCTGTCAGTAATATGCAAAAACATGTAAATGAGATTTAAATGATCTGTCCTCCAATTATTGCTGAACTCTTGGGTCTCTAGTTATTCCCAGCATATTTAACCTCTGAGCCGACACTCTGGGATTGACTCCAGCCTCTTTAACCTTCTCTGACATTAAATACAGAAAATGGATCAGTGGAGTTTTGCATCACTTTAGTAATTTTTCACCTTTATCTGGTTCTGCTGCAGGTTTCTTCCTGCTAAAAGGGAGTTTTTCCTCTCCACCGTCACCAAGTGCTGCTCACAGGGGATCGCCTGATTGTTGGGGTCTGTCCTACAGTTGAAAGTGCTGTGAGACAACTGTTGATGTGAAGATGCACGATACAAATAAAGTTGAATTGTAATTACTTGGAAACAGATTTCCAAACATTTCGGCCAAACATTTCGGACTGTTCTCACCCTCTGCATAAATACTTTGAACTTCTTCCATCTGGTAAACGATTCCGGAGCATCAGAGGCAGAACCACCAGACTGATCAACAGCTTCCTTCCACAAGCTGTCAGGATGCTGAACAGCTGACCCGGAATCTCTCATACGCACTACTGCACCTACGGACATTTTTTCCCAAGTATGTCTCAGGGATGTGTGAATGGATGGGGGGTGGGGGTGGGGGGGGAGCTATGTGGGAGTGTGTCTTAAATCATGCTGCTTCTTATATGGATGCCGAGAGAAACGCAATTTCATCTTGCCTGCACAACAGTTGTATGTACAGCAATATGACAATAAAGTTTGATTTGATTTGATTTTTTTACTCAGTCTCAAGCATTTAATTTGAATAAATCAAAAATCCATCTCTCTGAACGTGTCTGTAATATTGGTTCCAAATTTAATCTCCAGTTTTGTAAATATTTTGTGTGTATATTTTCCTTTGAGAATGATAGAAAGTTAATATTGTGTTGGTTCTTCCTCGGCCTAAAAACTAATTTATGTCTTTGAAGTTGTTTGTTAGTGATCAACATTATGAAGTTGTTTTCATATATTTTCTGGAACGTGTTTAAAGTTGGTTGAGTTTAGATTTTCTCTTGGTTGTACGTTTTATGTTTTCAGCTCACTGCTAAATTTGGGAAATATTTTCTTTTTAATATTTCGATACTTTCCCTCCTCTTTGATAAACATTTAGAATGAACAGTGATGGTCAAATCATGGATTTGGTATGTGGGAATGTTTTGAATGTTAGTCTGAATGGACCGAAGTCTTCTACCTGTGGGGAGGGGGGCAAACAGTACGTGACCAGGGTGTGAAGGATCGGCTATGATCCAGCCTGCACGCCTCCGGGTCCTGGAGATGTACAGATCCTGGAGGGATGGGAGCTTGCAGCCGATCACCTTCTCAGCAGCGCGCACGACACGCTGCAGCCTTAGACTGTCCCTGGCAGTGGCTCCTGCGTACCACACGGTTATGGAGGTGGTGAGGATGGACTCGATAATGACTGTGTAGAACTGCACTAACATCTTGGTGGGTAGCTTGAGCTTCCTCAGCTGCCGCAGGAAGAACATCCTCTGCTGGGCCTTTTTGATGAGGGAGCTGATGGTCGGCTCCCACTTGAGGTCCCGGGTGATGGTGGTGCCCAGGAAGCGGAAGGAATCTGCAGTAGTGATGGGAGAGCCTGAGAGGGTGAGGGGGGGCAGAGGGGTTGTGACTTTCCTGAAGTCCACGATCATCTCCACTGTCTTCAGAGCGTTCAGCTGCAGATTGTTGTGGCTGCACCAGGACGCCAGCTGGGCCACCTCTCTCCTGTAGATGGATTCGTCGCCGTTGGAGATGAGCCCAATGAGGGTGGTGTCGTCCGCAAACTTGATCAGCTTGACAGACTGGTGGCTGGAGGTGCAGGAGTTGGTATAAAGGGAGAAGAGTAGGGGTAAAGTACACAGCCTTGGGGTGATCCGGTGCTGATGCTAACAGAGTCTGAGACAGTCTTTCCCAGCCGCACATGCTGCCTCCGGTCCATCAGGAAGTCGGTGATCCACCTGCAGAGGGAGTCAGGCACGTTGAGCAGGGACAGCTTGTCCCAGAGCAGAGCGGGGTGGATGGTGTTGAATGCAGAGATGAAGTCCACAAACAGGATCCTGGTGTAGGTTCCCGGGGAGTCCAGGTGCTGCAGGATGGAGTGGAGGGCCAGGTTGACTGCGTCATCCACAGACCTGTTGGCTCGGTAGGCAAACTGCAGCGGGTCCAGGAGGGGAGTGGTGATGGACTTGAGGTGGGGCAGGACCAGGCGCTCAAAGGACTTCATGACTACAGAGGTGAGCGCTACAGGTCTGTAGTCGTTAAGTCCAGTGATCCATGGCTTCTTGGGGACAGGGATGATGGTGGAGGTTTTGAGGCAGGTCGGCACATGGCATGACTTCAGGGAGGTGTTAAAAATGTCTGTGAAGACAGGAGTCAGCTCTTCCGCACAGTGTCTCAGGGTGGAGGGAGACACGCCGTCCGGACCGGGGGCCTTGTGCGGGTTCAGTCTGGAGAACTGTCTGTGCACGTCCTGCTCACTGATGACAAGGGCAGGGGGGGAGGGGGGCACCTTTGATGAAGTGGGGACCGTGGAGGCAGTGGCGCTGGGGGGAGGGGGAGATGGACACAGCTGACGAGGTGTCAAAACGGGCATAATGTTGGGACAGTCTTTGACAAAGGGCTTTGTCATCCTGACCTTTAGAAGCCTGAGGCCGATAGTTGGTGATAGCTGTAAGCTGGACTAGCCTGCCACAATTTCAATATCCAGCTTATTTTCATCCATCCATCTTCTTCCGCTTGATCCTTTTCGGGTCGCGGGGGGCTGGAGCCTATCCCAGCATCTTTGGGCGAGAGGCAGGGTACACCCTGGACAGATCGCCAGTCCATCGCAGGGCCAACACAGAGAGACAGACAACCATTCACTCTCACAGTCATACCTAAGGACAATTTAGAATCCCCAGTTTTTCATGCCAGTTAACCTAACTTGCATGTTTTTGGCATGTGGGAGGAAACTGGAGAAATCCCGGAGTAAACCCATGCAGACACGGGGAGAACATGCAAACTCCACACAGATCACTGTTGGTCGGGGGCTGGGATTGAACCCAGGATCCCCTGGCTAAGGGTGAGTTGCTGTGCTGCCGCAGCGCTAACCACTCCGCCACCGCGCTGCCCATCCAGCTTATTTTTTGCTTATTTTTTCCCATTAAAATCTGATGTGTTTTCAAAGTGTTCCCTTTATTTTTTTGAGCAGTATATACTGTATATATATTTAATTTAAATTTAAAAAATAAATTAAAGCAATTTAATTAATTTAAATTTTAATTAAATATAATATGTAATACTCAAAGCTCAGTCATGGAGTTCCACAGGGATCTGTGCTAGGCCCGACTTTTTTTAGTTTATATATGCTTCCGTTAGGCAACATTATTAGAAAGCACTGTATACATTTTCATTGTTATGCTGATGACACACAATTATACCTGTCAATGAAGCCAGATGATAGTAATCAATTAGCCATGTTAGAAGCCTGTCTTAAGGAAATCAAAGCTTGGATGACTTGTAATTTCCTGCTGTTAAATTCAGATAAGACTGAAGTCATTCTTGTTGGTCCAAAAAACCTTAGAAATTCCTTTCCAAATCAAACTTTCAGTTTAGATACGGTTACTCTTTCTCTTAATAGCTCTGTGAGGAACCTTGGAGTTATTTTTGATCAGGATTTGTCCTTCAATTCACATATTAAATTTGTTTCTAAGACTGCCTTCTATCATTTGCGTAATATTGCCAAGATTAGGAGCATCTTGAGTGATGCTGAGAAACTGATCCACGCTTTTGTTAGCTCGAGATTAGATTATTGTAATTCTTTATTATCAGGCTGTCCTAAAACATCTTTAAAAAGACTTCAGCTGATCCAAAATGCTGCAGCAAGAGTTTTAACAGGTACTAGAAAGAGAGATCATTTCTCTCCGGTTCTGGCCGCCCTTCATTGGCTTCCCATAGAGTTTAGAATTAAGTTTAAAATCCTTCTTCTTACTTACAAAGCTCTAAACAATCAGGCTCCTTTTTATTTAAAAGATCTGATACTACTGTATTATCCTAACAGAGCACTACACTCCCAAAATGCAGGATTACTTGTAATACCTAGAATCTCCAAAAGCACAATGGGAGGCAGAGCCTTCAGTTATCAAGCTCCTCTCCTGTGGAATCAGCTGCCAATCTGGATTCGGGAGTCAGACTCGATCTCTGTTTTTAAGAATAGGGCTAAAACCTACCTTTTTGATATAGCCTACAATTAGGGAGGGATCATGTGTTTCTGAACCCTCCCTTAGTTATGCTGCTAATAGGTTTAGTCAGCCGGGGGACCTCCAGTAATGCACTGGGCCTCACTCCTTTTCTCACTCTCAATGAAATATTTTTTTTTTGCTGGTCATTAACATTTGTTTGTTCTCTCCCATAGATTGAGTCCCCATCGTGCTGTTTGCTCTCTACATGTCTGTTCTTTTCTTCTTCTCTATCCCCTCACCCCCCAGCCAGTCGCAGCAGATGACTGCCCCTCCCTGAGCCTGGTTCTGCTGGAGGTTTCTTCCTGTTAAAAGGGAGTTTTTCCTCTCCACCGTCGCCAAGTGCTTGCTCACAGGGGATCGCCTGATTGCTGGGGTCTTTCTGCAACTGTGGGGGTCCCCCCTACAGTTGATAGTGCTATGAGATGACTGTTGTTGTGAAATGGCGTTATATAAATAAAGTTGAATTGAATTGAATTGAATTAATTCATTTTGTTCTTTATGTATTTCAATAAAGTTTCTAATCCCAAAGTGTGTGTGTGTGTGTGAGAGAGAGAGAGAGAGAGAGAGAGAGAGAGAGAGAGATTTTTTGATTTTTAAAAGATCTTTAATAAACACACTTGTCCATCAGTCAATACAATTTCTATGTCATGCTATATTACACAGAAAATTATTCCCCCAAAAAACGCCCCCAAAAAAGCTGTCCATCACGAACTAAACAGAGGACATTCTCCAGGGACCAGAGGGTCCTGAAACCTTCCACATCCCCATTCCCCATAAAAAACTGAAAGTCCAGCCTGATTCTGGCTTTAAGTAGCCTCACAAATAAAATTTTGACATCAACATCATTCTCAACATTTTCAAGTTTTCTTCTCCGGCTTACATAGATAGCCAACTTTGCCTGTCCTAAAACAAAGTTCAGTAGTTGACACTTCTGCTTAAAACGACGATTGTACATAAAACCACAAATGAAAACCTGCTTAGAGAAAACTTCCTTAAAAATATGAAAAAGTTTTGTGAGAAGTTCAAAGAGGCCACTCAGGCGCTGACATTCAATAAAACAATGAAAAACAGTCTCCCTAGAGGAACAAAAAACACACTGATCACTGACACTGCTGTTAATCACAGAAACAAAAGCATTGACTGCTATAATACCATGCAGGACCCTCCACTGTAAGTCTCCATGCCTCTTAGGGAGAGGGGCTTTGTAAAGAGCCCTCCAGGCAGGCCGATGCCCTTTTCCTAGTTTAAAATAGGCTCTCCAAGGAGTGTCCACACAGGTGTTCAATCGGTCCTTGTTGAGTGCCATCACCACCAGTCTGTAGAGTGCCTTACCACTGGCTCCTCCAAAGTCCACACCAGTGGGAGCACAGAATGCCAGTAAGGAGAAAGGAGCGACGTCAAAGTCCATATAGAGCATGAGAGAGGGAAAGGGGTCAGTGCTTTCTGGCTGCAGCGTGCCATTGCTAAAGTCCAAGAGTAGGGAGTGCTCAAGTCCATGAAGCTCCTGTTTCCAGTGTGCAAGAAGACCATCGATGAAACGATTCGACCTGACACCAAGATGAGCTGCTAAAGCTGAGGCGTTGTTGAGGCCAGGACCAGCCAGTTCCACCACTTGCTTCAGAGTGAGAATGTTCCTGGAACACAGCCTATCAAGGAAGGTCCTTCCAACTCCCGGCAGGACACCAAGGCGACCACCAAAAACCAGCGGCTCCCTCAACAACCAGTAGAGGGAATCGCATGGCCCTCTTTGTTTTTTAAAAAGAGTCCACACTGAAAAGAGACTGCGGTAAAAACTGGGTAAAGACAGTGCATTAGAGTTCTTAAAATCCATTAAAAACACAGGGAGGTCTAGCCCAAGCCCAAGGACTCTCTGTAAAATAACACAGGCCAAAGGCCTCCATACCAGGTCCTGGGGGCCCGTCAGCAGTCTCTGTATGAAAGTCAGTCTAAAAGCAGCACCTCTACTAGCTAAATGAATCACTCCTTGCCCCCCCTCCTCTTTGGGAAGAAATAACAGGGCTTGAGGAACCCAGTGGAGTCCACCCCCCCAAAAAAAGTCCACCAAAACAGACTGAATTTTGGACAACAAACCAGCAGGGGGGTCCATGCACATGAGGCGGTGCCACAGGGATGAGGAAACAAGATTATTTAAAATGAGCACTCTTCCTCTAAAAGATATTCTTGGCATTAGCCACTTCCACTTGTTTAGTCTCCCGTTAATCTTCTCTATGACCCCATCCCAATTTTTCTGCTCAAACTGCTGATTTCCAATAAAGACACCAAGATACTTAAAACCTCCTTTTTTCCAAATCAACCCACCCGGCAGCGTAAGCTGATTTTCTAGTTTCTCCCCCACCATCAGAGCCTCGCTTTTTCCCCAGTTTATCTTTGCAGAGGAAAGTTGGCCAAAAAGATTGACACTCCTAACCAGAACGTCAATGTCACTCTGCTTGTTTAGCAGAATGACTACATCATCTGCATAGGCCGACAGCTTGAACGTGGTGTCACAGCCAGGAAAAGTAACTCCTGATAGATCCCTTCTCAGGCAGTGAAGCAAAGGCTCTATGGCGAGGGAGTACAGCATCCCTGAGAGAGGGCAGCCCTGCCGAACCCCCCTCTGGACTTTTAAAGGGGCAGACAGGCCCCCATTTATCTTCAGCACACTCTCAATGTCACTGTACAAGACCCGTATCCTGGCTATGAAGCCTGGGCTGAACCCAAAAGCTGTTAAAACTGTCCATAAATATTGGTGTTCAACCCGATCAAACGCCTTTTCCTGGTCAATTGAAATCAAACCAGTTTCTACCGCCAATGAACCAGAGACCTCCAAAATATCCCGAATTAAAGTGACGTTGTCACTAATCAGCCTGCCAGGCACACAGTAAGTCTGGTCTACATGAATGAGCTCGCTCATCACCTTTCTCAGTCTTCGGGCCAGAGCTTTTGAGAGAATCTTGTAGTCTGTGCAGAGCAGAGAGACTGGCCTCCAGTTCTTTAGGCTCTGGAGGTCCCCCTTTTTCGGCAACAATGTGATGATGGCCCTCCTGCAGGTCGTGGGTAGGGTCCCCCTTTCCAAGCTATCTTGGAGAACCTCCAGCAGGTCTGGACCAAGCAGGGGCCAGAATTCCTTAAAAAAGTCCACAGAGAGACCATCTATGCCTGGTGATTTTCCATTCTGGAGGCTCATTAGCGCCGTGTGCAGCTCAGACAGAGACAGTGGAGCATCCAAGCCGGCAACAAGGTCCTCTGAGAGCACTGGAAGACCATCAAGGAAAACCTGGCCCAGTGACGTGTCCTCCCTCCACTCTGCTCTAAACAATTCACTGTAAAAGCTAGCAGCGTGTTTCCTGATCTCTGCTGCTGTGGAGATTGTTCTCCCGTCATCGCCCAACAAGGAGTGAATGAGCTTTCTCTGTCCATTTTTCCCCTCCAGTCCAAAAAAGTACTGGGAGGGCGAGTCCATCAGAGCTACATCCATGTAGCGTGAGCGGACCAGAGCACCCTGTGCGGTGACCCCTAGCAAGCTAGCCAAGGCTGACCTTTTTGACTTGAGAGCCTCTAAGTGCTCCTGTTTTCCTGTAGAACTGAGCAACTCCTCTAGTTCTACCACCTCAGTCTCCAGAACTTTCAAGGATTGGGTCAAGCTACGAGTGACATTTTGAGTGTACTGTTGGCAGAGTTGTTTTATCTGGGCCTTACCAAAATCCCACCACAATTGGAGAGAACTAAAAGAGGGTTTTTGTTCCCTGTGTGACTTCCAAACATCATGAAAAACCTCTTTAAAAAACACATCATTTAAAAGTGTATTGTTAAAATGCCAAAAAGCACTCTTACACTTTACATTTTCAATAAACACAGAACAAAACAGCAGGCAGTGATCAGTGAAACCAACAGGACAGATACAACTATTTTTAAAAACACTCATTTGATGTTTAAAACCATAAAAACGGTCTAACCTAGCCATAGATAAAAGGTTATCTTTGACATGGCTCCAGGTGTACTGCCTCTGGTCCCCATGATGTGATCTCCACACATCGGCCATTTCATGTGTTTTCACCAGTTCTCTCAGCCTATTGGCAGAAGCAGGGTGAGGCTCCTGATGGTTCCTGTCTAGTCTGTGGTTTAATGTACAGTTAAAATCACCCCCCAGAAATAAAAAACTATTTGGATCACAGGACTTAACCGTATCCGAAAGCACGTCAAAGACCCTGATCCTCTCTGCTCTCTGTGTTGGCACATACACGTTTATAAAAACGAAGTTCACGTTTTCAAACTGTACCTTTAATAAGAGGAAATGACCTCTCACCACCTCTTCTACCTCATAAGAGACAGGCACACAACCCCTAGAGAAAAGTACAGCCACCCCCCCACTGCTACTGGATTTGTGGCTAAAAAAAATGCAGCCATCCCACTCTTTTCTCCAATGGCTCTCAATGTCCACAGTGCTGTGAGTCTCCTGGACCATCAGCACGTCAAGTTTCTTTAAATTAAAAAGCTTGTATAAAGAGGCCCTTTTTACATCATCCCTGGCCCCATTAATATTGAGAGTGCCAATTCTAAGGTGGGGCATTAAAAAGGATAAAAATAGGGTACAGTAAAAAAACACACACATAGCATAAAAGGGAAGAAACAAACTAAGAGTCAACATGACTGTTAGTAATTTGCAATTTCAGTTTAGCAACCAGTTTCTTTAAACGATAAATTTCCTGATCAGTGAAAGTCTCATTCCCATCATTCAGTTTCATAAATTTGCGAGCTGATGCCACGAATAACTCCAGATCTGGAAAGTAATTTTCCACTTTCACAGCTCTGCTCCCCTTAGTCACCTGGAGAAATTGCCTAATTTTAGTAAAACAATAGGAGCTTTGCTTCTCCTGCGTCTGCGTCTGCATCAGTTCAGACTCATCTCCACTTTCGTCAGAAGCGCTCTCATTCAGTAAATCTAAATTCCCAACCCTACTAGATTTAGCAGAGCTCTGCAAGTTTTCCGCACTTTTCCTTTTTTGTGCAGCTTTAAAAGGATCCTCTTCAACAAAACTACATTCCTGCATTTCTTCATGAAACGCAACGTTTGTCATGCAGTGTTTGCTCTGTGTGTCCGCTACAGCCTCAAACCGCTCCTCCCCCGCCTGCAAAGTCTGTTCATTCACGTTCCTTCGTTTAACTGCACTTTTACTTACACCCTCCACCTGTTTACCCCGGGCGACAGGCTCGTCACAATGATCAGAGCTGCCGCCAGACAGAAATTCCCCACCATCACTGTTTGGGGGGGCAACTACCGCGCCCGCCGCGGCCACCCCAGCAGAGGCGGCCGCGGCCGCCCCAGCACAAGCGGACGCGGACGCGGACGCGGACGCCCCCGCAGAAGTAGAAGCGGATGCGTCCGCGTCCGCGGCCGCGACCGCCCCAGCAGAAGCGGGCGCCGCAGCGGCATCCGCCGCACCACATGTAGCGCTACCCTCCAGACCACCAGAAACAGCGGCGTCACCTTTCTTACCGCCAGTGCTCTTTGTGTTCGCCTTTTCAGGACATGACCTAATAAGATGGCCTTCTGCGCCACACGCAAAACACTTCATGGTTTCAGATGTTGCAAACACCAAGTAGCTAAAGCCGTCAATCCTGAAATTAAAAGACGCGTTCAGTTCAGCAGAGCTGTCTTTCAACACCATGAAACACTGCCTCCTATGACATACAACATGCTTCAGCAGGGGTGATTTACTACCCAGAGAGACCATTCTGATAGGGGACACAACCTGGCCAAAACGGGACAACTCTCTAATCAGCTGATCATTTTTAACGAAAGGAGGAGCGTTTGAGATGGTGATCCTCCTAGACGGATTCGCCAGCGGTAAAACGGGAGTAAAAGTGTCACCTATGACCACTCCCTGTGCCACCACCTGATCAGCTTTTTCAGTCGAATCCAGAAAGATCACAATTGCGCTGTTCATCCTCGATGCTGATTTTATGCTGCCATGCCCAACCACCTGTCCTACAGCGAGGCTGGCCTCCTCCACAGAACAGGGAACTGTCGGGAGGATTCTCACACCATGACGCCGGGTCAAGCGCTCAAACTCCACACCACCATCAATCACCGGCATGATGCCGGCCGGGAAAAACCGGCAGCAGAAGCTACCGTTCCCCAACACACTCACTCCAACACTCACACCCCAGCACACACACACTCAACCCACTATATTAAACACACACACCTCAAACACACAAGATAGAGAAAAAGTTAGAAAATACAAAGTTTAAAGTACTCACTCGACACCACTCCACACCCCTGCTCCCACAAACGCCCACGCATGCGCACGAGAGAGAGAGAGAGAGAGAGAGAGAGACTTCATCGTCTCCACTGTGTGATCACACAACTCTGAACTGAATGAACGACTCCTGACCTTTTCTTGTCACATCTGACCTGGGAGTTTAACTGACAGTTATTTGACTTTTCATGATGGAAGATGACAGTTCATTTCAGATCTTTTATTATAAATATTGAAATGTACACAGTAGTGCACAAACATCCTAACTGTGGCTTATATGGTTCATATATACATACCTACATATGTATAGACACAAGAGGAATGTTTAGAGATTGCATATGTGGAATGACCTCACGTCTCAGAGCAGGACAATAGGTCTGGACCACCTGCAGAGATCAACGAGGAGATGGAGGCGCAGCGGTGAAGACCTGAAGGGACTTCCTGACTCCCCAGGGTCAGGTGGAGGAATGAGAGGACAATTGAAGGAGATAACAAGAATGTGTGATGTCGGCTTTTGTTATGTGATGTATAAGTATGAGGGTCTGACTGCGTTCAGCCTCTTTTTTGCTTCTGCCTTGGGATGAGACATGTTGGGGATAGGAAGCCGACAATAAACCTGATTTATAAAATCACTCCGCTTCCTTATTTCAAGCTCCCCACATTGGTGACCAGACGTGAGAATGGACGAAAGACGTTCTCCCGCTACAGGCTCGTCAGAGGCGGCCCAAGCAAGCGCCGTCGCCGTCAAACTCCCAGAATTCTGGCAGAATGACCCAAACTCGTGGTTCAAGCAGGCTGAGGCTCAGTTTGCACTCGCAGGGGTGACGGCTGATGAAACTAAATTCTACCACATCGTCGCCAGACTCGATGCCGCCACAGCACGATGCGCGCGGAGCGTGATACAGCAGCCGCCCGCCAACGACAAATATAAGGAGCTGAAGGCTACCCTCATCGAGGGTTTCGTTCCCTCGGCTGAGGAAAGGGCCGGGAGGATACTGGCGATATACGGCCACGGGGGGCGCAGACCGATGGCCCTCATGGAAGACATGCTGCAGCTGAGAGAGGCAGACAACGACAACTTCCTTTTCCAACACATCTTCCTCAGCACTCTTCCGACGCACATGAGAGGGACCCTGGCCAACATGCGTTGTAAGACCCAGCAGGACTTCCGCGCGCTAGCCCGAGAAGCGCAGCGGCTCCTCAACTCCTGCGGCGAGCAGATGGCCACAGCAGCATCGGCAGATCTCGGCGCAGAAGCCCAGAGCATCAGGGAGCCAGAGGCGACGGAGCAAAACCCGCCCACCATGGCAGCGACACGACCGAGGCGCAACAAACGGGATGGTCTCTGCTACTACCACCAGCGTTTCGCCGAGAGGGCATACAAATGCATACCACCTTGCAGTGTCAAGAGCCGGGAACCGTTAGCAGCTACGGCTCTCGGCGAGACAAACGAGCTGCTCTACGTAACTGATGAACGCTCCGGGAGACAGTTCCTCATTGACACCAGAGCTCAGGTGAGCTTCATCACCCCGTCCTATGCAGACCGGGCAACGGGACCCCGTGGAAACAGAGCGACGGCAGCGAACGGCTTGACCATCAACATTTTTGGTGAAAGAACCCTGCTTCTGTCCATACACGGCCGCAACTATAGGTGGACCTTTATTATAGCGGCGGTGAGTTTCAACTTGTTGGGTGCTGATTTCTTATGTGCATATGGGTTGTTAGTCGATCTTGCAAACAGACGCTTAATTAATGCACTGTCATTCTCTTCTATGCCCTGTTCAGCTCGAGTGTCCCCACCACCCGTGCAGGCCAGCGTCGCCACAGCAGGAGGTAAGTTTGGCCAACTCCTCACCCAATTTCCAGCACTCACAGTTCCCAAATTTTCGGCAACAGTAGCGAAACACGGGGTGGAGCACTTCATTCCCACAACGGGCCCACCTGTGTTCGCTAAAGCTCGGCGCTTAGACGCGACCAAGCTTGCCATAGCACGCGACGAGTTCGCCAGCCTAGAAAAACTGGGCATTATTCGGCACTCGAAAAGCCCATGGGCCTCGCCACTGCATATGGTCCCAAAAACCGACGGTTCCTGGAGATCTTGCGGTGATTATCGCAGATTAAACAATGCTACAGCACATGACCGCTACCCAATCCCTCACATTCAGGATTTTTCACTACATCTGGCGGGTGCGTGCATTTTTTCTAAAATAGACCTGGTCCGCGGCTACCACCAAGTCCCAGTCCGACCCGAGGACGTCCCTAAAACGGCCGTAATAACCCCTTTTGGTCTTTTTGAATTTTTGTGAATGCCGTTTGGCCTCAAAGGCGCTGCACAAACTTTTCAGCGTATGATGGACGCTGTATTACGCGACCTTCCTTTAGTGTTTGTCTACCTCGACGATATTCTAGTAGCCAGCACTTCTGAGGAAGAACACTAACAACACCTCACTATGGTTTTTCAGAGGCTGGAAGAGCACGGGTTAATAATTAACCCAGCCAAATGCCGATTCGACGTGTCGCAGATTGATTTTTTGGGACACAGAGTTTCACCAGAAGGGGCAGTTCCATTACCGGACAAAGTGCGCGCAGTGGCAAATTTCGCCCGACCACAAACGGTCAGATCGCTGCAGGAATTTTTAGGAATGGTAAATTTTTACAACCGTTTCCTCCCCCGCGCAGCTCAACTCATGCAGCCCCTATATGCCGCGCTTAGAAAACAAAAGCCCTCCAACACGGTTGAATGGTCCCCGGAGCAGGAACATGCGTTCGCAGAAGTAAAAAGAGCACTGGCAGATGCCGCATTGTTGGTCCACCCCGACCCCTCGGCCCGCATATCGCTTACCACAGATGCTTCAAACCTGGCCATAGGGGCGGTCATGGAACAACATGTTGACGGAACTTGGCAACCGCTAGCATTTTTTAGCAAATCCTTAAACGAAACTGAGCGCAAATACAGCACTTTTGACAGAGAGCTGCTAGCGCTTCATTTATCCATCCGCCATTTCCAGTTCTGGCTGGAAGGGCGGCGTTTCACGGCTTTTGTCGACCACAAACCGCTCACTTTTGCGATGTCTAAAATCTCAGAACCGTGGTCGGGCCGGCAACAAAGGCAGCTGGCCGCAATTTCAGAGTTTACCACAGACATTCGACACGTAGCAGGCAAACTTAACTTGGTGGCAGATTGCCTCTCCCGCGCGGTGACATCGTCAGGGCACATGGAAACAGATTATACTACTGCAGCCGCAGAGCACAAGGCCAACGCGGACGCGAACGCGTCCCCAATTCATGTAGGGATAGATTACGCAGCCATGGCAGCGGAGCAAAGCAGTGACGCGGACGTGCACGCGCTCCAGTCTGGACCAACAGGGTTAAGGCTGGAGGAAAGGGGTTTGTGTGACGGTGTACCCCCCCTAATCTGCGACGTGTCAACCGGTCGACCTCGCCCGGTAGTCCCAGCCGCGTGGTGCCGCCGCGTTTTTGACTCGGTGCACTCCCTTGCGCACCCAGGGGTGCGCGCTTCGGTGAAAATGGTCGCAGAGAAGTTTGTTTGGCCAGGCCTGCGTAAAAACGTGAAGGAGTGGGCGAGAACATGCATGTCTTGCCAACATGCTAAAATTCACAAGCACACGAAAGCCCCTCTGGAACCTTTCCAAATCCCGGCCAGGAGGTTTGACCATGTAGACGTCGACCTCGTGGGCCCACTACCGTCGTCACAGGGGTTCACACACCTTTTAACAATGGTGGACCGGACCACGCGTTGGCCAGAAGCGGTCCCCCTGGCGTCAACCACGGCCGCGGAAGTGGCTCGCGTTTTTTTAACAACCTGGGTGGCGCGTTTCGGTGTCCCGTCGGACATCACGTCCGATAGGGGGCCTCAATTTGTCTCAGAGCTCTGGTCAGCCATGGCCAGCAGCTTAGGAGCGACAATTCATCGCACCACCGCGTATCACCCTCAGGCTAATGGTTTATGCGAGCGTTTTCATAGGTCTTTAAAGGCTGCCCTCAGGGCCTCACTGACGGATACAGATTGGGTAAACAAACTACCGTGGGTTTTATTGGGGTTGCGTTCTGCGCCTAAGGAGGATCTAGACGCCTCCCCGGCAGAATTAGTTTTTGCACAACCTCTCAGGCTCCCGGGTGAGTTCTTACCAGAACATCCAGAGCCCGGGCACCTCCCAGCCCTGAGGCCGCTAAGCAGCACGGGACCGGACACGCTCCCCGGACCCATCCATCACTCTTTTCCGCGGGTTTTTGTTCCCCAGGCTTTGAAAAATGCTGAGTTTGTTTTGGTTAGGCACGAAGCTTTAAAACCAACCCTCCGCCCACCATATGATGGACCATAAAGAGTGCTGGAACCTGGTGATAAGCATTTTGTGCTTGATTTGGGGGACAGAAAAGAAACTGTCAGCATTGACAGACTTAAGCCTGCCTTCATGTTGAGTGACGAACCTGCATGGGTGGCGAGAGCACCTCGATGTGGTAGACCCCCCAAGGGACACGTCTCAGCCCCCCCCCCCCGCAGGGATCAAATAACCACTCTTCTCCCCAAGCTGCAGATTCCTTACAGGACGGCGCCGCCAGGACGCCGAGGTGGGCGTACAGCAGATTTGGGAGAAGATTGAAACCCAGACGACACATAGACTGATGTAAAATTGATAATGTGTTGTAAGCTATGCTGTCGAAATTTGTCGTAGCAGTTTTAGGGCGGACATATGACATAGACTATACTGTTACTGTTATCACTGAATTTTTGACATGATCATGCCGTATAGCTTGTGTGGTTGGCGTGGCTGCTGAGGATTTTTTCCTCTTTTCCTTTTAATGTGATTAACTGTATAGTATGTCATGGATGTTACCATAGGCTGTGAACTTAATTGTATTGTCCTTTTCTTAGACGTTTGGGGGGGGGGGCTGTGGCTTATATGGTTCATATATACATACCTACATATGTATAGACACAAGAGGAATGTTTAAAGATTGCATATGTGGAATGACCTCACGTCTCAGAGCAGGACAATAGGTCTGGACCGCCTGCAGAGATCAACGAGGAGATGGAGGCGCAGTGGTGAAGACCTGAAGGGACTTCCTGACCCCCCAGGGTCAGGTGGAGGAATGAGAGGACAATTGAAGGAGATAACAAGAATGTGTGATGTCGGCTTTTGTTATGTGATGTATAAGTATGAGGGTCTGACTGCGTTCAGCCTCTTTTCTGCTTCTGCCTTGGGATGAGACGTGTTGGGGATAGGAAGCCGACAATAAACCTGATTTATAAAATCACTCCGCTTCCTTATTTCAAGCTCCCCACACTAACCAGCTCTCATTTCTTTAGTTTGCTTCCAAGGAGCCAGACTTTGTTCTAAGTTTTAAAATGGTCTTGATAGTTCTCTGGGGTTTCTGCAGATCTTTCAGAGTTGTTTTATTTTTTTTATTTATTTATTTATTTTTACCATTGCTGTTTTTTCTCACATTTTCAATCCAGTCCTTGTACCTGACCATTTAAGATGATTGTTAAAGCATTTAACGCTCCGCTTCCGGTTCCTGTAGGGTGAGGTCGCACAAGTAAGGGCTCCCAGTTCGTTTCTGTTTAAAACGCAGTTAAAACGCAGTTTAGAGCTGGCGTTTTGAGCTTTGAGCTTTTTTCTGTTACTTCCACTGGAGAAGAAACCTGCTCGTGCGAAAAAGGAGAAATTGCCATAGGTGGCTGGTGAAGCATTCGGGCCCCCTCACCCCTCAGGGAGAACAGAGAGAGCCAAAAAACAAAGAACCATTCACTTGGGAGATGTGGGCCGCAGCGCAGAGAGGACGGTGTGGGAATTTACAGCGACAGCGCACGGAACCGAAGACACCGGGAGAGTGACCAGCTGGCGGAGACGCCGTAGTGCTGGATGAGAGGCGAATACGCAGATGAGTAAAGGAACGTGCTCACTGTCTGTGTGTGTGGTGAATGTTTGTTAGCCCCGGTGCGTTCACGGGAGGCTAAGTTGTACTGCACTGTGTGCTGCAGGTTTTCCCCTGGACGACGGAAACCAAGGAGCCGCTCCTCTTCTCTCCACCTGTCTGCCACCTCTCCTCGGGCACGGAGCATTCCCTCCTCGAGGCATACAAGAGGGCCTTGGACGAGCCCGGACAGCTCGGTGCTTAACTTCCAGGCTAAGGAGGACGATAGTGGGAGTTCCTGGCCGGACAGTCAGTGAATGCATCACGCTCGATTGAGAACGCTCAGAAGTTTTTTTGTTTTTTTTTTGTTTTTTTTTTTCCTCTTGTAGCGCAGGAAGTGACTCTGGTTGAAAGAATTGTATTGCTTTTTCCCCTTATGTGCCTTTTAGGGTATTTATGCTATTTATAATATTTATTGTGGGGTAGTTTCTTATCTTGGGCACATTGGGAATGTATGGTTCCTATGAGAATGTATGATTTCAAAAAAAAGATGGCTGCCACCGGAGTGAGGAGTGGTCTGATGGGCCACACTCCTAGACGCTTTCTACTGATATACTTCTTCTTATTATTGTCTTTGTGTCTCTGGAACTGCAACAGGAAGGGTTTTCCGGCCAACTCAACTAAAGGTGAAGCTAAAAAGTTTTATTTATATGAATATGGACATGGCCATTTCACCCTGTACTCTATCTGGTCCTCAAAAGCCCTGAGAAAAAGCTCCCAAAATAAGGCAAAAATGACGGGTAAGCAAAAATCACAATATGGCAGAGGCTATACAGTTAAAGTGCTGTTAGTACTGCTACTTCTGGCAGGGGATATTCACCTTAACCCTGGACCTACCACTATTAAACAGCAGACCACCACTGGGTTAGCACAACCATCTGAGCCGGCGGATTGGTTATTTCTATCTACGGCCCGGCATAGCAAGTCGGGTGAGTCAAATAGCACTGAACAGACTCACATTGTAGAGGATGACTTTCACAAACAAGACTGAGTTTATTTCTCAGGGTTGGTTTATTGCAAGGTCACATCCTCTAACAAGAACAGGATCTCAGGAAAGAGACAGAGCAATCATCTAACACAGCTCTTATAGTCTCACCAGACACAAATCCCCCCACATCAAATCACACACCCCCAACCCACAGTCTTAGGTAAACATCCAGCGCCCGAGGCTCCTTGGCGTCTCCATTGTCCTCTGACCCTCTAGCGTCTGGGGTTCCTGCTGGGGCATTCTCTCCAGTTTCACGCCTCCTGCAAGGCCAACTTCACACCTCCCGTAGGTCCTCACAGGGTCAGGTCCTCTTTGGTCCTTAAGACGTGAAGCTTCTGGAATATGCACCGTCATGCCTACTAGGTGAATGCGGGGGATATGAATACAATATATGCGCCTTAAATATGCACCATAACATATCTGATCCTGCTGTAAACCGCTGCGCTACATCCAAACTTTTGGAAACAGGAGCGGTTAAACAAATTGCAAATGAGGCGAGATCCAAAAACCGAGCTGTACAAAAGCAAAAACAATATCTATTTTTCCAAACTGTTAATCATGCACGAGTTCTTTGGGATACAAAGGCTAAACCAAAGCGGATCCTCGGCGGACATTTTAACATACGGAGCATAATCCCCAAAAGAGATGAGATTTCGGTGTTGCTGTCTGACTCAAATCTGGACTATCTTTGTCTCTCAGAAAGCTGGCTACACAGGAACATAGACACTAATATGATCGATATTGTGGGTTATCAGTGTTTTAGAAAAGACAGGCAGGCAGGGAGGGGAGGAGGTGTTTTAATTTACATCAAAGAGAAATTTAAATGTCAGTTGGTTGATTTGAATACCTCACTTGAATGTTTAGCTGTTAATGTATGTCTCTCACCGGTAATGAATTTCAACATCGCAGTATTGTACAACCCACCCTCACACAATTCTTCTTTTTATAATGAATTAAGTGCTCTGGTCAAACAACTTGAGAGGAGCAGAGAAACAATATTTTATGGTGACTTCAATATCAACTGGTCTGATAAAAAGGACAAACTGAAACTGAAAAGCCTCATGACTAAATTCAATTACCAACAATTGATCAAAGGACCTACCAGGATAACCAAAAAATCTAGGACACTTATATTTGCTAATAAACCAGAACGAATAACCAGAACCTATAATCTTGTAACTGGTCTCTCAGATCATAACATGGTTCTTGCTGTCTGATGACATAACGCACGGCTCAGGAGACGCACACACACAGGCTTAGAGTAGTTCAAAGAGTTTATTTACAGCAGGAGTGTATGAGTGTGTGTCTGCGGGATGTAGATGTGTTGGTGGTGGCGTCTGCTTCAGGCACAGAGGCAGATGACCGTTCGGCCGAGCAACCCTATGGAGAGAACACAGGGAGAGGGTGACGGGCATACACCAATACAGGATGAATTATGGCAAGAGAAGATCTTACTTGAGTTGTCAGGATAGCTGGCACAGCAAGGGGGACGTAGCCCGGGAGACAGCCACCTGGAGAGCTCCGTGCAGCAGCGAAGGATGGGCGATGGAACGGAGACGTCCGCCGCCGGGGAATCCACCTGTGCACAGGGGAGCAGACTGGAAAAGGAGGTAAGGGTTCTTACCCAGAATAGTGATGCTGAAGAAAGGAATGCTCACGACGGTGAGGGAACGAAGTCTGACGGCTTCAGGCCGAGCCTCCGGGCGAGGCGGCTTTTATCCCTCGCCGCTGATGAGGATCAGGTGTGTGAGCAGGTGGCGCCGCTGATGAATGGCGCGGCGTGACAGTACTCCCCCCTCTAGCAGCGCCTCCTGGCGATGGCTTATCCGGGTGCGCTCGGTGGAAGTCCGCGATGAGCGATGGGTCCAACACAAACGACGGGGGCACCCATTGTCGATGCTCGGGCCCATAGCCCTCCCAGTCCACCAAGTATTGCAACCCACGACCCCGGCGCCGGGAGTCCAGGATGGAGGAGACGGACCAGGCCGGATGGCCACCAATCATCCGGGGCGCGGGTTGCGCTGCAGGAGGAGGGCAAAGGGGGTCGGTGACTGCCAGCTTCACCTTTGATACGTGGAAAGTGGGATGGATGCGGAGGGAGGGGGGAATAGCCACGCGCACAGCCACCGGGTTGATGATCCGGGTGATGGGGAAGGGACCCATGAAGCGCTGTGCCAGCTTTCTCCTCTCGCCTTTTAGGGTGACGTCCTGGGTGGAAACGTAGACAAGTTGCCCAACTCTGTACGCCGGGGCAGGTCTTCTACGCCGGTCCGCCACGGTCTTGTTGCGCTCCGCTGTGCGTAAAAGCGCATGACGCGCGGCGGCCCAGGTGGAGCGGAACTGCCTCACGTGCGCCCTAACTGACGGAACAGTTACCTCGCTCTCCTGCGCTGGAAGCAGCGGGGGGTCGTAACCCAGGGACGCCTTGAAGGGGGACATCCCCGTTGCAGAAGAGCGGGCGGTGTTGTGGGCGTACTCCACCCAGGCGAGATGGTTGCTCCATGATGTCGGCTTGGATCTTGCAACACAGCGGAGCGCAGCCTCCAGCTCCTGATTGGTCCTCTCACACTGCCCGTTAGACTGGGGGTGATGGCCGGAGGAGAGGCTCACCTTGGCTCCGATGGCGTTGCAAAAGGATTTCCAAACCTCGGATGAAAATTGGGGGCCCCGGTCCGAGACCACGTCCACCGGGATCCCATGCAGCCTGACCACGTGTTGGACGAGGAAGCCCGCCGTCTCCAGGGCGGTAGGGAGACCTCGCAGGGGGACGAAGTGTGCCGCCTTGGAGAAACGGTCCACGATGGTCAGGATGGTGTCGAATGAGTTGGAAACTGGGAGCCCGGTGACGAAATCCAGTGCGATGTGCGACCATGGCCTGCCAGGGACGGGCAGAGGCTGGAGCAGACCCGCTGGAGGGGCATTTCCCGACTTGCTGGTGGCACAAATTGGACAAGCCCGGGCGTAGCGGGCTGCATCCCTCCGCAGGCCTGGCCACCAAAAGGACCGTTGGAGGAGGCTGATCATCCGAGAGGTGCCGGGATGACAGGTGAGCCGGGAGGTGTGGAGCCAGTGGATGACCTCTCCTCGGACCGCAGACGGAACGAACAGTCTTCCTTCTGGTCCGCCGCCAGGATCAGGTTCCACCTCCTGTGCCTTCCGGATCTTGTCCACAATGTCCCAAGAGATAGCTCCCACGACGCACGACCTGGGCAGGATAGTGTGGGGCGTCTCCTCAGCCTCCACGGGGGTGAACTGTCTAGAGAGGGCGTCAGGCAGGCCGTTCTTGGAGCCTGGCCTGAAGGTGATAGAGAACCGGAACCTGGCGAAGAACAGAGACCAGCGCGCCTGGCGGGCATTCAGGCGCTTGGCAGATCGTAGGTACTCTAAATTCTTATGGTCCGTCAGGACCACAAACGGCAGGTCCGCCCCCTCTAGCCAGTGGCGCCACTCCTGTAGGGCGAGTTTAATGGCCAGGAGCTCTCTGTCCCCCACATCATAGTTCCTCTCCGCCGGGGACAGGCGCCGGGAGAAGAAGGCGCACGGTCGCTTGGCGCCATCGTCCGGTGATCGCTGGGATAACACTGCTCCCACTCCCGTGTCCGATGCGTCCACCTCCACAATGCACTGCAGCGCGGGGTCGACCTGGCGAAGGACCCGGGAGGAGGAGAACTCCGCCTTCAGCGCCTTAAAGGCAGCATCGACCTCTTCGGTCCACCGGAACGGGACCTTCGGGGACGTGAGGCGGGTCAGTGGTCCGACGATCCAGCTGAAATTCGGGACAAAACGGCGGTAAAATTTGGCGACGCCAACAAACTGTTGCACCTGCTTCCGGGATGCGGGAGTAGGCCACTCCACCACCGCCTTCACCTTCTCTGGGTCCGGGAGCACCTGGTCTTGGGCGATGATGAATCCCAGGAAGGATGTGGTCCTAGCGTAAAACTCGCACTTCTCAGCCTTCACGTACAGACGATTCTCCAGCAGTCTTTGGAGGACCCGCCTCACATGGACCTGGTGCTCGTCTCTGGACTTAGAGAAGATCAGAATGTCGTCCAGGTAGACGAACACGAAGAGGCCGATGAAATCCCGGAGGACGTCATTGATGAGGCGCTGAAAGACGGCAGGAGCGTTGGTCAGCCCGAACGGCATGACGAGATACTCAAAGTGGCCGTTCGGGGTACGGAAGGCTGTTTTCCATTCATCTCCCTCCCGGATCCGGACGAGGTGGTAAGCGCTGCAGAGATCCAGCTTGGTAAACCAGGTCGCCCCCTGGAGGGAGTGGAAGGCAGTGTCCATGAGGGGCAGGGTGTAACGGTCCCTCTCAGTGATGTCATTAAGTGCTCGGTAGTCTATACAGGGACGGAGGGAACCGTCCTTCTTCCCTACAAAGAAAAACCCCGCCCCCACGGGTGATGACGATGGGCGGATAATCCCAGCGCTCAGTGATTCCTTCAGGTACGTATTCATAGTCTCCTTCTCCGGCGCCGACAGGCTGTAGAGCCGACCAGATGGCAGGGGGGCCCCCTGGCGGAGATTGATGGCACAGTCATATGGTCGATGCGGGGGAAGAGACATAGCTTTCGACTTACTGAATACCATACCCAGGTCGTGAAATTCTGGGGGCACCAGTGACAGGTCCGGGGGTGCTGTATCCGCCACAGGAGGAGCCGCGGACGGGGAGCAGGCAGCGGACTGAAGGCAGGTGCCCATGCAGAAGGTACTCCACGCCGACACCCCAGCTGACCTCCAGTCCAGGACAGGATTGTGGAGGCGTAGCCAGGGATACCCCAGGATGACGGGCGACACAGAGTTGGGCAGGACGTAGAAAACCATTTCCTCCCGGTGGTTCCCTGAGATGATGACTGGGACAGGAATGGTTTGATGGGTAACTCTCCCAAGGGAGGCACGGGAGAGATGGACCAGGGAGATGGGGTGTTTGAGTGCCTGACAGCGGATGCCCAATCGGGTTGCCAGGCCTTGTGAAATGAAGCTGCCTTCTGCGCCCGAATCCACCAGTGCGTGGGTGAGGTGCCCAGTGGGATTGTGGCAGAAACGGATGGGCAGCTTCAATTGGGTAAGTGTGTCTAACCGGTGGAGATCCGCGAGGCCCCCTACAGTGATCCGTGGACCCCGCCGACTGGCTTTCCGTGGGCAACGCTCCACGGTGTGTTGGTCACCTCCGCAATACATGCAGAGGCCCAGCTCACGGCGGCGTTGTTTCTCCGCAAGGGAAAGCCTGGTCCAGCCCGTCACCATCGGCTCCGACTCCTCGGGGCACGATGCTGGCGGCGCCGCCAGGGGGCGAGCTTGGAACAGGTGCGGTGAGACTCCACGAAGGCGAGAAGAAGAAGACTTCCGCCCCGAGGAGCGCTCGCGCAGCCTGTTATCCAAACTTACAGCTAAGGATGTCAGCTCCGCTAGCGTCCCAGGGATATCCCGTCCAGCCAGTTCATCCCTCAGATCATCGTTGAGGCTGCGGAGGAACAGGCCGCAGAGGGAGCGTTCCCCCCAGCCCAATTCCTCCGCCGCTACCCGGAAGTCGACCGAGTAGTCCGCTGCCGACCGGTCTCCCTGCTGGAGAGCGAGAAGCCGATCGACCTGGACAGTTTCGGTTAGAGAATGGTCAAAGACCTCCAGAAAGCGCCCCACGAATTGGTCATAGGTGAGGGTGGCATAACTGGGCCTCGCCATTACGGCGTAGGCCCAAGTTAACGCACGCCCCTCCAGGAGATTCCCTATGTACCCAATTCGGCTATGATCTGAGGGAAAATCTCCAGGCACACGGTGGAACACGGACTCGCACTGCATAATGAACCCCCGCGCTCCGCCGAGCTTACCGCTAAAGCGGGCGGGGGTCGGAATCGGTGTGAGCCGAACCGGTGCCACTGGAGCCGGCTGGACGGCCGCTGGAACAGCAGGAGCCGCGCCACCCTGACGAGCCGGGGGGAATGGCTGTTGAGGATCCAAGCGGCCCAACCGGTTAGTTAAATTCAATAATTGATTAAGGATCACCTGCTGTTGATAAGCTATTTGATCCACCC
Organism: Pholidichthys leucotaenia; assembly: GCA_020510985.1. Lineage (NCBI taxonomy): Eukaryota > Metazoa > Chordata > Actinopteri > Cichliformes > Pholidichthyidae > Pholidichthys > Pholidichthys leucotaenia. The sequence continues at coordinate 429,976,727 of CM035839.1, read as the reverse complement.
TAGCCTCGAGAGTGGAAAACCGGTGTGCGAGCCCGCCGTCCGCCGAGCCGCTCTGCTGAAGCCGTACTGACATAACGCACGGCTCAGGAGACGCACACACACAGGCTTAGAGTAGTTCAAAGAGTTTATTTACAGCAGGAGTGTATGAGTGTGTGTCTGCGGGATGTAGATGTGTTGGTGGTGGCGTCTGCTTCAGGCACAGAGGCTGATGACCGTTCGGCCGAGCAACCCTATGGAGAGAACACAGGGAGAGGGTGACGGGCATACACCAATACAGGATGAATTATGGCAAGAGAAGATCTTACTTGAGTTGTCAGGATAGCTGGCACAGCAAGGGGGACGTAGCCCGGGAGACAGCCACCTGGAGAGCTCCGTGCAGCAGCGAAGGATGGGCGATGGAACGGAGACGTCCGCCGCCGGGGAATCCACCTGTGCACAGGGGAGCAGACTGGAAAAGGAGGTAAGGGTTCTTACCCAGAATAGTGATGCTGAAGAAAGGAATGCTCACGACGGTGAGGGAACGAAGTCTGACGGCTTCAGGCCGAGCCTCCGGGCGAGGCGGCTTTTATCCCTCGCCGCTGATGAGGATCAGGTGTGTGAGCAGGTGGCGCCGCTGATGAATGGCGCGGCGTGACATCTGAAAACTTACTAAAAAGCGACGACAGTATTTTGGGGGAGTCGATATTGACAAATCAAATTTTATTATTCCCAAATCAAAAAATGAGGAGTTTGAACATTACTGAGAGAATCAAAATTGGGAGCAGCTCATGTCAATATATGAAGTAGATGATTGTTGTAATTTTATAACTGCAACAATTACAAAGTCCATAGAAAAATTTACAAAGCAAATTAAAAGTAGACAACAGAAGATTAACCTACCATGGTTAAATAATGAAATAAGAAAACTTATGAAGAGGCGAGACTCCGCATTGAAAACATCATTAACCTCTAAACTACAAAATGATCACCTTGTGTACAAAAGTTTAAGAAATAAAGTGGTACAAGAGCTGCGAAAATCAAAAGTATCTTACTACAATAAACTGATAGATCATGCAAAGGGTAACAACAGTTCCCTATGGAGGCATTTAAATAACTTAACAAATAAAAAAAATGTTCAGAAGGGGGTAAAGGAACTTAGAATCAATGGCAAGACCATCAGTGACAAGGCTACATTGGCAAAGGAATTTAATTCATATTTTGTGGACTCTGTGGAAGACTTAACAAAAAACTTTGTGCTGCCAAATGTGCTCAACAACACAAAATCAATACTTCCAACAGATTCTTTTCACATCGATGAGGTAAATGAGGAGTTAATTGCTGGTATTGTTAAAACACTGTCAAACTCAAAAACTACATGATATCTACAATATGAGCACTTCCTTTCTCAAAACGCACAGCAAAATATTAATCAAACCACTGACTCATCTGATTAATCTCTCCATTAGGTCTAGTACATTTCCATCTGGCTGGAAAAAAGCTGTCGTCATACCAGTTCATAAATCAGGCAGTAAAGACGATATATGCAATTACCGCCCAATCTCTATTTTACCAGTCCTGTCTAAGGTTCTTGAAAAAGTTGTAGCTACACAGCTGATAGACTATTTACAAGACGGTCAACTTCTTCATCCGCATCAATTTGGTTTTAGACCAGGATACTCAACAGAAACAGCAAATTGTTGCCTTATTGAAAATGTCAAACAGTCCTTGGACAGGGGTAATGTGGTAGGAGCTGTTTTTCTAGATCTCAAAAAGGCTGTCGATACTGTAAACCACAGTTTGCTTTTATCCAAAATGGTATCTTTTAACTTCTCTCCAGATACATTAGAATGGTTTGCATCTTATCTCCAGAATAGAGAACAGTGTGTAAAAGTTCACCAGGATAAATCCTCATTTTTAAACAACCGCATGTGTATCCCACAAGGGTCCATTCTTGATCCTTTACTTTTCAGCATTTTTATTAATGACTTGCCGCTACACTGCTCAGCTGCAACATGCCAACTTTATGCAGATGATGCAGTTATTTACTCAGCTGCCAAGACTCCAGCACAGGCTGCAGATGTACTGTCTACAAGTATGGTCGATGTCCAAGAGTGGCTCCTCCAGAACCACCTATTGCTGAACCTTCAGAAAACAGTTTCAATGTCCTTTATAATCAAAAAATGTAACCTGCAACGTTTTAAAGTTAATATACATGATCAAGACATCAGTTTAGTTACAGAATTCAAATACCTTGGCATTGTACTAGATCCTCAACTCAAATTTAATCTTCATATAAAGAAAATTTCAAAAACAGTAAAAAAAAAAAATCTGAACTGCTTTAAATATTACATACCTTATGAAGCAGCTGCACTGTATATGCACTCTATGGTTTTTTTTCTCATATATCATACTGTTTAACAGTCTGGGCTCAAGCAGCCCCTTCCACAATAGCACATATACTGTAGGTTCATTATATAATCAAACTCTAAAAATCTTGGACAAAAAGCCCATTAGGTGGCATCACTGTGATATTTTAAAAAAATACAACCTATTGAGTTTTGAGAGTTTCATTGACCTCTGTTTTCTAAAACTAACTTTCAAATGTTTCCATAAATCAGCACCTGAGCCACTTGCTGGATTCATCCAAAGACAGGACAGCAGCAGAGCCACCAGGAATTCTGTTAACAATAACTGTAAAATATTCCACCGCAGAACCACATTTGGACAAACGGCTTTCTCTATAAAGGGCAGTCACATCTGGAACACAATGCCAAATGAAATTAAAATAATAACAGACTTTAAAACATTCACTAAAAAGGTTAAAAACTGGCTGAAAAATAAACAAGAATGTACCCATGCATGAAATGATTGTCTGCAGGGTGAGAGTGAATGAAGGGAAGGAATGAATGTGTTTGTTTATAGTGAGTGACGAAGGGAGGGAGGCCTGAAATAGGCAAATGTGAGTCAGGTTGTTATAGTGTGTATTTATAATATTTAATATTTATAATTGTGTATTTATAATGTATAATATTTATAATTGTGTATTTATAATGTATTTACAATCTTTTTTGCATTGATGTATGTGGTTATTGTGTATTCTGTTTTCTTTTTTTTATTTATTTATTATCTTTTCCTTTTTACTTGTTTCTCCTTTCTAAAGCCCATCCAGGGACAAGAGTTGCAAATTAGCTAATAGCTATACACTCTTTGTGCAACACATCAGATTGATTGTCATTGATTAATTGTCTATGTTTATTGCACTGTCCCTGTCAAATAAACAAATAATTTTAGCACGGACCTACAGCCGTGGACAAAATTGTTGGTACCCCTCTGTTAATGAAAGAAAAACCCACAATGTTCACAGAAATAACTTGAATCTGACAAAAATGGTACTAAATAAAAATTCTATGAAAATTAACCAATGAAAATCAGACAGTGCTTTTGAATTGTGGTTCAACAGAATTACTTGAAAAAACAAACTCATGAAACAGGCCTGGACAAAAATGATGGTACCCCTAGAAAAGATTGAAAATAATGTGACCATAGGGACATGTTCAACCAAGATGTGTCCTCTAATTAACATCACAGGTGTCTACAAACTTGTAATCAGTCAGTCAGCCTATTTAAAGGGTGACAAATAGTCACTGTGCTGTTTGGTGATATGAAGTGTACCACACTAAACATGGACCAGAGGAAGCAAAGGAGAGAGTTGTCTCAGTAGATTAGAAAGAAAATTATAGACAAGCATGTTAAAGGTAAAGGCTATAAGACCATCTCCAAGCAGCTTGATGTTCCTGTGACTACAGTTGCACATATTATTCAGAAATTTAAGATCCACGGGACTGTAGCCAACCTCCCTGGACGTGGCCGCAGGAGGAAACTTGATGAAAAATGGTAGAGACGGATAATACGAGCGGGAACAAAAGAGCCCAGAACAACCTCTATACACATTCATGGTGAACTCCAAGGTCAAGGTACATCAGTGCCAGATCGCACCATCCGCCATTGTTTGAGCCAAAGTGGACTTCATGGGAGACGACCAAGGAGGACACCACTGTTGAAAACAAATCATAAAAAAGCCAGACTGGAATTTGCCAGACTGCATGTTGACAAGCCACAATGCTTCAGGGAGAATGTCCTATGGACAGACGAGACAAAACTGGAACTTTTTGGCAAGGCACATCAGCTCTATGTTCACAGAAACAAAAATGAAGCATACCAAAAAAAGAACACTGTCCCTACTGTGAAACATGGAGGAGGTTCTGTTATGTTGTGGGGCTGCTTTGCTGCATCTGGCACAGGGTGTCTTGAATCTGTGCAGGGTCCAATGAAATCTCAAGACTATCAAGGTATTCTAGAGAGAAATGTGCTGCCCGGTGTCAGACAGCTTGGTCTCAGTCATAGGTCATGGGTCTTGCAACAGGATAATGACCCAAAACGCACAGCTAAAAACACCCAAGAACGGCTAAGAGCGAAATATTGGACTATTCTAAAGTGGCCTTCTATGAGCCCTGATCTACAGTGGGGCAAAAAAGTATTTAGTCAGCCACCAATTGTGCAAGTTCTCCCACTTAAAAGATGAGAGAGGTCTCCAATTTTCATCATAGGTATACCTCAACTATGAGAGACAAAATGAGAAAAAAAATCCAGAAAATCACATTGAAGGATTTTTAAAGACTTTATTTAATCACCCTTTATTGTCATTCAACTGTACAACCAATCATGTACAGTAGAACGAGATTGTGCTTTACCTATCTACTGTGTTAATCACACACACCCCAAGTGTAGAATCAGAGGGCCGCTGCCATGCAAGGCGCCGCCACAAATTCCCCTCCTCCATTCCATTTATTGCTGAGCACCAAGCTGGATAGAAGGAAGTTCCACTTTTATATGGTCTTCGGCATGACCCGGCCGGGATTTGAACCCCTGCCTCCCGGGTGTGGGGCGGATGCTCTACCAACTGAGCCACCACTCCGGTAATTTGCAAATTATGTTGGAAAATAAGTATTTGGTCACCTACAAACAAGCAAGATTTCTGGCTCTCACAGATCTGTAACTTCTTCTTTAAGAGGCTCCTTTGTCCTCCACTCGTTACCTGTATTAATGGCACCTGTTTGAACTCGTTATCAGTATAAAAGACACCTGTCCACAACCTCAAACAGTCAGACTCCAAACTCCACTATGGCCGAGACCAAAGAGCTGTAAAAGGACACCAGAAACAAAATTGTAGACCTGCATCAGGCTGGGAAGACTGAATCTGCAATAGGTAAGCAGCTTGGTGTGAAGAAATCAACTATGGGAGCAATTATTAGAAAATGGAAGACATACAAGACCACTGATAATCTCCCTCGATCTGGGGCTCCACGCAAGATCTCACCCCGTGGGGTCAAAATGATCACGAGAACGGTGAGCAAAAATCCCAGAACCACATGGGGGGACCTAGTGAATGACCTGCAGAGAGCTGGGACCAAAGTAACAAAGGCTACCACCAGTAACACTACGCCGCCAGGGACTCAAATCCTGCAGTGCCAGACGTGTCCCCCTGCTTAAGCCAGTACATGTCCAGGCCCGTCTGAAGTTTGCTAGGGAACATTTGGATGATCCAGAAGAGGATTGGGAGAATGTCATATGGTCAGATGAAACTAAAATAGAACTTTTTGGTAAAAACTCAACTTGTCGTGTTTGGAGGAGAAAGAACACCATACCTACTGTGAAGCTTGGGAGTGGAAACATCATACTTTGGGGCTGTTTTTCTGCAAAGGGACCAGGACGACTGATCCATGTAAAGGAAAGAATGAATGGGGTCATGTATTGTGAGATTTTGAGTGAAAACCTCCTTCCATCAGCAAGGGCATTGAAGATGAAACATGGCTGGGTCTTTCAGCATGACAATGATCCCAAACACACCACCCGGGCAATGAAGGAGTGGCTTCGTAAGAAGCATTTCAAGGTCCTGGAGTGGCCTAGCCAGTCTCCAGATCTCAACCCCATAGAAAATCTTTGGAGGGAGTTGAAAGTCCGTGTTGCCCAGCGACAGCCCTAAAACATCATTGCTCTAGAAGAGATCTGCATGGAGGAATGGGCCAAAATACCAGCAACAGTGTGTGAAAACCTTGTGAAGACTTATAGAAAACGTTTGACATCTGTCATTGCCAACAAAGGGTATATAACAAAGTATTGAGATGAACTTTTGTTATTGACCAAATACTTATTTTACCGAGGAATTTATCAATTAATTCATTAAAAATCCTTCAGTGTGATTTTCTGGATTTTTTTTTTTTTTCTCATTTTGTCTCTCATAGTTGAGGTATACCTATGAAGAAAATTGGAGACCTCTCTCATCTTTTAAGTGGGAGAACTTGCACAATTGGTGGCTGACTAAATACTTTTTTGCCCCACTGTAAATGCTATAGAACATCTGTGGAAGGAGCTGAAACATGCCGTCTGGAGAAGGCACCCTTCAAACCTGAGACAACTGGAGCAGTTTGCTCATGAGGAATGGGCCAAAATACCTGCTGAGAGGTGCAGAAGTCTCATTGACTGTTACAGAAATTGTTCGATTGCAGTGATTGACTCAATAGGTTGTGCAACAAAATATTGTTAAGGGTACCATCATTTTTGTCCAGACCTGTTTCATGAGTTTGTTTTTCAAAATAATTCTGTTGAACCACAATTCAAAAGCATTGTCTGATTTTCACTGGTTAATTTTCATAGACTTCTTATTTATTACCACTTTTGCCAGATTCAAGTTATTTCTGTGACCATTGTGGGTTTTTCTTTCATTAACAGAGGGGTACCAACAATTTGGTCCACGTGTGTATAAATAAATATAACAGCATAAGGCACAAATCCAGTTGAAACCAGATGCTTACACTGTATACAATGACGCATAACCTTTTTTCCCTCACTGTCTGACATTAAATCAGATGAAGCTTTACCTGTTTTAGGTCAGCTAGGACAACCAAAATTATTTCTATTTGCTAAATGATTTTTATATTTACTAAATAATTTTTTAGAGAATTTGTTTTTCACACATATACTTATAAATTTGACACCTGTGTATCTTTATAATGATTATGTGCTTTAAACTTTTCATCTTTAATCACTTCATCTTTTTCTGGTCACGGAGGGGCTGGATCCCATCGTCTTTGGGCGAGAGGCGGTGTCCACCCTGGACAGATCGCCAGTCCGTTACAGAGCAACACAGAGACAGACAACCATTCACTCTCACATTCATAGCTCAGGACAATTTAGAATCCCCAGTTGATGCCAATGAACCTAACCTGCATGTCTTTGGCCTGTGGGAGGAAACCGGAATAAACCCACGCAGACGCGGGGAGAACATGTAAACTCCATACAGAAGGATAACTGATGGTCAGGGGGTGGGATCGAACCCACAACTTTCTTGCTGTGCTGCCACAGTGCTAAACACTGCACCACCCAGCTGCCCTGCTTTAAACTTAACTTTTTACAGTGTTAAAGCATGTACAATAAAATAATCCCTGTCATCTCAATGCATCAAACTTCCCAGCTTCTGCTTCAGTGAAGGGAGTGCATTTGTCTGCAAGTCCTAGCAGGGATGCAGCAACTAAATCCTGCTGAGCTTGCTGAATGGGACCATATTCCTCAGAGTCACACTGACAACTTAGTGGCATCGGAGAATTACACAATAACTGGAATAAAAATCAGTGACAACAGGTCTTGAGGAATTAATCCAAATTACATTGTACAAATGAGGAATCATCTTAGCAGAGAACAAAAGGGAGCAAACCTTCAAAGAAGAGCTGTGGGATGGCCTGTATGTCATGAGTCTGAGCTCAGTGTTTTCCTGGAGCTCAGACTCTCAATTTATGTCTGAATATTTTATGTCTGTTATGATTACTTTGTCTGTTTCTGTCTTTATTTTTGGTTTCATGACATGAGCGCCCTTCTTCCTTCCCAGACACTCCCACCAACTACTCACTGTCTGCTCCGCTACAATCTCAGCTGTAAATGGTTGAATAATTAGGTCACCTGCTTGCTCAGCTGCCCACACCTGCTGCTCATTGATTCCCATGTGTTTAAGCACGGCCAGCTCATTGTGTCTTCACGGCAGTATTGAATGATTCTTTCTCTGACCATGACTGTCATCCTCACCTGCGTTTGCAGAGCGATTCTGGCTCTGGAGCGCAAACTGTAAGTTACGTCTCGTTTGTATTTTGTTTTTCCTGCACAGTTTTGGATTTTTCTGCTTGTTCTGTTATTCTGTTAATAGATGTTACTGCTGCAGTTCAGCATTTGGGTCTGTCTTTCTGCCCCGGAGGCGCCATTCATGACAGAATACGGTCGCCAGTGAAATTAGGCCTAGCTGCTGCAGAAGTGCATTTTTCCTTTATTGTGCACTTTTTCACTAACCTGATCTGGAACTCATGTCCCCAGCTCATCGGCCTCACGCTAATGAAGGGAGATTGGCAGTGGAGTCTAGGACCTTGGAGAAAGAGTGGGCGGTGGACTTTATCCAAAACTTTGTGGATGAAGCTTCGCCACCCATGGACCCAAGAAGGCCTGGGAAAGCAGGAATGGAGCGGTGGGCATCGTGGAGGTACATCCCGGTTTGTGGAGACATCTCCAGTACACAGAACTTCTGTCCACTGTCTTCGCGCTCCAGCGGTCGTTCCCTGGGCTGATGATGGGGTCACATCCCACTGAAACGAAGTCATTGTGGAGGCGTTCTCCTCAGCAGACGTATGCCTCCTCTCCCGGTTCGCCAGCTCCAGCTCCAGCATGTGCGTCGCCAGCTCTACGGCAGCGCCGTCGTCCCTCTTCGGACCACTGGAGGAATCTTCCCGTCTCTCTGACAACCATCTCTTCAGCGCCAAAGCAGAAGCCCCCCTCAACAGTACAGCCCTCCCTCCTCTCTTCTCTGGCTGAATCATCAGCTTTTCCAGGGCCTGCAGCTGCTGTTCCCTGCCTCACTTTGGTGTCCTCTTCCGCTGCCGAGAGGTACTCCATTGATTCCCCGGTTACGTCCACCTCCGTGACTACAGGGGTGGATCCTCTACAATCCTCAGGGGGCCCATATTCACCATAGCCACAGAGAGGGATGACTTTCAACACACTGCAGCAGGCAACATCGAACACCGGGAAAACAGGCAAGTGTCATTTTATTCTTCTTCTATTTATGATGATATGCCTTGCCTGATTCCCAGTAGGGAGGCTCAGGGTCTGCAGTCCCTTGAGCTCTCAACACCTCCTACAGATATTAATTGCTCACCAGCCCTTTCCATGCCTTTTCCCTTGGCCCCTGAGTGTCCGCTGAGGATTGTCCTCGTGTTTCCAGGATTGAGACGCCAGATGTGGGAAGAGTCTGTGGCCCTGGAGGACTGAGTGGTGAGCCAACCCCCAGCTACCATGCCAGATGAGTCACCGGCGTGGGTCACCTCGCCAGAGGGCCTCATGACTGCAACCACCATTATGCCTGCTGCGGAGGCCAACATAGCAGAACTAGAGTCGGAGCTGGACCTCCAGAGGGCCGAGCCCGTAGTACCAGCACCCGGATCGACGGAGTCCTGGATGGCGGTGGAGCTCAAGCTCAGGCAAGTGTTCTCCTTTGTTACCTCCGCCAAAGGGGGAGGTTATGCGATCATCGGCGTTGGTTTGTCTGTTTGCTTGTCTGTTTGTTAGCAAGATAACTCAAAAAGTTATGGACGGATTTTCATTAAATTTTCACAGATTGTCAGAAATGGGGTATCCTACAGATGATTAGATTTTGGTGGTGATCCAGATCACTGTCCACAAGAAAACCGCCATTACGCAAAATGTCATTTTCGTGAATAACCACTAAACCACTAATCCTATCATTGTCAATCCAATTGTTGTGACTCCAATTGCTAGTCATATGTTTTCATGGTCAAGGAATCTGAAAACGTACACACAAACACTGTATGGGGGGAACTGTGGTGCTAAACCGCCATTACGGAAAATGCCATTTTCGTCAATAACTACTGAACCACTAATCCTATCATTGTCAATCCAATTGCTTGTCATATGTTTTCATGGTCAAGGAATCTGAAAACGTACACACAAACACTGTTTGGGGGGAACTGTGGCCGCCATTACGGAAAATGCCATTTTCATGAATAACTACTGAACCACTGCTTGTCATATGTTTTCATGGTCAAGGAATCTGAAGACTGTATGGGGGAAACTGTGGTGCTTGGCGGAGGTCTGCGCTCTCCGAGTGCATTTCTAGTTTTTTTTGTTTCAGTTTTGAAGAGGTCTTGTCTGGCTCTTGATGAGGAGAACCGGGTGCAGCCATCAGCTGCACCTGAGCTCATCTCGCCAGAGTCTGCCACTGACGGTTACCCTGACCCTGCTTTCCTGTTTTCTTTCTCTGAGCTCTCTCCCAGGGTCACCGAGAATGATCCACCAGCACCAGATATCTTCATGGATCCAGGCTTACCGCCCGAGATAGCCATAGGTCCAGCTCCCCCTGCTGAGGTCATCGCGGGTGCTCCGTCGCAGCCCAGGACCTCCGTGGGTGCAGCTCCCCACTGCCCAAGGCTGTCATCTGGGTTCCTCCTCCTCGGTCCGAGTCTTCGTGGGTGCTGCACCCCGGGCTAAAGTCAACTTGGGTGCGGTATTCCAGTATTGGCCTGCCATGGGCACTACACTCCAGCCCAGGGGCTACAATAGGTGCAGCACTAGCCCAGTCCAGGCCCACCGAGGGTGCAGCATTGGCCCAGCCCGGAGCCACCGTGAGTGCTGCAATGCTCCAGCCTGGAGCCACCATAGGTGCTGCTATGCTCCAGCCTAGGGACACCGCAGGTGCTGCCCTGCTCCAGCCCGGAGCCACCGCGGATGCTGCCCTGCTCCAGCCCAGAGCCACCGAGGGTGCTGCCCTGCTCCATCCTGCAGCCTCCGTGGGTGCAGCTATATCCCAGTCTGTGACCTCCACGGGTGCAACTGTGTCTCAGTCCCAGACCACCAAGGGTGTTACTGGCCAGCCGAGGATGTTGAGACCTCTCCGCCGCTGCCTGACACTGTCATGGTTTCCCCTCCACTGCCTGATGCCGTTGTGGGTCCTCCTCCACCACCAGACACCATCGTGGTCCCCCTCCCCCTTCGGCCCTCCTTCCCTTCATTGGGCCTTCCTGTGGGGGAGCCCCCTCCTGGGTCACCCTTCCGGTCTTGGTGGCTTAAGAACTCTGGCCGGCCACCTAATAGACTGAACCGTTGGGTTGGGTGGCCCATATTTCCAGCAGGCCACCCAACTCATACTACCTTGCCATCTGTCTGGTCTGGGACTTCGGCCGGCCACCCAAACTGTTTGGTTCTTTGGTCTGGGGGAGCCCAGGGTCCTGGTTAGCGTGGGTGTGGGTCCTGAGCGGGCTGTATTTTTTTTTTTTTTGCTCCCCACTACTCTGTTTCCCCACCTCCCACCCAGGGTGGCTCATTACTGTACCCTTTTTTGGGGGGGGGGGGCAGGGGAGGTTCCTCTTGGGTGTTACCTTGGGGTGTCTGGGTCCACCCATTGAAAAGGGGGGATCTGTCATGAGTCTGAGCTCAGTGTATTCCCGGAGCTCAGACTCAATTTATGTCTGAATATTTTATGTCTGTTATGATTATTACCTCCGCCAAGGAGGTAATGTTTTTACCGGGGTTTGTTTGTCTGTTTGTCTGTCTGTTACCAACAGAACTCAAAAAGTTATGAACGGATTTTGACAAAATTTTCAGGAAAGGTGTGTAATGGCATGGGGAACAGATGATTACATTTTGGTGATGATCTGAGAGTGCATACCTCCACCAAGGGCTTTCTTTGTATTTGTGCAGCACGATTACACAAAAACTACTGGATGGATTTGGGTGAAATTTTCACCAGAGGTGGTTCTTGGCCTAGAGAGGAACCCATTATATTTTGGTGATGATCTGAGAGTGCATACCTCCACCAAGGGCTTTGTTTGTATTTGTGCAGCAGGATTACACAAAAACTACTGGATGGATTTGGATGAAATTTTCACCAGAGGTGGTTCTTGGGCTAGATGGGAACCCATTATATTTTGGTGATGATCTGAGAATGCATACCTCAGCCAAGGCTCTTATCTTGTCACAGTGTGTTAGCAACGATACTCCAAAACTGATGGACACACTTTCATGCAATTTTCACCACAAGTGCCTCTAGGCCTACACACCAACCCATTACATTTTGGAGGTGATCCATGAGAAACGGAAGGAGCCTTGGCGGAGGTATGCGCTCTATGAGTGCTTTTCTAGTTTTATCTGTTTCTGTCTTTATTTTTGATTTTGTGACATAAACGCCCTTCCTTCTTCCCAGACACTCCCACCAACTACTCACTGTCTGCTCCCTTACCATCTCAGCTGTGAATGGTTGAATAATTAGGTCACCTTCTTGCTCAGCTGCCCATGCCTGCTGCTCATTGATTCCCATGTATTTAAGCACAGCCAGCTCATTGTGTCTTTGCGGCAGTATTGAATGATTCTTTCTCTGACCATTACTCTCATCCTCGCCTGCGTTTGCTGTTTTGGATTTTTCTGTTTGTTCTGTTAATAAATGTCACTGCTGCAGTTCAGCACCCGGATCTGTCTTTCTGCCCCGGAGGGGCCATTCATGACACTATAAAAAGCCTAAAGAAATATTCCTGAAGACCCAAACTGCCAAGAAAGCCTCTCTAAGAGAGTTCAGGCTGTGTTGAAGATACAATTTTTGATTAACTTTTAAATGAATGAATGGTTTATTCAGTTCAGTTACACATAAATACCAATATAAGAAATAATTACTTCAGACACAAATAACTGGAACTGAAAAGGAATAAGCAGAAGCCCAAGGCTCATTTTGATGCTTATCCTGTTCTATCTTTTCTAACTTGTCATTTAGAGCTTTTCTTTGGCCTTTTAAAATATGTACAAGAACACATACAGATGGTTCCAGATATGTACATGTCAGAGAAATGACTAATCATCAATACTTCAGTAGGTAAAACCTGTTGGGTTGAATCCTGCATGGGAACAGATGATGTTACAGATGTTGTATTAGTTATCATGCTCCAGATTTATAAATCATTTATTACTTTATGCTGCATTAACCAAAGGAATATGAGCATGTTACGTGTTTTACACCTTTTTTTGCCACAGTAAAGAGTAATAAAAAGAAAACTATTCTAAACCATTTTTGTCACTATCAAGTCAAATATTTAAAGACTGAACAACAGTTGAAGAGCTACAGTAGAGTTTCACAGAAAATGTTATTTCATTATTGTAAAAATGTATTATATTTTCTACAATAAGCTAAACAAGCATGACGTACTTCAGTTTAATTTAAAAATGAACAATCCTCTATCGATATATTTTAAGTACTGCACCCATAAATGTAATTTTATTTTTTCAATTAAAATGATATTCTTTTAATTTTCAGTGGCATACTAACTGCTCTAGAAGAATATGAAGCAGCATGGTAATGATTAAAGGACAGCAAAATGATTTGAAAAACAGTATTTATTAGCAGTGTTGATTCCAGTAATCTGCTGATGCTACAGGATCACAGTATACACACGTGGACAAAATTGTTGGTACCCCTCTGTTAATGAAAGAAAAACCCACAATGGTCACAGAAATAACTTGAATCTGAGAAAAGTGGTAATAAATAAAAATTCTATGAAAATTAACCAATGAAAATCAGAAAATGCTTTTGAATTGTGGTTCAACAGAATTATTTAAAAAAACAAACTCATGAAACAGGTCTGGACAAAAATGATGGTACCCTTAACTTAATATTTTGTTGCACAACCTTTTGAGGCAATCACTGCAATCAAACGATTTCTGTAACAGTCAATGAGACTTCTGCACCTCTCAGCAGGTATTTTGGCCCACTCCTCATGAGCAAACTGCTCCAGTTGTCTCAGGTTTGAAGGGTGCCTTCTCCAGACGGCATGTTTCAGCTCCTTCAACAGATGTTCAATAGGATTTAGATCAGGGCTCATAGAAGGCCACTTTAGGATAGTCCAATGTTTCGCTCTTAGATAAGATAAGATAAGCCTTTATTAGTCCCACAATGGGGAAATTCCAGGATTGCAACAGCACAGGGATAGCAACACTCAGAGCAACAATCAGAAGAGAAGAAAAAACAAGAACAGAGAGTATGCATATGTACATATAAATATATAAACACACAGTGCAGATCATTGTAGCTAGATGGAATAAATATATAAATATATAAACACACAGTGCAGAGCATTGTAGCTAGATGGAATAAATATATAAACACACACAGTGCGGAGCATTGTAGCTAGATGGAATAAATATATAAACACACAGTGCGGAGCATTGTAGCTAGATGGAATAAATATAAACACAGTGCGGAGCATTGTAGCTAGATGGAATAAATATATAAATATATAAACACAGTGCGGAGCATTGTAGCTAGATGGAATAAATATATTGTGGTGCACATATGTGGGTTTCATATGCTTCACATGTGTATTGCTGAGTGCTTATTGTGTGCTTCACGTCTCAGAGGAACAAAAGGACTGAACCTCCTAGGGGTAACAGGAGGATGTGAGATCTGGCCTTTTGTATGCGAAGAGATGGCCTTGAGGGCTTTCCTGACCACCAGTGACTTTAGGTGGAGGGGAGAAGACCTGGAGGGAGATGCATTGTGTCTTGGGATTAAAAGACAATGTGACTGTGTTCTTTGATGTCCTGGGGTATAAAGGGGACAGATGTTAGGGGATTCACTGTCTTCTGTTTTTTGGATGTTGGACAATGTGAATGTGAATAAACTGGACTTGAGAAATAAACTCAGCCTCGTCCTTCCACACTTCTCCACAATATAAATATATAAACACACACAGTGCGGAGCATTGTAGCTAGATGAACAGCATAACCGTCTACTTAGTTATCCTACATGGTATGATTATGTACCCATACATATTGTCACCCTCCGTAGCGACCGCTATTTTCCTAGTTATATACCGGAGGGGACCATTGTGTAAGTCTATTGCATCTTTTGCATTCTTTACTATTAGGTTGTCACATTTTTTTGCTATCTCTGCGAGCAGCCCTGCTTAGGTTATACAGTCTGACAGCCGTAGGTAGGAAGGACCTGCAAAACCTCTCAGTTGTGCACCTAGGATGATGTAGTCTGCTGCTAAATGAGCTCCTCAGTGCGTTCAGTATGTCCTGCATAGGGTGGGACTCGGACTCCAGCAGAGATGACAGTTTAGCCACCATCCTTCTCTCTCCTATCTCCTCCACTGGGTCAAGGCGCTGCCCCAGGACAGAGCTAGCTTTCTTGATCAGTTTGTTCAGTCTCTTCCTATCGGCTGCTGTAACGCCACTGCCCCAGCAGACCACTCCAAAAGTGATGGCTGATGCCACCACCGTGTCATAGAATGTCTTCAGCAGCGCCCCTTGTACACCAAAAGACCTGAGTCTCCTCAGTAGGAACAGCCTGCGCTGTCCCTTCTTGTAGAGTGTGTCAGTGTTGTGTGACCCCCAGTCTAGTTTATTGTTCAGATGAACACCCAGGTACTTGTAGGATGTCACCATCTCGATGTCTGTTCCCTGTATAGTTACTGGTGCTGTGAGGGGTTGTCCTTGCCTGCGGCAGTCCACCACCAGCTCCTTAGTTTTCCTCGCGTTGATCTGGAGGCAGTTCCTATGGCACCAGTCCACAAAGTCCTGGATAAGTCCTCTGAACTCAGCTTCATCTCCGTTGGAGATGAGGCCGATGATCGCAGAGTCGTCAGAGAACTTCTGTAGATGGCAGTGTGTTGTGTTGTGTGAGAAGTCTGCAGTATAAAGGGTGAACAGGAAGGGAGCCAAAACCGTTCCCTGGGGGGCCCCCGTGCTACCGATGATCATATCGGACACACAGTCCCGGGTTCTCACAAACTGTGGCCGGTTAGTGAGGTAGTCCAGGATCCATGATGACAGGTGCTGGTCCACCCCTGCACACAGCAGCTTGTCCTTCAGGATCATTGGTTGGATGGTGTTGAAAGCACTGGAGAAGTCAAAGAACATGATCCTCACCGCATTCCCAGGCTTCTCCAGGTGGGACAGAGAACGGTGAAGGAGGAAGATCACTGCATCCTCCACCCCAATGCCATGCTGGTAGGCGAACTGGAGTGGATCCATCGCTGGTCCCACCAGGGGGCGGAGGTGAGCAAGGAGCAGTCTCTCCAGGGTCTTCTTCAGGTGGGACGTCAAGGCCACTGGTCTGTAGCTGTTCAGGTCTTTGGGGTGGAAGGTCTTTGGTACAGGTACCACACAAGATGTTTTCCACAACTGTGGTACCCTCCCCAGCTTCAGGCTCAGGTTGAAGATGAGCTCCACAATCCCACACAGCTGATCTGCGCAGGACTTGAGGAGCTTTGCGCTGATGCCGTCCGGTCCCGACGCCTTCCTCGCCTTGATCTTTCTCAGCTCCGTCCTCACCTGGGTCTTAGTGAGGGTCATGTTGGGGGGCTGTGTGTTGGGAGTGTGGGGGGGTGTTGGTGGAGTGGGGTTTGGGCAGCAGGACTCAATGTCTTTAGAGGCAGCAGTGGTTGTTGTGCAGTCGGGGGGAGGGCGGTTGGTCAAACCTATTAAAAAACAGATTCAGATTGTTCGCCCACTCCCTGCCCCCCGTGGCCTGGGAGGAGGTATTCTGGAGCCCAGAGATGGTTTTAAGGTTTCTCCAGACCCCACCGATGTTGCTCTGTTGCAGCTTGTCCACCATCTTCTTCCTGAAGCTGTCCTTGCCTTCTCTGATCTTCCTCTTCAGCTCCCTCTGTACGGACTTCAGCATCTCCCTGTTCCCCGACCTGAAGATCCTCTTCTTCTCTCTCAGAAGTGTTTTTATCTCAGGGTTGATCCAGGGTTTGTTGTTCGAGCAACACCGTTTGGTCTTGGTGGGTACGGTGTTGTCCACGCAGAAGCTGATGTAGTCCGTGATGGTGTGAGTGAGGCCATCGATGTCCTCACCATGTGGATCGCAGAGCTGCTCCTAGGCAGTGGTTTCAAAGCAGTCCTTTAGAGCGTCCATTGCCTCCTCAGACCATAACTTCACTGTACACTTGACTGGAGGTTGTTTGTGCACTAGGGGTTTTTACACCGGCAGGAGATGAACCAAGTTGTGATCCGATCTCCCGAGTGGGGGGAGTTGTGATGAGGTGTACGCCTCCTTAGCCATTCTTGGGTGTTTTTAGCTGTGTGTTTTGGGTCAATATCCTGTTGCAAGACTCATGACCTATGACTGAGACCAAGCTGTCTGACACTGGGCAGCACATTTCTCTCTAGAATACCTTGATAGTCTTGAGATTTCATTGTACCCTGCACAGATTCAAGACACCCTCTGCCAGATGCAGCAAAGCCACCACAGAACATAACAGAACCTCCTCCATGTTTTACAGTAGGGACAGTGTTCTTTTCTTGGTATGCTTCATTTTTGCGTCTGTGAACATAGAGCTGATATGCCTTGCCAAAAAGTTCCAGTTTTGTCTCGTCTGTCCATAGGACATTCTCCCAGAAGCTTTGTGGCTTGTCAACATGCAGTTTGGCAAATTCCAGTCTGACTTTATGATTTGTTTTCAACAGTGGTGTCCTCCTTAGTCGTCTCCCATGATGTCCACTTTGGAGGACCACTTTAGAAGTTGTTCTGGGCTCTTTTGTTACCATTTGTATTATCCATCTCCTCCTGCGGCAACGTCCAGGGAGGTTGGCTACAGTCCCGTGGATCTTAAATATCTGAATAATATGTGCAACTGTAGTCACAGGAACATCAAGCTGCTTGGAGATGGTCTTATAGCCTTTACCTTTAACATGCTTGTCTATAATTTTCCTTCTAATCTACTGAGACAACTCTCTCCTTTGCTTCCTCTGGTCCATGTTTAGTGTGGTAAACACCATGTCAACAAACAGCACAGTGACTACTTGTCACCCTTTAAATAGGCTGACTGACTGATAACAAGTTTGTAGACACCTGTGATGTTAATATGAGGACACATCTTGGTTGAACATGTCCCTATGGTCACATTATTTTCAATCTTTTCTAGGGGTACCATCATTTTTGTCCAGGCCTGTTTCATGAGTTTGTTTTTTTAAAATAATTCTGTTGAACTACAGTTCAAAAGATTTTCATTGGTTAATTTTCATAGTTAGTAGTTAATTTTCATAGTTAATTTTCATGGTTAGTTACTAATAGTATTGAATGCAAAAGACGCAATAGACTTACACAATGGTCCCCTCCAGTATACAACTAGGAAAATACCGGTCGCTATGGAGGGTGAGAATATGTATGGGGACATAATCATACCATGTAGGATAACTAAGTAGACGGTTGTGCTGTTTCATTCCATCTAGCTATAATGCTCTGCACTGTGGGTGTTTATATATTTATTCCATCTAGCAACAATGCTCCACGCTGTGTGTGTTTATATATTTACATATTTATTCCATCTAGCTACAATGCTCCACACTGTGTGTGTTTATATATTTACATATTTATTCCATCTAGCTACAATGCTCCGCACTGTGTGTTTATATATTCATATATTTATTCCATCTAGTTACAATGCTCCGCACTGTGTGTTTATATATCTACATATTATTCCATCTAGCTACAATGCTCCGCACTGTGTGTGTTTATATATTTACATATTTATTCCATCTAGCTACAATGCTCCACACTGTGTGTTTATATATTCACATATTCATTCCATCTAGCTACAATACTCCGCACTGTGTGTTTATATACTCATATATTTATTCCATCCAGCTACAATGCTCCGCACTGTGTTTATATATTTATATATCTCTTCCATCTAGCTACAATGCTCCGCACTGTGTCTATCTATCTATCTATCTATCTATCTATCTATCTATCTATCTATCTATCTATATCTATATATCTATATCTATATCTATATCCATATACTGTATATATATGCATACTTGCTGCTCTTGTTTTTCTCTTGCCTTCTGATTGTTGCTCTGAGTGTTGCTATCCCTGTGCTGTTGCAATCCTGGAATTTCCCCATTGTGGGACTAATAAAGGCTTATCTTATCTTATCTTATTTCTGTGACCATTGTGGGTTTTTTCTTTCATTAACAGAGGGGTACCAACAATTTTGTTCATTTCTGTAACACTTAAAACGTACATTGGACCTGTAATTACACTGGACATACACTGGATCATGTTCAGGGTGTCTCAGGTGATCTGGGTTTAGCTGTGACACTCAGAACATTCCTTTCCTGTAGCGGTGGATCAGCTCAGACACGTCCTCCTTACACACCTTAATCCAGCCGTCCTCCCTCATGTGGTACACTAGACAATCACACAGAAAGACAGAGACTGTGATCACATACACTGTTTCATCTTCATAAACATGAAAACAACATTCATTATTCTATTTTTCACATATTTATTCCTCTTTAATAATGCAAACTAAAATCTCTGTTGCCTGTCATCTATTCTCCAAAGGTCAGACATTCCTTCTACTACGTTTTAGTGAGAGTGGAAACAAAGGTGTTCTTGGAGCTAAATGCTTCATCAGTGGATATATTCATACATGTGATGTTTATTTTGTTCATATATCTAACGCTCACAGTCATACCTAAGGACAATTTAGAATCCCCAGTTTGATGCCAATTAACCTAACTTGCATGTTTTTGGCATGTGGGAGGAAACCGGAGAAATCTCGGAGTAAACCCACGCAGACACGGGAAGAACATGCAAACTCCACACAGATCACTGTTGGTCGGGGGCTGGGATCGAACCCAGGATCCCCCAGCCAAGGGTAAGTTGCTGTGCTGCCACAGTGCTAACCACTCCACCACCGCGCTGCCCTTACATCGAGGATCTTGAACAATATTGATCTTGAACAATATTCTTGTATGGATGATCTAATTATAAGTGGACTAGACATTAAATACCAATCATGTGCCAATGTTACAGCAGGAATGAGAGGTGAGGAGGCTTCCCTGAGTGAATCAGTCTCCCTGAAAAAACAGGTGCTTCAGTTCCTTGAAAGCAGAAATATAAAAGTTGAAGTAAATGCAATTTCAGCCTGTCATACTTTATTCAGAAAATGGTTGTCTGTCTCTCTGTGTTGGCCCTGCGATGGACTGGCGATCTGTCCAGGGTGTACCCTGCCTCTCGCCCAAAGATGCTGGGATAGGCTCCAGCCCCCCCGCGACCCGAAAAAGGATTAAGCGGAAGAAGATGAATGAATCTAACGCTCAATTGATAAGAACTGAGGCTAGTGAGAAATACAATTAAAAGCTGCTACAGCGAATCTTAGATAAATATGAAGAGAGAACAAATTCCAGTGTGTTAGAAATGTCTTTTCTAGTGTCATCTGTCTTAAACTGGGCCTAATCAGAGGCTTTGACATTTGTTCTGTTTTTTATTGCTCTGATGAGAAAAAATGTGAAGAAATAAAGAACTTCAATGTGCATCAGCAGAACACACAATGCTGTTAATATGACATGTCACCATTAGTAGCTTTTTGCAAGCTGACAATGTGAAGTGAATGTTAATGTCCCAGCAATTAACTGTAGCTCATGTCAGGCAAACATTAATAAGACTATGGCATGATTATGTTGATGTGTGTGTGCTGTGTTAAGCCATCCTAAATTATCTAAAGTATGTGAGACTTTGGAGTATTAAAGGATGTATATTGCTGTAGTGTTGATGAATCGCTCCAATGTACAGTATAACATCAACTAAAGTAGCATCTATGTGTGCATATAGAAGATAATTTATCCTCTGGAGCAGTGTTTTCCAACTGGTGTGCTGTGGCACCTTTGGGTGCCATGAAAGACCATTTGGGGTGGGAAACTGTCTAATGCTGCTTTCAATCTATAATCGGCCAGCCTCTGCCGTGGGTTCCATTAGCATAAACACCTCAACATGGCTTTTCCAAACTTTAAGGAGCTGCAGGTCTGATCTCCCACAAATAACAGTGTATTTCTCTGGCGTATCAAGTTTCACGTCCTCACATTGCTGATGTCACATAATTAGTTGAGTCACCGGCATTTTTACAGGTCTTTTATCGTCCTGTGTCAAACTCAGCACAGATCAGTGGTTGATTGGAATCCACCAATCCACAGGTTGCTGCTAGCTGTCCTCTGTGTCAACAGAGAAGGTTGCAAAATGTGTGTGTGCTTACACTTTGATTTGGTGAGACAGTGTGATGTTTTGCGTTTTGTGTCCAGCAACACTTTTTTCTGGAGTTGCCTCGGGCGAGAGGCGACGAGCAGGGGTGGGTATTCTTGTATCCCCCTACCTTGCTGCCTCTATATTGGAGTTTTCCCCGGTGGATGAAAGGGTTGCTTCCCTGCGCCTTCGGGTTGGGAAACGGGTCCTGACCATCATTTGTGCCTATGCACCAAATGATGTTTCAGAGTACCCACTCTTTTTGGAGTCTGTGACTGGGGTGCTGGAGGGTGCTTCTCTTGGAGACTTTATTGTCCTTCTGGGGGACTTCAATGCGCACGTGGGCAACAACAGTGAAACCTGGAGGGGAGTGATTGGGAGGAACGGCCTCCCCGATCTGAACCCGAGTGGTGTTCAGTTATTGGACTTCTGTGCTACGGTGGTGCAGTGGTTAGCACTGTTGCCTTACAGCTAGAAGGTTCCTGGTTCAAATCTCCAGGCTGGCAGGGGTTGGAACCTTTCTGTGTGGAGTTTGCATGTTCTCCCTGTGCTGCGTGGGTTTACTCCGGGGGCTCCGGTTTCCTCCCACAATCCAAAGACATGCATGTTAGGTTAATTGGCTGTTCTAAATTGTCCTTAGACATCTGTTTCCTATAGGCCCTTAGAATAGAGGGTTAGTACTAGTGAAAGCGCCCCGCTTAGCCCAACACGGGACAGCTCAGCACGCTTTGTAGCTTTTTCCACTAGCCCCAGCACGGTTTAACAGGCGCTATTTTCGTGCCTGATCGAGGGCAGGGTACAACCATGCTGAGCCGTGCCGAGATGTGACGTCAACAGACTGGTCGTCGCTGATTGGTCAGGCTGTAACGTCACAAAAGCGACCGTCTTCTGATGAATCTACATGACCGCCATTTGCAATATTTCACGGACTAACTCGGTCATGGAGTAAATACGATATTAATACAGACAGCGTTGTAGGTTTTGCGGAACTCTACACCGTGGTCCAACGAAGAGGTGCGGGGTTTTCTCTGCTTGGTGGCAGATCCACAGTGAGGAGCGACCCGCACCAATACAGATGCAGCCCAGCATAGAACCGGACTACGGGCAAGCTGAAGACGAACGTGAGAGAACCATCGATGGTGAGTGATTTGTAATATTGTGCATCTATTCGCTTATTTATCCTGTTGGTGGTAAGCTCACTTTTTTTGAAACATACAGTGCCGTCCTGTGCTGGCTAACAAGTTTTAGCTAGTAGCTAGCTAGTAGCCAACTGCTGATTCGCGCTTGTTTTCTCCTAAGTATTCGCTTGTGAGAGCAAAACGATGAAATATGTTAATCCTGGTTAAAGTCCTGGTTTGTGTACGTATTGCACTTTGGTGCTGCACATTAAATTGTGTGCAATTTAATGCTAGAATGTGTTTCCACATGCCAGGGGTTAGCCTCCCTCAGTGTTTATATTGTGGATACAGGTGAAATGGACCCCAGGAGCCGAAATCTTGACATATTAAAAGAGCTTTTTCAAACCAGTGATTTATAAAGTCATTCATATAATTTTCTAAAGCGTCAGAATAGACCCACACACCTATTCTGTGGATCCTGCAGTGCTTGTCAGGGAAACAAAGCATTTTTGTCACATCCCACCACTGACTTTCACAGGTGTATTTCCCTAATATAGGTACATCTCCAAAAATTAGAATGTCATGAAAAAATTCAATATTTTTTGTCACTCATTTCAGAAAGTGAAATCCGTATATTATATAGATTCATTACACAGACAGTGATATATTTCAAGCATTTATTTATTTTAATTTTGATGATTATGGCTTACAACCCCTGAAAACCCCAAATTCAATTTGGCCAAAAATTAGAATATTACATAAAATTAACTTTAAAAAATAGTTTTTAAATATAAATGTTGGCCGCTGAGGTGTTGGTTAATATGGGCTGTAGCCGTAATCATCAATATTAAAATAAACACTTTCAATATATCACTGTCCCTGTAATGAATCTATATATGGGTTTCACTTTCTGAAATGAGTGACAAAAATATTGAATTTTTTCATGGTATTCTAATTTTTGAGATGTGCCTGTATAGGGTGTTGAACTTGCTTGAACCTAACCACCATCCATTTCTGTTGTTCGTCTAGGCAAGAGGAAAGGAGCCGCCCCACAACGGACCTTGCCACTGTGGAAAGTACTGAAATCCTTTGCTTTTATAGGTAAAGTGTCAAAACCAAAGTAACACAATTTCCACTTAATATAAAAGGGACTGAACTGAGATTTATTTGATTGTGTGAATAGTAATTACAGAATAATTGAAAATGACTGGCACATCAACTGTAAAATAAACCACTTGTTAATGTATTTATTTTTTTGTCAGATCACTTGTGTGATCCTTTGTGAGTTATGTTCATAACTGTATGTTTTGGCGAATGTGAGATGTTCAGTCGTCAATATAATTTACTTTATATGTGTAGTTTATAGTCTATCATCAATAAACTCTTGCAGTAACAGGACACATTACAAATATTTGAGACCCATTGTAGTGCTTCCTTTTATATTTTAGCAATGCAAGTACAAAACACCGCCCACACATGAAGCCAGGGCAAGAAGAGACACTTTTACAGACAAGACAAACTTTTATTGATAAAAACTTCATATTTTGACTGAGCGACTCCATACTCGGTGATGCACACCTTCAGTTAAAGTACTATATTCCATTCAGAACAGAGATGCAGGCTGAAGATCTGCTGAACCAGGACAAGTATGAGGGGCCGATCCAGTTGCTTCTCAGTGAGGCAGCGTGGCTGGCGTGTGTGACCCATTCCAGTTTCTTTTTTTTTCTCGAGAAATACCCATTACGGTGCCTACAGGTGATACAATAAGCAAAAACACTGCTATAAAAGACTCCATTTTCATAAAGAACACAGACGAGAGAGAGGCCATTGAAATTGTTAAATCGTTTAAAAGTAAAACATCTACGGACTGTGATGGTATTGACATGCTCTTAGTCAAAACTATTATTGAATGCTTAGTGAAACCACTGACGTATATTTGTAACCTGTCTCTCCAAACAGGTGTATTTCCCAATGCAATGAAAATAGCTAAAGTAATTCCGATAAACAAGAAGGGTGACAGAGGGGAATTCTCAAACTATAGACCAATTTCACTATTGCCGCAATTTTCCAAGATACTTGAAAAAATTTTCTATGAGAGAATTGACAACTTCATACTGAAGAATAATTTATTGTGTGAGCAGCAATATGGGTTCAGACACAAGAGGACAACTGCATTTGCTCTAATGGAATTTATAGAAAAAATATCAACTGCCGTTGAAAATAAAGAGTATTCAGTTGGGGTATTCCTGGATCTTAAAAAAGCATTTGATACAGTGGATCATAATTTATTATTAAAGAAACTACAAAATTGTGGTATTAGGGGGGTAGCACTGTCCTGGTTATGTGGTTACTTAAAGGGTACCTGTGGTGGTCGTGAAAAAAAAGATATTATATTGAGCCCCTGTCTCACGTTCTAGTTCAAGTTTAAGTTGAAATTCATGTTCAAAGCAATTTGATATAAATCCATTGCTGATGTGCTGGTTCAGCTATGTCAGCAAAACATGGGTGCAGCCATACTAGCGGCTACATGGCCTTCCAGGACGCTTCCTGTGACGTAATAAAGTGGACACCGCGATCTGAATCAATATTGGCTGAGCCTGGAGTGCCCGGATGTCAAATTCAAATTCAAACGTTTATTTTAAACTCAGGGTTCATATTAAATGCAGAACTAAAACGAGTAGAAAATAAATAAATAAATGCTTAAATTCAGCGGGTCGTCTCGTCTGATCTGAGCTTATAACAGCTGCAACACGGCAGATGATTCGGCTCCTCCCTCGCCGCTATACAGAGCGGCAGACACTCGGCGCTCTTGTTAAAACAAAAACATACAATGCGATATGGATATCGCAACATGGCGGAATGTAAACCCTTTGGATGTCTCAATAATAAGCGAAAAAACAAAGATAAACACTTCTTTTGTGTACCCAAACCCAGCTCACCTTGTCAGAAGATCATAGCGGGAAAGTGATTGCGCAATCGCGGAACAGGGCACAGACGAATCCTGTCAGACGAAATTGCGTTGTGTGTGAGGACCACTTCGTCACTTTAACCCTCAGAAGACCTTTCTGGCTCAAACCTGTAGCCATGTTGGACGAATTCTTCCTCAGAGTCAGAAAATTCAGTCATAATAGAACAAAAACACTCACAACAGCACCCTAGTCTCTCATACAGACGGGAGTATTGCCTTTTCAGTAGCAACGGTATGACGTCATTTCCGCATATGTCATGGCGGCGCCCATAGTTTTCATTGGCTGGCCATGCCCGCGGTCCTATTTCAATATATCTCAGGTGGTATATGGCTGGCAACAATTATTTACCCAAATAACAAATACCTTTTCCTAATGTTTTCAAGTTAAATGCGTCTTCACGACCACCACAGGTATGCTTTAAAGAATAGATATCAGTATGTATGTGTTGGTAACAAAAACTCACAGTTACTGAAGGTTACTTGTGGAGTCCCACAGGGTTCAGTTTTGGGGCCATTGTTATTCAATATGTATATAAATGATATATGTAAAGTTTCAGAAAAAATTGATTTAATATTGTTTGCCGATGACACTAATTTATTATGCAGTGGAAGCAATTTGGAACAACTTTTGGATACACTTGGAAAGGAATTAGGAAAGCTTAAACTGTGGTTTGATTCAAACAAATTAACGCTTGTGGCGGTTTGGAAAAACCATCATTGCACCCATTAACTCCGATGCCAAATGGTGTGAGTTTATCATATGAGTCTGTGTGCCAAATGTAATTTGGTCCCGGGACACTGTAGCGCCTTCTTGTGAGTCTCCTGGCCCTTCTCTGCTGTATATCTTCTGGATCCAGAAATGACTGCACTGCATGCACCATGCTTACTGACCCGCAGTCCTGCCGATCTGCATCTCAGTCATCATCCAGTATCCATGGAGACGCTCTGGGCCGCGAAGCTGGTCAGCGATGTAGTTGATGACATCAGGCTCAGCTTGTGCCACAGATAAAGCTGAAGTCTCGCTAAGACTCTTCTTAAATGATGCACATTGATGTATATATTGTCTGTAACACCAAGGCATAGTGCTATTTCATCTGGTGTCAGTCTTTGATTGAATACTGTGACGTAGGCAAGGTTCACACAAAGAAGAGGAGCAGATGGTTGTGACAAACGGGCTTTATGAAAACACACCCAACCCCAACACCCTTGAGCACAGACAGGAGGGGAGGTCATTCTCCCAGACCTTCGTTTCAATCATGGTTATACAACACATGATACATCTTGCCCTAATCCTGCCTATAAACACTGCTGGGTCATTATAGCGCAGTTATAATGACACAGCAGTATAATAACTCAGTAATAACATTTAATACACACACACAGTAACGTTTTCAGCTGGCAAAGCATGCTGGGAAATCCCCGCCCCCCTTAACACGGCCCCGACGTTACAATACATATGTGATGCGTCGATCTATATTCCTGCTCATCTCACACTGTAACAGCTACTCTGAACTGATGTGTCCTGTTAATGAACAGCCCACGAGCGTGTTCTATTGTTTTCTTGAGATCTCGGGAAAACAACAATTGTTATGTCGTGATAACGCATAAATAAGTGGAGATCTAGAGAAAACAATTGAAACTAAAAAAGCACTCACAGAGCGCATACCTCCGCCAAGGCTCCTTCCGTTTCTCATGGATCACCTCCAAAATGTAATGGGTTTATGTGTAGGCCTATAGCCAGTTGTGGTGAAAATGGCATCAAAGTCTGTCCATCAGTTTTGGAGTATTGTTGCTAACACACTGTGAGAAGATAAGAGCCTTGGCTGAGGTATGCATTCTCAGATCATCACCAAAATATAATGGGTTCCTGTCTAGCCCAAGAAGCACCTCTGGTGAAAATTTCATCCAAATCCATCCAGTAGTTTTTGTGTAATCCTGCTGCACAAATACAAAGAAAGCCCTTGGTGGAGGTATGCACTCTCAGATCATCACCCAAATCTAATCATCTGTTCCATCTCAGAATCAGAATCAGAATCAGAATCAGAATCAGCTTTATTGGCCAAGTATGCACAACACATACAAGGAATTTGACTTTGGCTAAAAACTTGCTCTCGTTGTTCAGGTGAAGGATTTAAATAAGGATTCAATGACAACCAGAGTATGTACAGTAAATTACAGTCTGTCCACGTTTCTATAAAAGGATGCAAATATATACAGGAATATATGCAGTTATTTACTCGGACTAACCACACTTTGCAGAAATATATGAAAAAATATACAATCACAGTATTTCAATGTGGACTCAGATTCAGTGATATAATGTGAATGAAGTAAAAAGCAGTGTGAGAGTTATGTGCAATGTAATAATGGATGAAAAGTCATGAGTACAGCAAACAGGTAGGACTAGGTGAATGTTAGGAGTTCATCAGAGTGATGGCTTGAGGAAAGAAACTGTTCCTGTGACGGGTGGTTTTGACCTTCAGTGATCTGTAACGACGACCAGAAGATAGAAGTTCAAACAGTTTGTGGCCGGGGTGTGATGGGTCAGCACAGATGTTTCCCGCCCGTTTCCTGGTTATGGACCGATATAAGTTCTCAATGGAGGGTAGGTCGGTACCAATGATCCTCTCCGCAGACTTAATGATCCGCTGCAGTCTGGTCTTGTCCTGTTTAGTGGCAGATCCAAACCAGACAGTGATGGAAAAGCAGAGGACAGATTGGATGATGGCGGTGTAGAAGACAACCAGCAGCTCCTGAGGCAAATCAAACTTCTTGAGCTGACGCAGAAAAAACAACCTCTGCTGGGCCTTTTTCCGGACAGTGTCAATATGGGAGGACCACTTCAGGTTCCGGGAGATTGTGGTACCCAGAAACTTGAAGGAGTCCACAGTGGACACTGTGCTGTTGAGGATGGTGAGTGGGGGGAATGAAGGGGGGTGTCGCCTGAAATCCACAGTCATCTCCACCGTTTTGGCTGGGTTAAGTTCAAGATGGTTCTGGCTGCACCAGAGGATCAGCTGCTCCACCTCCCGCCTGTATGCAGACTCATCATCATCCCGGATCAAACCGATGACTGTGGTGTCGTCCGCAAACTTCAGGAGCTTCACCGAAGGGTCCTCTGAGGTGCAGTCGTTGGAGTAGAGGGAGAAGAGCAGTGGGGAAAGGACACATCCTTGGGGGGCGCCAGTACTAATTTTTCGGGAGCTGGATGTAAATCTCCCTAGCTTCACCTGTTGCCACCTGTCAGTCAGAAAGCTGGAGATCCACTGGCAGGTGGAGGGGGGCACCTTGAGCTGGAGGAGTTTCTGATGAAGAATGCCTGGGATGATGGTGTTGAAAGCTGTGTTCACCCTGTCATCTGGCCTCATCCTTCACCCAGCTATTTTACTGTACACAACAGGTGTTTTTCTTCAAAATGTACTCAAGTCAGTGTAAATAGTTTCCTCCAATAAAGCTATTGACAAAAGAACAAATTTGTGAAAAGTTACTTGAGTACATGTACTTGAGTAAATGTAACTAGTTACTACCCAACACACACACACACACACACACACACACACACACACACACACACACATACACACACACAGAGGCTAGATAGAATAAATATCAATACACAAAGCAAGAATATTCCAAGTAATTATTGTTATTAACAAAATTTGCATTTGTTGAGCTGTGATGTGAATGATGGTAATATCCCCTCCAAGTTGCTCACCAAACTTGGGGACCTGGGAATCAGTACCTCCACCTGCAACTGGATCATGGATTTTCTGACCAACAGACCCCAGCATGTTAGGTCAGGCCCCAACCGTTCTTCCGTCATCACACTCAACACTGGTGTACCACAGGGCTGTGTGCTCAGCCCATTCCTCTACTCCCTCTACACCCATGACTGCAGGCCTATGTATGGATCCAATTCCATCATAAAGTTCGCAGATGACACCACGGTGATTGGACTCATCAGGGACAACGACGAGTCAGATTACAGGGCAGAGGTTGAGCACTTGGCTACTTGGTGCGCTGACAATAACCTGCTCCTTAACACCAGCAAAACCAAGGAGCTCATAGTGGACTACAGGAAGGAGAGGGAAGAGACACATGACCCCATCCATATCAATGGCATAGCTGTTGAACGTGTCCCCAGCTTCAAATTCCTGGGGACCCACATCTCGGAGGACCTGTCCTGGTCAGTTAACACCACCAGCCTGATCAAGAAGGGCCATCAGCGCCTCTTCTTCTTGAGGACATTGAAGAAGAACCATCTGTCAACTGACATCCTGGGCAACTTCTATCGCTGCGTGATAGAGAGCACCCTGACCAACTGTATCACACTCTGGTATGGGAGCTGCTCTGTAGCTGACCGCAAGGCGCTGCAGCGGGTGGTGAAAACCGCCCAACGCATCACAGGGACTCCACTTCCAGCTATAGAGGATGTCTACAGGAAAAGATGTCTGCGCCGGGCACGCAGCATTCTTAGGGACTCCAACCATCCTGCTCATGGACTGTTCCAGCTTCTCCCCTCCAGAAGACGTTTCAGAAGCCTTCGGACTAGAACCAGCAGGTTTAGGAACAGTTTCTTTCCAACAGCTGTCACGTGATTGAACTTAGTTCCCCGCTGACTCTCTTACAATCATCTTTTACCATCCTCACCTGTACATAACTGCATAACTACATAACTACATCTAACTTATTGCACATTATTTGCACATAACAGTACTTTTAACTTTCTGCACTGCTGCATATATTTGCATATATTTGCTTAAATTGCACATACTGTTAATTACCGTATATACTGCACTGCTGTCCTTTGCACTTCTGATTGGATGCTAAACTGTGTTTCGTTGCCTTGTATTCATACATGTGTAATGACAATAAAGTTGAATCTAATCTAATCTAATCTAATTATGTCTTCATTTTTGAAACTTTTGTCATTTTTTTTACAGGAAGAACTGGACACTGTGGTGAGAATGTGGGACAGCCATCGGATCCGGCCAGGTGGTCAGTGGTCGTGACTCGTATCATGGAAAGCCTTTCCTCATGTACTATGCACCAGAGCTGCACCAGAGCTGCACCAGGCACGAGACGATCTCCAGCCAGTGGACTATGACAAACTTGACATTATTCTAGAAGAGGACATTTGTTTATTTTATTACCTCCGCCAGGCCGCAGGCCAGGAGGTTATGTTTTTGCCAGTGTTTGTCTGTTTGTCTGTCTGTTTGTCTGTTGGTTAGCAAGATAACTCAAAAAGTTTTGGACGGATTTCGATGAAACTTTCAGGCATTGTTGGAAATGGTACAAGGAAGAACTGATTAAATTTTGGGGATGATCCGGATCACCGTCTGGATACAGGAATTTTTTAAAGGATTCTTTAACATTGTGAGATACGGCCATTTTCAACATGTGTGCAGGGGCAATAGAGGGCGCTGGTCGTCGTGTCTGACGAACACAAACTCCGCGTTCTTCAAAGTTTTAGGCACAAAAGCACGCGGAAAACAGTGGTGGGCAGGGCCCGGCAGCGTGCCTGTGTTTGCGCTACGCTGCAAAAGCTGAGACGGGCAGCTGTCCGGCGCGGGATTATTTGGCAGAAACTCCTCGGGCAGCCATAGGGGCTGCGCAAAAACAAGCTCTCTGCCGGGGAAACTTCCAAATCCTGTTTTGCCGCGGAGCGCAACCCCAATATAAAACCCACAGCAACCTGTCTACCCAATTTGCATCCGTCAGTGAAGCCCTGAGTGCTGCTTTCAGTGATCTATGAAAACGCTCGCAGCCTGGGACTTTGCAGATGGAGGAGATGGACACAACACCAACACTTCAGTTTATTACCTCCGCCAAGGAGGTAATGCTTTTACTACTGAACCACTAATCCTATCATTGTAAATCCAATTGCTAGTCATATGTTTTCATGGTCAAGGAATCTGAAAACGTACACACAAACACTGTATGGGGGGGAACTGTGGCGCTTGGCAGAGGTCTGCGTTCTCCGAGTGCTTTTCTAGTTTTATTTGTTTATTTGACAGGGACAGTGCAATAAACATAGACAAAAAAAATCTGATGTGTTGCACAAAGAGTGTAATAGCTATTAGCTAATTTGCAACTCTTGTCCCTGGATGGGCTTAGAAAAAAGAAGCTGGTAAAAAGAGAGAAAGATAAGGAAAAAAACAAAATGAAAACAGAATAAACAATAACCACATACATCAATGCAAACAAAATTATAAATACACAATATAAAAACCTGGTTCACATTTGCCTACTTCAGGCCTCCCTCCCTTCGTCACTCACTATAATCAAACACATTCATTCCTTCCCTTCATTCACTCTCACCCTGCAGACAATCATTTCATACATGGGTACATTCTTGGTTATTTTTCAGCCAGTTTTTAACCTTTGTAGTAAATGTTTTAAAGTCCGTTATTATTTTGATTTCATTTGGCATTGTGTTCCAGATATGACTGCCCTTTATAGAGAAAGCTGTTTGTCCAAATGTGGTTCTGCGGTGGGATATTTTACAGTTATTGTTAACAGAACTCCTGGTGGCTCTGCTGCTGTCCTGTCTTTGGATGAATCCAACAAGTGGCTCTGGCGCTGATTTATGGAAACATTTGAAAATTCATTTCAGAAAACAGAGGTCAATGAAACTCTCAAAACTCAATAAATTGTATTTTTTTAAAATATAACAGTGATGCCACCTAATGGGCTTTTTATCCAAGATTTTTAGAGTTTGATTATATAAAGAACCTATATGTTTTATTGTGGAAGGAGCTGCTTGAGCCCAGACTGTCAGACAGTATGATATATGAGGAAAAAACCAAGCTGTCTTTGGAAAACTTGCATTCCATGTGATTCAGACCTTTATGAGCTCTGTGTTATGATCATGGAGGAACATCATCTTGAAATAGGTGGTAATGCTGCTGAAGCCATCAGGCTGTCCAGACAACTGAGGCCCTTGATAAGAGAACTCCTGTCAGTCCGATGATTAGTCAGAACCACAGATGGAAGGGCAGAGACATTTTCTGTCCATGTAAAAACACTTCTACAGCTTCAGTTAAAGCAAGTTAGTACAGTACAGTACGTTAGTATTGCAGTATAAGTAATGGCTTGGTTCAACAGTTTGACTTTTTTTTCCCATTTCATTCTATTCCATCTCATGGCATAAAACAAGTTTGAGAAGCATGGCAATGCATTAAATAAAATTGTGCAACAGTCATCAAACTGTAATTCGCCTCTGGGTAAACTCAACCACTGAGAACATCAAAAACGCACCAGCATGTGGATTAAAACATGAATGCATTACCATGTATAATCTTAAATGTTTCATGTAAAAAGTAAAATGTATCAGGAAAACAGCACAAAGCCTGTTGTTTGCAAAGCATGGAAATACATTTAATAAAATCAGGTAACAGTCATGAAACTGTAATTCTGCAACAGTGTCTCTGGATAAACTCAACCACTGAAAACAACACAAACACACCAGCATGTGGATTAAAACATGAATGCATTACTTCGTGTCCAGCAACTAGTTACATTCACTCAAGTAACTTTTCACAAAATTGTACTTGTATGACAAGACTTGTTGCAAGATACTCTCACTTGAGTAAATTTTTGATGGAAGAAACTACACTTTTACTCAAATTTGGTCGTACTCTAAAGTGATTTTTGGTTTTACAAATTTTAAAACTGCTTATAAATGTTATTGTTTATACAGTACTTTTTCTCAGCAGAAACAACTACATCTTTGGTCACTGATAAATACATTTATAAGTCTATATTATTGACATCAGTACTGATATCCTTATTCTATTTGGGTCCCAGTGAAAAAAAGTAATAAATTTATGATAAAAGTAAAATATAAAAAGTATGAATTGTATATCTAAAAACCCCTCACAATTTTATGACAATAAAGTCTCAAATGTAGATGAAAAAGGTATTTAAGTTGCACATTTGGGTGGTGAATTAACAAATTTATCTGGAAAAAATATGAAAAA
The DNA here is from genome assembly GCA_020510985.1 of Pholidichthys leucotaenia. Taxonomy (NCBI): domain Eukaryota; kingdom Metazoa; phylum Chordata; class Actinopteri; order Cichliformes; family Pholidichthyidae; genus Pholidichthys; species Pholidichthys leucotaenia. The sequence continues at coordinate 429,943,547 of CM035839.1, read as the reverse complement.
TTTCTGAAAAAGTATTGTACATTTATGAGAAAAAAAACTCACATTGGCGACCATCTACTCACAACTTAAGTAACTTGTAGTTTCTTACTTTTACTCAAGAAACTTTTGGCGACTACTCTTACATGTACTTGAGTAATTAATGTAACAACCGAACTCCATTTCTTTCAGATTGTGGGTGACCCCCACAACCTACGGATCAAGCAGAGCGCTCAGCTGGAGCACTTAGCAGAACAGTGAGATGTATGGACTGATATCAATAGGTAGAGAGGAATTCCGGTGCCAGTAATCCTGCTATTGATATGTGTGACTCTAATGCAAATGTCCATGCCTTCCTGCTGTTTACTGTGATGCTAATATGCCATGCATGCATTGTCTAGCTGGGTATATAAGTCAATTGCATATCGCTTGCTCTCTCTTACTGCTTTTTGATCACACGCATTGCCTGTTTGCTGACTAGAGACACAGGGCTCGCTCCAGCGCGCTCTCACAGCGCTGGGGTGAACCCTCGTGATGGAGGATGAATAAAACACCCTTTTAAACTTCAGTTCGCCGTGTCAGCCTGCACTTATTCCGTGCCTCCACTTTGGTGACCCTTATTTTATCCTCCACAAGATGGTCTTATCTGTTCAGCAAACAACTTGAATGTTTTGGGGTTTTTGTTTTTTTTTTTTGTTTGTTTGTTTTTTTCTGCAAAAATGTAGAATGCATCAAAATGCACTCTTTTGGAAGGTATTTTTAGCGTAGCAGTTTTAAGTTCTTAGAACATTGTTAGCTTCAGGTGAGCCCATTCTTGTAGTTTTGTTGTAGAAAAAAACAGACACACAAATCAAGTGATCTTGTGTGTGTTAGTGAAACAAAATACTCCAGAACATCACACTCATCCCACAACATCAGTCCACTACAAACCATATATTGCACTCTTTCAGATACTTAGGCCTTTGTTTCAAACTACCATAGTGATGTGTGAACAGAACACGGCATATGGTCCTCATGACAATTTATATGCAAATACTGACACCTAGTGGCAAGTAGTAGTTAAGTGGTGTGATGGATGATTTCCCTGATGGATGTGCATTCTTAAAGATCAGTGCAGTATCTTTAGAACATCATAAGTGTCACTATTCTGAGGTCTCCACTTTTTTACATGTCATATTTAGTCCATATCCATCACCCATACTCCACTTTGCAACACAGACAGAAACTCTGACTTGAATTCAGAATAAGTTCAGGTTCAGGTTCAGGTTACTTTATTTGTACCCGTAGGTAGATTTGTTTTGCAGTCTGGTGACATCCATATTTACAAGCCACTAATTACATTCAACATAGACACAAACACAGGCACACATCTTACAAAATAGGTAAATATAAAAATATGTACAATATAATTTTTATAGCTTGTTCAACTCTGACAGCAGCAGGGACAAAGCTGTTTTTGTAGCGCTGGGTTTTGCTTTTTGGGACAGCAAACCTCCGTCTGGAGGGAAGAAGCTGAAAGTTGCAGTGCAAAGGGTGGGAGTCATCATTTAAAATCGAGTCAGCCATCCTCTGTACCTGTCTGGTGTACAGGGATGTCAGGCTCAGCTGTGACTCACCAAGCAAACGACTGGACCATCTAACTACCTGATCCAAAGATTTCCTCTGTTTCAGTTTTATCTGACCAAACCATGACATTAAAGAAAAGGATAAAACAGATTCAATAAAAGCCCGATAAAACATAGTCATTATGGTTCGGTCAATTTGGAAGCGTGCAAGTTTCCTCAAACAATGCAAATTTTGCTGACCCTTTTTGCACACCCTTTCACAGTTCACTTCAAAGTTTAATTTACTATCAATAATCGTCCCAAGATATTTGTACGATTGTACACATTCGGTGGTCTGGCCTTTTAGTATGGTGACTTTGTGCCTGGGAGTTTTCCTCCTAAAGTCAATAATCATATCTTTCGTTTTTGTTGTATTCAGCTGCAGGTAGGAATCCTCACACCAGTGAACAAAGTCATCAACTATTGGGCCGTGGCCACTCTCACCATCCTGGAGGAGACTGACAATGACTGAGTCATCAGCATACTTTATAATGTGTCTGTTGTCATGTCTGCTCCGACACATGTTTGTGTACAGGATGAAGAGTAGTGGTGACAACACACACCCCTGAGGAGAGCCAGTAGAAGAGCACTTTAGGTCAGACAATGTGCCATTGACCCTTACGCTCTGCGTCCTGTTGGTTAAGAAATCCAGAATCCAACCCACCAGATTATTGCTCAAATCAAATTGTTGCAGGAGCCTTTCAACTAACATATGAGGTTGGATTGTATTAAAGGCAGAAGAAAATGTCACGACCTGAACGCTATCCTTCTCGGCGTTCAGGTTGTCCAGTGTCGCTCCTGCTCCGTGGTAGTCCGTGCCAGGTCTTCCAAGGCCCGTACTTTGACAGCGCCCAGCTGATTCCCAGCTGTCTAGTTCAGCTGCGCTGGGACAGCTGTCTCTCATTATCAATTATCTTCCCCTCTTAAGCGAGCAGCCGAGAGTTACTCGTCGCTGTGACCTCGCTATGGAAAGACGTGCCCTGTGTTTCCACAGGCTGTAGCTCCTAAGCCTAGCTTCAGTCCGCCGTTACCTCGGCGCTACCCCCAAAGTAAGTGCTGTGACTCAGCGTGTGTTTCCTCTCGCCCCCTCTCTAGCCATTCTTTCCGGGTTGTACGTTGTCTTGTGTTCTGTGTGTGTTTTAGCCCCACGTGGCTCTTTTCCTTTCACTTTGTTGTCTAGTGTTATGTGTGTTATAGCCCCACGAGGCTCTTTACTTTGTGTTCGTTCTTTGTGTGTAAATATTAATAAATTACGCAAACTCACTGGTCGCCCTCGCATCTCCTTTCTGGCTCGTGAGAGCCAGGTCATGACAGTAGGTCGCAGCCAGACTGAGACGTCCGCGACCGTGAGTTTGCTGTGGGACTCGTCGTTTTTTCCTTCCTCTGGGTGCTGGCAGGCTTGTATCATGTCTCCCTCCAGGAGGCATATGCGGCACCCAGGCCACGATCTCTCGGAGGCTCTGGACCTTGTGGACGGGACGCTGTTCACCACAGACCTCTACGATTCTCCCAGCGAGATACGCTGGCGCCTGGAGCTCGCCGAGAATATGATTAACAACTTCCCTCGCTACTTCCATCTCCCCGAGGTTAAGGCGAGGAGGGCAGACATCTCTGTGGCCTGGGAGAGACTCCGTAGGCTGGAGGAGAACCCCGGCAGGAAGCCGAAGACAGGACACCATCGCTCCTCGCTTCGGAATCCCGCTCCTGCCGCCGATCCTGTCCAGGAGTTCGCCTCACCCAGGGGTAATCCCCAAGATAGAGTGACGTCAACCGGGGTTCCCCCGGAGAAGATGAGGTTAACAGCGGACCGAGTGGCAGCCGCTTGTTCCGCCGCCTATCCCCCCGTAGCCATGAAGCACGTGATAGCGGCAGTCAGGCTGGTAGAGAAGAACCCTGAGCTGAACGATTATCCGGGATACGCTGACCTGTTGGCTTCGGTCTCCGTACAGGGGCGGCGTTTTCCCAACTTTACGTTCAGAAGACGCCGCTCCCAAATTCCCCGTTCATCTCAGTGAGAGCCCCGTCCGGATCCCGCTCCAGGAAACCACATGAATTCCGCCTCCCAGCCTGCTGTTGCTCCCGTGTCTTGCCGAAGAAGCGAATCAGCTGCTCCCGCTCCTGGGCCCACTCTCCCCGCTGTCCCGTCAGCTTTGGGCCCCCGGTTCTCCTCAGCTGTTTCTCCCCCATCTTCGTCATTCACTCCGGCTGCTGAAAACGGCGCAAATTCGCCTCCAGGTGTTCCCGGTCCCGATCCGGTACGAGTGGCACCACCTCGTCTGTCCGGGGGGTCCTCCGCTTCTATCCGGCTGGGAGAGGAAAGACTCAAGTCCCTTGCAGCGGATTCCACCGGCCCTCCGGGAATCAGGCAAGTGTCCTTTCATTCTCCTCCCATTATGAGTGAATTGCCTTGTTTGATTCCTGGGGGAGGAGTTCAGGGTTCACAGTCCCCTGAGCTCTCTCCTCCCGCTGCAAAAGTTGAATATGAACCTGCGTTCTCTGTGTCTCTTCCCCCTGAGTGTGCCCCGGCGCCAGGTGTGCACCGCCGCACGGGGAGGAGGCCTGCGGCCCTGGAAGGTTTTGCCCCAGCCCCGCAGCCACGTCATGGGCAGAGGAGAAGGTCGAACTACCTGTTGAAGCCTGCGCCGACGATTAAGCGTCCCCGGGTCTCCACGGAGGAATGGTTCGGCCCAGCAGAGCCCAGATCTCCTGCCTCCACGCCATGCGGGCTGTCGACGCGGTCTTCGGCGCTTGGAGGTCGTTTGACTGTGGAAACCATCATGCCGGCTGCGGAGCCATTCGCAGTCGAGTTGGAGCCGGAGGACGGAGTCCTGCACGCTGAACCCAGAGCATCGAAGTCCTGGAAGGCGGTAGAACCCGAGATCAGGCGAGTGCTCTATTTTCCTTCTTTCATTCATTTTCTGGAGCATTATCGCCTATCTCTCGGGGGGGGGGGCGGGCCGGGTGTAGCCTTCTGCTGCACTCGAGCCTGTCTCGCCGGGCTCTGCCGCTGCCGGTGATCCTAATCCCGGTTCCTTTTTTCCCTCTGAGCCTCTCCCCATGGTCACTGGAGACGAACCTGCCCCGGGTGCCACCTCGGAGGTTCCGGTTCTCCGTACGGTGTTCACCTCAGATGCTGCGCCCGGAGGTGTTTCGCCGGTCCAGTTGGGGTCCACCCGGGAGTGCTGTTCCGGTCCAGCTGGGGTCCACCGGGGGTGCTGTTCCAGCCCAGTCGGGGTCCACTGGGAGTGCTGTTCCGGCCCAGTCGGGGTCCACTGGGAGTGCTGTTTCGGCCCGATCGGGTTTCGCTGGCCCGATCGGGGTCCACCGGGAGTGTTTCGCCAGCCCGATCGGGGTCCACCAGGGGTGCTGCGCCGGCCCGGGTAAAGGTCAGTGAGGGAGCTGGAGGACTGTGTTCGCCTGACATCAGGCTGACTTCGCCCCTTGCCTCCATCGTTTCTCCTCCTGCCGCTGTTGGGATTCCTCTCATCCGGGCCAGTTTCCCCTTGCCATTGTTCTCATTAGATGTCTGGCTGACTTTGCCCCTTGCCTCCGTCTCCTCTCCCCCTACTACTGTTGGGGTTTTTCTCACCTGGGTCAGTTTCCTCCTACCTTTTCCCTCAGGGAGGAAGCTGCACCAAGACTTCTCCCTCTGCTCTCCGTGGTCTGAGGTCACGGGACGACCGCCTGGAGAGCCATCTGGCTGGTTCGGTGATCTGGGTCGGCCTCCGGAGAAACTGTCTCCTAGCCTGGGACTCTGGTAGGCCGCCCGAACTGGTGTTGTGGTTCCTGGCCTGGTGGAGTTTGGGTCGCCCGCCGGACAAGCTGTCACCGCCTGCCTCGCTCCACCTGCTGACGTTCCTGAAAGATTGACTGACTGTCCATAGCCTTGTTTGTTTGCCCTTCATTATTTAATTCCATTTAGGACATCGAGGAACTTTCTGCCCTAGAGTTCTTATGGTGGTGTCATTATAACTAAGATTCCTTAGACCATTTTCTATGTTTATGTTCCCAGTATGATCTCCTATTTCTGTTAGCCCTTTAAGTAGCTTTTGCCTCACATTGCCTGGCCTTATTCAGAGTAGTTTTTGTTCATCTGCATTTATATCCTCCTCCAGACTGTTTGATTTTCTGTGTTGTGCTAATTCGTGTTTGAGGAGTTGATTTTTTTTTTTTTTGTATCTTTATGCCAGTTAGCGGCCTTAGGCTTTATTTTTAGGTCTTATGCCCGGATTGTTTCCTTTATATATTCTGTTTTTGGCCGGGGTTACATGTGTAAGTCTTCTGCAACCTTATGTTCACAGAGTTTTGTAGTTTTTTTGGTCTTCGGGACATGAGTTTTGCATTGTCCTCGCCCTAAGTTATTGTGAACCTTTTTTTTCCATGACTATGTCGCTATATTTCTGCAGTTTGATCTCCCCACCTCCTGTGGTCACCTGCATAGACCGTCTGGCCTCTGCAGAGGAGGGGGGTGATGGTTTTTGTTTTCCTGTTTTTGAAACTATTATTATGTTATCTGATCCTGTGCTGTTACCTGGGTTTTTTTTTTCTTCCCCACCTCCTGTGGTTACCTGCATTGACCGTCCGGCCTCTGCAGAGGAGAGGGTGATAGTGATTTATTGTTTGAAATTATGGTGTCAGAGCCTATGCTGTACCTAGATTTTTTTTTTTCTCTCTCCCTCCTTTTCCTTGTCCCTCGCTTTCCCTCAGACCTGGCCCCCACCGCCCTCCCTGGTCTTCCCCTCGGGGGGGGTTAAGCCTGCGCCAGGAGGCGCGGCTCGGGGGAGGAGTACTGTCACGACCTGAACGCTATCCTTCTCGGCGTTCAGGTTGTCCAGTGTCGCTCCTGCTCCGTGGTAGTCCGTGCCGGGTCTTCCAAGGCCCGTACTTTGACAGCGCCCAGCTGATTCCCAGCTGTCTAGTTCAGCTGCGCTGGGACAGCTGTCTCTCATTATCAATTATCTTCCCCTCTTAAGCGAGCAGCCGAGAGTTACTCGTCGCTGCGACCTCGCTATGGAAAGACGTGCCCTGTGTTTCCACGGCTGTAGCTCCTAAGCCTAGCTTCAGTCCGCCGTTACCTTGGCGCTACCCCCAAAGTAAGTGCTGCGACTCGGCGTGTGTTTCCTCTCGCCGCCTCTCTAGCCATTCTTTCCGGGTTGTACGTTGTCTTGTGTTCTGTGTGTGTTTTAGCCCCACGTGGCTCTTTTCCTTTCAGTTTGTTGTCTAGTGTTATGTGTGTTATAGCCCCACGAGGCTCTTTACTTTGTGTTCGTTCTTTGTGTGTAAATATTAATAAATTACGCAAACTCACTGGTCGCCCTCGCATCTCCTTTCTGGCTGGTGAGAGCCAGGTCATGACAGAAAAGTCCACAAATAAAAGCCTGGCGTGTGTCCCATTAAAATCCAGATGTTTAAAATGCATGTCAAACAGAGTGACAGTGGCATCCTCCACTCCTTTGTGAGGCCTATAGGCAAACTGCAGAGGATCCAATGCATGTTCAGTCTGCCTTAGGACCTCACATCTGACCAGTTTTTCAAAAATTTTCATTAAAATTGAAGTCAAAGCAACTGGTCTAAAGTCATTTACCGTTTTAGGACAGCTGGATTTTGGAACGGGAACAACCACGGCATCTTTCCAGATCTTAGGCACATGTTGTGTCTGTAAGGACTTATTGAAAATGTAATGAAATATAGGACTCAGTTCATGTGCACAGGACTTTACCAGGCGCCCACATATATTATCAGGGCCCTGACTTTTGTTCACTTTTACAGCGCGGAACTCCCTTTTAACATCCTGCATCTCAATATTAAAGTGCTGATTGTCTTTGAGTTTCTGTTTCAAATCTTGGATTTCTGTGCTGAAATCAAAGGAGTCAAAATGACCATAAAAACAATTAAGAGCATTAGCCAGCTCTGTGTCTGAACTAAAACCATCTAAAAACACACGATTACTGCGCTCTGTGCTCTGAAGGCCTGCAATAGTTTTCATACAGGCCCAGGCCGAGCCAAGTTTATTTGCTGCCATCTTGCTTTCCAACTCTGATTTATAATTCTGTTTTGCTCTTAAAATTTCGGCCTTCAGCTCCTTAGTGGCAACCTTTAGCTCAGAAACAGACCCCTGTTTAAAGGCAAGTGCTTTCCTCTGTAAGCAGGATTTAACTGATTTAGTAACCCATGGTTTGTTGTTGGGGTATATTTTGACACGTTTACGTGGAACAATCTTATTTTGACAGTAAGCCATGTATGAGCATGTGAGCTCAGCCAGAGAGTCCAAGTCATCCCCGCAGGCCATTATGAACATCTTCCAGTCTGTACAGTCAAAGCATTCCTGGAGGCTGTGCTCTGAATCTTCTGTCCACACATCAATGTCTCTCATCTCCACCTTGCCTCTTCTGAGAGCAGTTTTATATGTGGGCAGCAAATGAGCACAGTTGTGATCTGATGATCCTAAAGGAGGAAGGGGGAGTGATTTATAGGCCCTCTCTATGGATCCATAGCACAGGTCCAATGTCTTTTTCCGCCTGGTTGGGCAGGAGACATACTGATGAAAGTTTTTAAGTGTCTTCTTTAAAGAAACATGGTTAAAATCCCCAAGAATGAAGTTTGGCGCCTCTGGAGAAATTGACTGCAGCCGCTGCACCACATCAGAGATGGTGCTGGAGGCGGAGTCAGCGTCTGCCCTCGGATGAATGTACACAACTGTGATGAAAAGTTGGGGAAACTCACGAGGCAAATAAAAGGGGCGTAGTGACACAGACAGCAGCTCCACATCGGGTGTACAGATGCGCTCTCTGACCGTGACAGATGTGCGGTACTGCTTATTAATGTATAAACATACGCCACCCCCCTGACGCTTCCCCGTTACCTCTTCCTGCCGATCCGAGCGCAGCGGGGCTCCAAAGCCGTCAATCCACAGGTCTGCATCTCAATCATGCGCAGTAAGCCAAGATTCAGTGAAAGCCATGACGCAGCAGTTCTTAAAATCGTTCTGGTAACGTACATTGCCTTGAATTTCATCCACCTTGTTTCTCACAGACTGTGCATTCCCAAAAATTATCGAAGGAAGAGGAATGTTACCAAACTGACGTCTCCTAAGGCGCAATTTCACACCTCCACGCCTTCCACGCTTCCTTCTGCCGCCTCTCTTTTCACCGCTGTGTCCGTCTCTCAAAATAAAGTCCGGCAGTTGCAGTTTGGGCTCACTCACAGACGCTGCATCAGCTGTGTTTAAGCGTAGCAACACGTCCCTGGAATATTGTATTCTGCCCGCTATTCTGCTTGCCATGGAGCCGAACGCGTTTACCTCAGAGACAAAGAGCCAGAGCACAGATAGCAGCAGTGCGAGAGAGGAGAGGAAATCCATGTTGTAGATACCAAGGAGCTCTTCGCCATATATTCCCACAAACACTCCAGGGCAGAAACGACACAGAGGATTTTATAAAAACTTATAAATGTACACAAAAGCACACACACACACACACGCAGCTAATTCACCAGCTGCCGGTCGCTGCGTGCACATGCGCCCAAAGTGGTGTAGCTGCATGCAAGTTCAAGTACACAAGAGCAGGTGTGAGCCACAGGGCATCTGGAGAACTCAGACATTTCAGTAAATGTTACGTTGATGATTTTTGACAGAAAAAGGTCAGACCCAGTGCTGAACCAAAGGAACTGTCCAATTTCCCTCTGATCGATTTCTCTAATAAACCTCAACAGATGAAGTGAGGTGGTCCTCTCTGCCGGTGACACTGTGTTTGGAAACACAATGTGTTTCGTGATACTTCTTGCCCTTGGTTGAAGATTAGTGAGGATCTTTTTTTGATTTTTTTTTTTTTGATTTTGTATACTTTATTGATCCCCAGAGGAGAAATTGAGGGCATCCACCTGGATGGATGAAGCAGCCACGGTATGGCGCTATCCCTTAACCATTCACACACACATTCACACCTAGGGCCACTTTAGAGTCTCCAATTAACCTAACCTGCATGTTTTTGGCCTGTGGGAGGAAACCGGAGAAATCCCGGAGTAAACCCACGCAGATACGGGGAGAACATGCAAACTCCACACAGATCACTGTTGGTCAGGGGCTGGGATCGAACCAGGGATCCCATGGCCAAGGGTGAGTTGCTGTGCTGGCACAGTGCTAACCACTGCTCCACCACACCGCCCAAAAAAATCTTGTCCAACACTCCGCCACTCAAAGATTCTTCAACAGCTCTAAGAATTGGCTTCTAGCACTTTATTATAAAAGATGGTTGTTGCACCAGCTCGTGTGCGATTTCTTCCAGCAATCTTTTTAAGTTTTGCTCTGTTGGTAGAGTGGTGCAGTTGTGACTGCTCAGAATGGTGAGAAGCTCTTCCACATCAGAGCCTCTGAAATCATTTAAAGCCTCTGTGAGTACATCCTTCTCAGTTCAGGTTCAGGTTCAGGTTACTTTATTTGTACCCGTAGGTAGATTTGTTTTGCAGTTGGTGACATCCATATTTACAAGCCACTAATTACATTCAACATAGACACAAACACAGGCACACATCTTACAAAATAGGTAAATATAGAATATGTACAATATAATTTTATAGCTTGTTCAACTCTTTGACAGCAGCAGGGACAAAGCTGTTTTTGTAGCGCTGGGTTCTACTTTTTGGGACAGCAAACCTCCGTCTGGAGGGAAGAAGCTGAAAGTTGCAGTGCAAAGGGTGGGAGTCATCATTTAAAATCAAGTCGGCCATCCTCTGTACTTGTTTGGCGTACAGGGATGCCAGGCTCAGCTGTGACTCACCAAGCAAACGACTGGACCATCTGACTACCTGATCCAAGGATTTCCTCTGTTTCAGTTTTATCTGACCAAACCATGACATTAAAGAAAAGGATAAAACAGATTCAATAAAAGCCCGATAAAACATAGTCATTATGGGTCGGTCAATTTGGAAGCGTGCAAGTTTCCTCAAACAATGCAAATTTTGCTGACCCTTTTTGCACACCCTTTCACAGTTCACCTCAAAGTTCAATCCACTATCAATAATCGTCCCAAGATATTTGTACGATTGTACACATTCGGTGGTCTGGCCTTTTAGTATGGTGACTTTGTGCCTGGGAGTTTTCCTCCTAAAGTCAATAATCATATCTTTCGTTTTTGTTGTATTCAGCTGCAGGTAGGAATCCTCACACCAGTGAACAAAGTCATCAACTACTGGGCCGTGGCCACTCTCACCATCCTGGAGGAGACTGACAATGACTGAGTCATCAGCATACTTTATAATGTGTCTGTTGTCATGTCTACTCCGACACATGTTTGTGTACAGGATGAAGAGTAGTGGTGACAACACACACCCCTGAGGGGAGCCAGTAGAAGAGCACTTTAGGTCAGACAATGTGCCATTGACCCTTACTCTCTGCGTCCTGTTGGTTAAGAAATCCAGAATCCAACCCACCAGATTATTGCTTAAATCAAATTGTTGCAGGAGCCTTTCAACTAAAATATGAGGTTGGATTGTATTAAAGGCAGAAGAAAAGTCCACAAATAAAAGCCTGGCGTGTGTCCCATTAAAATCCAGATGTTTAAAAAGCATGTCAAACAGAGTGACAGTGGCATCCTCCACTCCTTTGTGAGGCCTATAGGCAAACTGCAGAGGATCCAATGCATGTTCAGTCTGCCTTAGGACCTCACATCTGACCAGTTTTTCAAAAATTTTCATTAAAATTGAAGTCAAAGCAACTGGTCTAAAGTCATTTACCGTTTTAGGACAGCTGGATTTTGGAACGGGAACAACCACGGCATCTTTCCAGATCTTAGGCACATGTTGTGTCTGTAAGGACTTATTGAAAATATAATGAAATATAGGACTCAGTTCATGTGCACAGGACTTTACCAAGCACCCACATATATTATCAGGGCCCTGACTTTTGTTCACTTTTACAGCGCGGAACTCCCTTTCAACATCCTGCATCTCAATATTAAAGTGCTGATTGTCTTTGAGTTTCTGTTTCAAATCTTGGATTTCTGTGCTAAAATCAAAGGAGTCAAAACGACCATAAAAACAATTAAGAGCATTAGCCAGCTCTGTGTCTGAACTAAAACCATCTAAAAACACACGATTACTGCGCTCTGTGCTCTGAAGGCCTGCAATAGTTTTCATACAGGCCCAGGCCGAACCCAGTTTATTTGCTGCCATCTTGCTTTCCAACTCTGATTTATAATTCTGTTTTGCTCTTAAAATTTCAGCCTTCAGCTCCTTAGTGGCAACCTGTAGTTCAGAAACAGACCCCTGTTTAAAGGCAAGAGCTTTCCTCTGTAAGCAGGATTTAACTGATTTAGTAACCCATGGTTTGCTGTTGGGGTATATTTTGACACGTTTACGTGGAACAATCTTATTTTGACAGTAAGCCATGTATGAGCATGTGAGCTCAGCCAGAGAGTCCAAGTCATCCCCGCAGGCCATTATGAACATCTTCCAGTCTGTACAGTCAAAGCATTCCTGGAGGCTGTGCTCTGAATCTTCTGTCCACACATCAATGTCTCTCATCTCCACCTTGCCTCTTCTGAGAGCAGTTTTATATGTGGGCAGCAAATGAGCACAGTTGTGATCTGATGATCCTAAAGGAGGAAGGGGGAGTGATTTATAGGCCCTCTCTATGGATCCATAGCACAGGTCCAATGTCTTTTTTCGCCTGGTTGGGCAGGAGACATACTGATGAAAGTTTTTAAGTGTCTTCTTTAAAGAAACATGGTTAAAATCCCCAAGAATGAAGTTTGGCGCCTCTGGAGAAATTGACTGCAGCCGCTGCACCACATCAGAGATGGTGCTGGAGGCGGAGTCAGCGTCTGCCCTCGGATGAATGTACACAACTGTGATGAAAAGTTGGGGAAACTCTTGAGGCAAATAAAAGGGGCGTAGTGACACAGACAGCAGCTCCACATCGGGTGTACAGATGCGCTCTCTGACCGTGACAGATGTGCAGTACTGCTTATTAATGTATAAACATACACCGCCCCCCTGACGTTTCCCCGTTACCTCTTCCTGCCAATCCGAGCGCAGCGGGGCTCCAAAGCCGTCAATCCACAGCTCTGCATCTCGATCATGCGCAGTAAGCCAAGATTCAGTGAAAGCCATGACGCAGCAGTTCTTAAAATCCTTCTGGTAACGTACGTTGCCTTGAATTTCCTCCACCTTGTTTCTCACAGACTGTGCATTCCCAAAAATTATCGAAGGAAGAGGAATGTTACCAAACTGACGTCTCCTAAGGCGCAATTTCACACCTCCACGTCTTCCACGCTTCCTTCTGCCGTCTTTCTTTTCACCGCTGTGTCCGTCTCTCAAAATAAAGTCCGGCAGCTGAAATTTGGGCGCAATCAGAGACTCTGCACCAGCTGTGTTAAAGCGCAGCAACACGTCCCTGGAATATTGTATTCTGCCCGCTATTCTGCTCGCCATGGAGCCGAACGCGTTTACCTCAGAGACAAAGAGCCACAGCACAGATAGCAGCAATGCGAGATAGGAGAGGAAATCCATGTTATGGATGCCAGGGAGCTCTTCGCCATATATTCCACAAACGCTCCAGGGCAGAAACGACACAGAGGATTTTCTAAAAACGTAAAAAAGTACAAAAAACACACACACGCACACACGCACTATATCATCAGCTGCCGGTCGCTGCGTGCGCATGCGCCCAATGGGGGCGCATGCGCAGTGGGGCTAATAGTTAAAAAATGCCTCCATGAGACTACAATTTGGTGATGATATTGAAAGGGTTTCATTTAGAAATGGTGGAGCCAGTTGTACAGGTAAGTATTTGAATCTCTCCCATCCAAAGGCCAAAATACGGGCAACAGCTTTCCATTCCCTTTCTTGGAAGGCATGGTGCAAATCTGGAATCTTGTATGTGATTCCAGATGTTCTGGATGCATAGAATTTACTCCAGAAATCAGTAATACGGTCCATAACAAGACCACTTCCAACTCAATTTTCCAGCTCACCGCTTTCCAGCACACATTTAAATCCAATATTGGCATAGAGTATATTTGCAGCCGAAAATGCCTCAATCATGTCCGAAACGCACTGTACTTTGTGAATAATAATGGCCTGCTTTTCTACTATGTTGTCTGGATTGTCATAGAAATTTTTTGATGAGCTGGTTGTTGAGGTGAGGTCTGACATTGTTTCTTCATTTAAGACTTAACTTGCTATTGACCTACTTTCAAGGGAAGCATATGAGTCACAGTTTGTGGGCAAAGGGTTGAAACTTGGTACTTCAGTTGCAGATTCAGGTTTATCAATATCTGTCAGTTGCTGGATTATTACACAATATCTGGAACTGGAATCGGGATTGGAACTCACTTGAACTTCAATCACATCTGATGCCTGCTGTTCAACATGGAAAGGTTGGAAAATTAGTGTGTCGCAGAGAAGATCCAAAGAAATGTTTCCATCATCACCAAAGAAAACGATTTCTTCATCGGGGGATAGACTCAATGTTTGTACTGCAGATGCTTTAGATGTCTGAGAAGTTGGGGTAGAATTAGAATTTTCATGCAGGATAGGGCTGGAGCTACAGAAAGATCTTTCTGAGGACGGAAAGGAAAGAGGTTGAATGAGCACTGAGGAGACATGCTATGGGAGGATGTTTTGGAAGAAAGATCTGGTGAGATGGGGGCCTCTGCTCTCTGGAATCTCTCCAGTGAAGTTGTTTGTGCTAATGACTCTCTTAAATCTGAATCATTAATTTGTCTTTTCTTTGAACATATGTACAACCTAAGCAGTTTATGATGAGTCACATCATACAACTCTCCAACTGTTAGAGTCCCATCTAAAGGTTCCACTGAACCCATCACACAAACTGTGAAATCAAAGTCCTCAACTCTTCCTTTTGAAGATTCCCCACTGGGAAAGAATATTTTCTTCCCATCCCCAAGAATTTTGTTCACAGTGTCACCTTTCTTGGCGATGACTTCTCTTGTGCCCCCTCCAGTTGGTCGTCTGACCTGCCTGAAATAACCATCTTGATAATTCATCCAGCCCAGTTCTATTTTTCTTGTTTTTCGTGCAACATTCCTGTTTTCCAGGCCAGGTCCTGAGGAAGTATGATTTGATGAGCTTGTTGTCACTTGGCCAAAGCTTGGAAGTCTCATTTTTACTCGTAAGCATTCTACGAGTTTCTTTTTCTTCTCTGCATTGCTCCCAGCTTCTGCTGAGGATGAGCCTCTCCAGTTTCTGGCAAACAAGCGGTCTCCAAGATGAGGAAGATACTTTGACAGGGTTTCCTCATCCATCATCCTGGCCACATCTTGGTGTATCTGCCAGAGCAAAGAAACAACACTCATTAGTATCTATGAGTCACTATGAGATTAGGAAAGGTGATATTCAACCTGAAAATGCTAAGATTATCGTCTTAAGGAAAAGTTCACTTTAAAACTCACTTTATGCATATACTATTCAATTATGTGTGGGTCCACACACATTTTGACCTATGAATTTTCAAAACCAAAAAGAGCAGGAGGAGGATGAGGACGAGAAAAGAAGAGGGAGGAAGAAGGGGACAGGAAGAGGGTGTCAGGAGTATGAGGAAAGGACAAGAAAATGAGTAAGCAGGAAAAATGGGGAGAAGAGCTGGTATGCACATGAGGAGAAGAAATGGAAGATAAAAGCAGGAGTGGGGGAGACGAGGAAAAGAATGTTGAGAAGATAATGAGAGGTGGAGGAAAAGAGCAAGGGGAGAGGAAGAGGAGCAGAAGAAGGGGAGAGGAAAAGAAAGAGGAGGAGTTTGAGAAACATACAAAACCATTTTATAATTAGAAAAAAAATCCAAAATATTATTTTCATACTTACCAGGAATGGAAATCTCTTATTTCAGAACTTTTATAGAATTTACATGACCAGGGGAGGCCTGGCCATGGGAATGCGGCTGCTGATAGCCATAAAGCAAGTTTGTAAATGATCATTTAAAGTATCCTAATAAGGAGCATTTCACAAAATGGCAAGATTCAAATTCTTGAACTACAGTATCTCACAAAAGTGAGTACACCCCTCACATTTTTGTAAATATTTTATTATATGTTTTCTGGGGACAACACTGAAGACATGACACTTTGATACAATGTAAAGTAGTCAGTGTACAGCTTGTATAACAGTGTAACAGGCTTCTGACAGAACACCCAGATTCTCTCCTCCTCATTTCCGGTGATTTTAACCATATCTCACTGTCCCCTATTCTGCCCACGTTCACCCAGTATGTCACATGCCACACCAGAGACAACAAAACACTGGATTTATTCTATGTGAACACTAAGGAGGCATATACCTCATCGCCACTCTGCCCACTCGGGAGATCAGATCACAACTTGGTTCATCTCCTGCTGGTGTACAAACCCCTAGTACACAGACAACCTCCAGTTACACGCACGGTGAAGATATGGTCTGAGGAGGCAATGGACGCTCTAAAGGACTGTTTTGAAATCACTGCCTGGGAGCAGCTCTGCGAGTCACATGGTGAGGACATCGACGGCCTCACTCAAACAATCACGGACTACATCAACTTCTGTGTCGACAACGCCGTACCCACCAAGACCATACGGTGTTGCTCGAACAACAAACCCTGGATCAACCCTGAGATAAAAACACTACTGAGAGAAAAGAAAAGGATCTTCAGGTCGGGGAACAGGGAGATGCTGAAGTCCATACAGAAGGAGCTAAGGAGGAAGATCAGAGAAGGCAAGGACAGCTTCAGGAAGAAGATGGAGGACAAGCTGCAACAGAGCGACATCGGCGGGGTCTGGAGAAGCCTCAAAACCATCTCTGGGCTCCAGAATACCTCCTCCCAGGCCACGGGGGGCTGGGAGTGGGCAAACAATCTGAACCTGTTTTTTTAACAGGTTTGACCAACCGCCCTCCCCTCCGCCTGCACAACAACCACTGCTGCCTCTACTGTCATCGAGACCTGCTGTCCACCCTCCCCTCCACCAACACCCCCCGACTCCCAGCACACAGCCCCCCCAGCCCCAACCTGACCCTCACTAAGACCCAGGTGAGGGCGGAGCTGAGGAAGATCAAGGCCAAGAAGGCCTCAGGTCCAGACTGCATCAGCGAGAAGCTCCTCAAGTCCTGCGGAGACCAGCTGGTGTGGGATTATGGAGCACATCTTCAACCTGAGCCTGAAGCAGGGGAGGGTACCACAGTTGTGGAAAACATCTTGTGTGTTACCCGTACCAAAGACTTCCCACTCCAGAGACCTGAACAGCTACAGACCAGTGGCCCTGACGTCTCACCTGATGAAGACCCTGGACAGACTGCTCTTTGCTCACCTCTGCCCCCTGGTGGGACCAGCGATGGATCCACACCAGTTCGCCTACCAGCATGGCATCGGGGTGGAGGATGCAGTGATCTTCCTCCTTCACCGTTCCCTCTTCCACCTGAAGAAGCCCGGGAACACAGTGAGGATCATGTTCTTTGACTTCGCCAGTGCTTTCAACACCATCCAACCAATGATCCTGAGGGACAAGCTGTTGTGCGCAGGGGTGGACCAGCACCTGCCATCGTGGATCCTGGACTACCTCACAAGCTGGCTACAGTTTGTGAGAACCTAGGATTGTGTTTCCGACACGATCATTGGCAGTACGGGGGCCCCCCAGGGAACAGTTTTGGCTCCCTTCCTGTTCACCCTTTATACTGCAGACTTCTCACACAACTCAACACACTGCCATCTACAGAAGTTCTCTAACGACTCTGCGATCGCCGGCCTCATCTCCAACGGAGATGAAGTTGAGTACAGAGGACTTATCCAGGACTTCGTGGACTGGTGCTATCGGAACTGCCTCCAGATCAACGCAAGTAAAACTAAGGAACAGGCGGTGGACTGCCAGAGGCAAGGACAACCCCTCACAGCACCAGTAAACATCCAGGGAACAGACATTGAGATGGTGACATCCTACAAGTACCTGGGTGTTTATTTGAACAATAAACTAGACTGGTCACACAATACTGATGCACTCTACAAGAAGGGACAGCGCAGGCTGTTCCTACTGGGGAGGCTCAGGTCTTTTGGTGTACAAGGGGCACTGCTGAAGTCATTCTACGACACGGTGGTGGCATCAGCCATCACTTTTGGAGTGGTCTGCTGGGGCAACGGCATTACAGCAGCCGATAGGAAGAGACTGAACAAACTGATCAAGAAAGCTAGCTCTGTCCTGGGGCAGCGCCTTGACCCAGTGGAGGAGCTAGAAGAGAGAAGGATGGTGACTAAACTGTCATCTCTGCTGGAGTCCCGAGTCCCACCCTATGCAGGACATACTGAACGCACTGAGGAGCTCATTTAACAGTAGGCTACATCATCCTAGGTGCGCGACCGAGAGGTTTCACAGGTCCTTCCTACCTACGGCTGTCAGACTTTATAACCTAAGTACGGCTGCTCGCAGAGATAATAAGAAAAATGCTACAACCTAATAGTACTGAATGCAAAAGATGCAACAAACTTACACAAAATGGTCCCCTCTAGTATACAACTAGGTCAATATCAGTCGCATTAATGTCTAAACTGCTGGCAACAAAAGTGAGTACACCCCTAAGTGAAAAAGTCCAAAATGTGCCCGAAGTGTCAATATTTTGTGTGGCCACCATTATTTTCCAGCACTGCCTTAACTCTCTTGGGCATGGAGTTCACGAGAGCTTCACAGGTTGCCACTGGAATCCTCTTCCACTCCTCCATGATGACATCACGGAGCTGGTGGAAGTTAGAGATCTTGCACTCCTCCACCTTCCATTTGAGGATGCTCCACAGATGCTCAATAGGGTTTAGATTTGGAGACATGCTTGGCCAGTCCATCACCTTTACCCTCAGTTTCTTTAGCAAGGCAGTGGTCATCTTGGAGGTGTGTTTGGGGTCATTTTCATGTTGGAATACTGCCCTGCGGTCCAGTTTCTGAAGGGATCATGCTCTGCTTCACTATGTCACAGTACATGTTGGCATTCATGGTTCCCTCAATGAACTGTAGCTCCCCACTGCCAGCAGCACTCATGCAGCCCCAAACAATGACACTTCCACCACCATTCTTCACTCTAGGCAAGACACACTTGTCTTTGTACTCCTCACCTGGTTGCCGCCACACACGCTTGACACCATCTGAACCAAATTAAGTTTATCTTGGTCTCATCATATCTCAGGACATGGTTCCAGTAATCCATGTCCTCAGGCTGCTTGTCTTCAGCAAACTGTTTGCGAGCTTTCTTGTGCATCATCTTTAAAAGGGGCTTCCTTCTGGGACGACATTCATGCAGACCAGTTTGATGCAGTGTGCGGCGTATGGTCTGAGCACTGACAGGCTGACCCCCCCACCCCTTCAACCTGTGCAGCAATGCTGGCAGCACTCATACGTCTAGTTTCAAAAGACAACCTCTGGATATGATGCTGAGCATGTGCATTCAACTTCTTTGGTCGACCATGGCGAGGCCTGTTCTGAGTGGAACCTGTCCTGTTAAACTACTGTGTGGTCTTAGCCACCGTGCTGCAGCTCATTTTCAGGGTGTTGGCAATCTTCTTATAGCCTAGGCCATCTTTATGTAGAGCAACAATTCTTTTTTTTCAGATCCTCAGAGAGTTCTTTGCCATGAGGTGACATGTTGAACTTCCAGTGATCATTATGAGAGAGTGTCAGAGCCATAACACCAAATTTAAGGATGAGCCATCTTTATTGTCATTCAAATCCATACAGCCAATCATGTACAGTATAACGAAATTATGTTTCTCTTATCTACATTGTTAATCACACACATATTTAGAATCAGAGGAGTTGCTGCCATGCAAGGCACCGCCACAAAATTCCCTCCTCTGTTCCATTATTGCTGAGCACCAAGCTGGACAGCAGGAAGTTCCGCCTTTTTTTTTTTTTTTTAAATATTGTCTTCGGCATGACCCAGCTGGTATTTGAACCCCAGCCTCCCGGGTGTGGGGCGAATGCTCTATCAACTGAGCCACCACTCTGCTAACTCCGGTTAACACACCTGCTCTCCATTCACACCTGAGACCTTGTAACACTAACGAGTCACATGACACCAGGGAGGGAAAGTGGCTAATTGGGCACAATTTGGACATTTTCACTTAGGGGTGTACTCACTTTTGTTGCCAGTGGTTTAGACAATAATGGCTGTGTGTTGAGTTATTTTGAGGAGACAGCAAATTTACACTGTTATACAAGCTGTACACTGACTACTTTACATTGCATCAAAGTGTCACATCTTCAGTGTTGTCCCACGAAAAGATATAATAAAATATTTACAAAAATGTGAGGGGTGTACTCACTTTTGTGAGATACTGTATGTGGTCTCAGAAGGATTTTAATTAATGTTGAGCTGGGGTACTAGCATTAGTTAAAAGATTCTCTATTTGACAGAATAGAAGTTTGGTAACGACTAAGGAGATGGAAACCATAATTCAATTCACTTCAATTCAACTTTATTTATATAGCGCCATTTCACAACAACAGTCATCTCATAGCACTATCAACTGTAGGGGGAACCCCCACAGTTGCAGAAAGACCCCAGCAATCAGGCGATCCCCTGTGAGCAAGCACATGGTGACGGTGGAGAGGAAAAACTCCCTTTTAACAGGAAGAAACCTCCAGCAGAACCAGGCTCAGGGAGGGGCAGTCATCTGCTGCGACTGGCTGGGGGGTGAGGGGACAGAGAAGAAGAAAAGAACAGACATGTAGAGAGCAAACAGCACGATGGGGACTCAATCTATGGGAGAGAACAAACAGATGTTAATGACCAGCAAAAAAAAATATTTCATAGAGAGTGAGGAAAGGAGTGAGGCCCAGTGCATTACTGGAGGTCCCCCGGCTGACTAAACCTATTAGCAGCATAACTAAGGGAGGGTTCAGAAACACATGATCCCTCCCTAATTGTAGGCTATATCAAAAAGGTAGGTTTTAGCCCTATTCTTAAAAACAGAGATCGAGTCTGACTCCCGAATCCAGATTGGCAGCTGATTCCACAGGAGAGGAGCTTGATAACTGAAGGCTCTGCCTCCCATTGTACTTTTGGAGATTCTAGGTATTACAAGTAATCCTGCATTTTGGGAGCGTAGTGCTCTGTTAGGATAATACCGTAGTATCAGATCTTTTAAATAAAAAGGAGCCTGATTGTTTAGAGCTTTGTAAGTAAGAAGAAGGATTTTAAACTTAATTCTAAACTCTATGGGAAGCCAATGAAGGGAGGCCAGAACCGGAGAGATATGATCTCTCTTTCTAGTACCTGTTAAAACTCTTGCTGCAGCATTTTGGATCAGCTGAAGACTTTTTAAAGATGTTTTAGGACAGCCTGATAATAAAGAATTACAATAATCTAATCTCGAGCTAACAAAAGCGTGGATCAGTTTCTCAGCATCACTCTGAGACAAGATGCTCCTAATCTTGGCAATATTACGCAAATGATAGAAGGCAGTCTTAGAAACAAATTTAATATGTGAATTGAAGGACAAATCCTGATCAAAAATAATTCCAAGGTTCCTCACAGAGCTATTAAGAGAAAGAGTAACCGCATCCAAACTGAAAGTTTGATTTGGAAAGGAATTTCTAAGGTTTTTTGGACCAACAAGAATTACTTCAGTCTTATCTGAATTTAATAGCAGGAAATTACAAGTCATCCAAGCTTTGATTTCCTTAAGACAGGCTTCTAACTTGGCTAATTGATTACTATCATCTGGCTTCATTGACAGGTATAATTGTGTGTCATCTGCATAACAATGAAAATGTATACAGTGCTTTCTAATAATGTTGCCTAACGGAAGCATATATAAACTAAAAAGAGTAGGGCCTAGCACAGATCCCTGTGGAACTCCATGACTAAGCTTTGAGTTGAAAGAAAACTCATTATTTACATGAACAAACTGGAACCTATCAGATAAATAAGATCTAAACCATTGCAACGAAGTTCCATTAAGTCCAACATAGTGTTCTAATCTATCAAGTAGAATATTATGATCGATAGTATCAAAAGCTGCACTAAGGTCTAAAAGGACAAGTACAGAAACTAATCCATTATCAGATGCAATGAGGAGGTCGTTAGTGACCTTCGCTAAGGCTGTTTCAGTACTATGATGGATTCTAAACCCAGATTGAAACTCTTCAAGTAAACCATTTCCCTGCAGGTGGTCAAATAATTGCGTAGCAACAACTCTTTCTAAGATTTTTGAAATGAAAGGGAGATTAGAGATTGGTCTATAGTTAGCTAAAGCTCCTGGATCTAGCGTTGGCTTTTTGAGTAAGGGTTTAATTACAGCCGTTTTAAAAGCCTGCGGTACATGGCCTAAAGTTAATGAAGAATTGATTATATGAAGAATAAAGCTACCAATAAGTGCGAAGACTTCTTTAAATAACCTGGTAGGAATAGGGTCTAAAAGACAAGTTGAAGGTTTGGATGAGGAAACTATTTTGTCTAACTCACAAAGGTCGATTGGAGTAAACTCATCAAGACAGACATCAATAGAAGGAGTTGTAGTAGTTACAGTATTTAAGTTAACTGTGGGAAGAATCTGATTGATTTTATCTCTGATGGATGAAATTTTATTATTGAAAAAGTTCATAAAGTCCTGACTAGTAAGCTCTAAGGGAATGCTAGGATTGACACAGTCCTGACTCTTTGTCAACCTGGCTACAGTACTGAAAAGAAACCTGGGATTATTCTTGTTCTCTTCTATTAATGCAGAGTAATAACTCGTTCTAGCTTTTCTAAGAGATTTTTTATAAATTAAAAGATGATTTCTCCAAGCTAAATAGATTTCATCTAAATTAGTAGAGCGCCATTTTCTTTCTAATTGACGAGTCTTCTGTTTTAAGGTACGAGTTTCTGTGTTGAACCAAGGAGTTAGAAATCTCTGATTAGACTTTTTCTTTTTTAAGGGGGCCACCAAGTCTAGAGTCTGATGCAGAGAAGCTGAAACACTATCCACCATGTTATCAATTACAGAAGGAGCAAGCTGTCTATAGCTTATTTCCGTTGTGTTGACACATGGCATAGAGGAAACAATCTGCATAAATTTGGTAACAGCATCATCTGAGAGGCATCTACTGTGATATTTTTCTTTAGGAGCCAAATAGTCAGAAATAGTAAAATCAAAGGTTAACAGACAATGGTCTGACAGTACAGGGTTATGAGGAGACACTACAAGATTTTCTATTTCTATGCCATATGTCAAAACAAGGTCCAATGTATGGTGGAGGTAATGAGTAGAATTTCCTACTTTCTGAGAAAACCCAATCGAATCTAATATTGAATTGAATGCCACATTAAGGCAGTCACTATCTACATCCACATGTATATTAAAGTCCCCTACTATAATTATTCTATCAGATTTCAGCACTAAATCAGCTAAGAAATCAGCAAATTCGGATAAAAATTCTGAGTAGGTTGATGGAGGACGATAAACTATGGCAAATAAAATTGGGTTTAACCTAAAACTGCTAAAGTGCCCAATACTGAGGACCAGGCCCTCAAAGGAATTATAACATGTTTTTTGCTTTACATTAACTAGTAATTTGGAATGGTAAATTGTTGCTACTCCTCCTCCACGACCAGAACTTCTGGGATTTTGACAGCTTAAAGGCCAAATGTCACGTAACAGGGTACTTTAAATATCTTGAAACTAGATATAAAAGGGAACCGATCCGTTCGGGTCTTGGTGCATATGCTTCAGTAACAACGGAATATTCGTTAATTTAAAACTGCCGCGCTTGGCCTGACACGGCCCCTGGAATCGCCTGGGGAAGAAGGCGGAAGTGACGAAATAGATTGTACCCTAGTTTGATGCTTGGGGTATTTCAATTGATTGTTTATATGGAGACTGGAAGGTTGAAGTGAGCAACAAGAAAGAAAAAATTGGATATTTCACCCATACCTTAAAACGGGACTATCAGGGACAGCTGGGTAATAAGGGACACTTCTCTGGGAAATGTTTTCATCCCTGTCAAGTGAGACGTTTTCGCCGTACTTCAACACCGTAAAAAGCGGCTATAAGGGACGGCGGAGCAACAAGGGACACCTCTCTGGGAAATGCCCCAAATGCAACTCGTGTTGTTATTGTCAAATATTTTAAGGATTCATGGATATTTGACAATAACAACACAACTCAGCGTCCGGCGCAAAATAAAAAAAAAAAGCAGAATTCTGTATTTGTAAGGCGATCTCTCTGTTCCGCAACCGCTGCACAGCAGAACGTGTTAAACCATTGTCCTAATGACTTCTCATTGTAGTGAGAATAGCTCACGCTGAGCGATCTGCCCGCCCCGACAATCAGACTAATGATTGACTCCACACTTCTCATTGTAGTGATAATAGCTCCCGCTGAGCCATCTGCCAGCACCAGCTGTGGGGGATCACACACAGGACGTGCTCCTCAACACACTCAATTTTTTTTCCCGTATATTTTTCTTTTGGGCGTACAGAAATGGCAATACGCCCGTTTTTGCTAAAATTGCATTTTCCCCATATTTTCCTTAAAATATTTGACAATAACAACACAAACTACATTTAAAACATTTCCCAGAAAAGTGTCCCCCACCACTCCGCCGTCCCCCACAGCCGCGCTTGGCACCAAAATACGGCGAAAACGTCTCACTTGACAGGTATGCGCCTCCATTTTCATATTGATCTGGTCAATTTCTTGACAGCAGCGGCTCTCCTCCACTGTAATAATAATGGCTTCCGAAAAATCAATATTTATGGGGCGCCCTCGACAGACCCCCTTCGGCTTCGCAATTCTGGAGGCGATTAATGTCCGGTTCAATGACATTTTCCACTGGTTCTGCTCTCTGGTCATCGTTGGAACTGTTGTCATCAGACAAAGCATCTGATTCTGTCTCGGACGGCTCGAACCTGTAAGGATCTATGCCTCTGTCACTGTCTGAACCACTGACAAAAAAAAAGACAAAAAAAAAAAGACAAAACTAAACTAATTTGTTCACAATCGCTGTCACTTTCCGTCATGATTGTCCAATGTTGATAAGTGTGAATGTGGATAGGCAGGGCAGCCAGGGTACAACTGGTGATGTCAAAAACATGGGCGTGGTCTGGACTGGCTGTCACAAGCCAGCAAGCAAGGTGGGGCCTTCACCTGGTGTATTTTGTGCAATTATGTAAATACAGGTGGGTGATATGGTCTCCGGTATGAATATTTGGCTTAAGCTATGTGTATTTTATCTAAATTCGTTGTCATTTAGAAAAAAAAATTACGTGACATTTGGCCTTTAAATAACCAGAGGGAGTTGATTCATTTAAACCAACATAATCCTCTTGTCCTAACCAAGTCTCTGTAAGGGAAATTAAATCAATCTGATGATCAATTAACAAATCATGGACTAACAGAGACTTGGGAGTTAGAAACCTAATATTTAATAAACCACATTTAATTTTTAAATTATGAGGAGGAACAGAGGTCAAATCATTCAATTTAGAGGCTTTATGTTTAATTTGAGTTTTACCAATATTTTGCTTTATCACTTTGGGATGCTTATACATTATATTTTTATTCACTTTGGAGGGAGCAGACAACAATTCTCTGATGGGGAAGACAGGGGCTAAGCTGAGGGGTGGCGGATGAAGAGGAGCTGCAGAGAGGCGTGTAAGACTGTGACTCTGCTTCCTGGTCCCAACTCTGAGTAGTCATGGTTTTGGAAATTTGGATAAAAAAGATGCCAGATTGTTAGATAAATGAGAAGCACCATCCAAAGTGGGATGAATGCTGTCTCGTCTCATAAGACCAGGTTTTCCCCAAAAAGAGCTCCAATTGTCAATGTAGCCCACGTCATTTTTAGGACACCACACAGACAGCCAGCGGTTCAAGGATGACGAGCGGCTAAACATGTCATCACTGGTCAGATTGGGGAGGGGCCCAGAGAATACTACAGTGGCAGACATCGTTTTTGCAAAGTCACACACCGATTCTATATTAAGTTTCGTGACTTCCGACTGCCGGAGACGGATGTCATTAATGCCGGTGTGAATAACAATTGTGGAATATTTACTGTTACTTTTAGCCAGCATTTTCAAATTTGACTCGATGTCGCCTGCTCTGGCCCCAGGAATGCATTGGACTATGGCCGCTGGAGTCTCTAGGTTCACGTTTCTGACTACAGAGTCGCCAATGATCAGAGTTTTTTCCTCAGCGGGTGTGTCGCTGAGCGGGGAAAAATGATTAGAAACGTCAACAGGTTGGTGGTGAACCGGAGCTTTGCGACTAGGCTTCCTTCTCACCGTCACCCACCCAGTCTCCTCGCTGCTGAGGAGAGCCAGGGGACCGCTGACAGTGGGACCTAAGCTAGCTAGCTCCGCTGCAGCTAATGGGCGTCCGTCAAGATTAACTGGCGCAGACGGTGTTTCAATGCAGCGGAGCCGGGATTCCAAATCAGACAACCTCGCCTCGAGCGCCTCAAAAAGACAACATTTATTACATTTACCGTTATCGCTAAAAGAGGCAGAGGTGTCGCTAAACATCTGACAGAGAGAGCACACCAGAGGAGGAGAGGAAGGAGAGCTAGTAGCCATAGCTAGTGGCTAGAGAGCAAACCACACAGGCAGACAGCAAAACAGGAAGTGACGATACGTTACCACAAGGAAGTGACGATCCACAGAAGCAAAAAAATAAAAAATTAAACTATTAATGAGAAATAAAGCAGCGCAATGAGAGTTGTCAGCAGTTTAGGCTGCATGAGAAACAACACAGAAATGTATTTCCTTTCTGTAATGACACCACCCTTTTCAGTGTAGGTGAATAAAATGTTTTTTTGGTTTTTTTTTTTCAATTTATTGTAAAAGTTATAGCCTATAAAACAGAAGTTTTGACATCAGCTTTACAACTTGTGGCTGTCCTGTAGGTTTTAATTGTACTGTGACAAAATAAATAAATAAATAAAAACTAGCTCACTGTATCACCACACAATTACCACAAACAGCCAATTTACCAGGACAGCCTTCCTCTAGTGTCAAGGCAGCGCCTTGACCCAGTGGAGGAGATAGGAGAGAGAAGGATGGAGGCTAAACTGTCATCTCTGCTGGAGTCCGAGTCCCACCCTATGCAGGACATACTGAACACACCGAGGAGCTCATTTAGCAGCAGACTACATCATCCTAGGTGCGCAACCGAGAGGTTTCACAGGTCTTTCCTACCTACGGCTGTCAGACTGTATAACCTAAGCAGAGCTGCTTGCAGAGATAGCAAAAAAACGTGACGACCTAATAGCATTGAATGCAAAAGGTGCAATAGACTTACACAATGGTCCCCTCCAGTATACAACTAGGTCAATATCGGTCGCTACGGAGTGACAATATGTATGGGTACATGTTCATACTATGTAGCATAACTAAGCAGACGGTTATGCTGTTTATTCCATCTAGCTACAATACCCCGCACTGTGTTTATATATTTATATGTACATATGTATATTTGCTGCTCTTGTTTTTCTTGTCTTCTTGATTGTTGCTCTGAGTGTTGCTATCCCTGTGCTGTTGCAATCCTGGAATTTCCCATTGTGGAACTAATAAAGGCTTATCTTATCTTATCTTATCTCTATAAACGTATGCAAGCTGATTTTTCTATTAGCGTAGACATTATGCTTATCCATTGATACTTTGAACATGTAAGTAATGCTTTTTTTTTATCTATAACTATATCTGTTACTAAAACAACCACAAAATCATCTTCAACACCATATGAAACAACCTTAAGCATGAATTGATCCCATGTCATTTTAATGGAAGGTTTGTTCAAAATCACATTTTATTGACCTTGTCCTGGGACATTTTCTCCAGGTTTTCTTCAGGCTCCCCCCTGTCTCTCAAGTCAGCGAGGAACAAATCATCCATTGTGGTCCAGCTGACAGAAAGACATCAGTTTTAGCTCTGGGAGACTCGGAAACAAAACTGATAACCTCACTTTTCGTGACTATAATTTCTTACAAAGGAAACAAAACCTCAGATCACATTAACTATGTGATATGAGGGCATATAGCTAGGAAATATAATTTAGCACAACGGCCAGAAGGACATTATTGTGTTCACACCCAAATTTGAATTAATTATTATTCAAACAGGTGAAGAGATAAGGTCACATATTTCCTTTTTAAACCTTAATGACAGAGCTTTTAAGCCTTGTGATAGCATTGTGCACTAGATTTCTGAATCCAGCAGTTTGATAAACAGCGCATTTCAGCATTTTAGACTTTTTTCTGAGGTGGTCTACTTCCTGTGTTTTGGTGCACTGCAACCAGCGTCCCTGACACACTTGACAAAGTGAGAGGAGCTCACCGATAGAATGGCTGCAAGCAAGTCAAAGTTGTTTTTTTTTTTTTTAAAGAACAGAAAGCCTGGAAGCATAAAAACAGCTTCCCTGTATTAGCATATCCATCAATCAACAGGGAATATGTGTGATTCTCCGAGCACTGCCGCAGTTCATTTGTTAGCGCGAGATCTGGTGATCTCGAGAAAACAAATAATGTTTTCCCGAGATCACCAGATAATTTTCCCGAGATCTCGAGTAAACAATTGAAATTAATGCGTGATCTCGGGAAAACAATGAAAACTAGAAAAGCACTCGGAGAGCACAGACCTCTGCCAAGTGCTACAGTTCCCCCCATACAGTGTTTGTGTGTACGTTTTTAGATTCCTTGACCATGAAAACATTTGACTAGCAATTGGATTGACAATGATAGGATTATTGGTTGAGTAGTTATTCATGAAAATGACATTTTCCGTAATGGTGGCCACAGTTCCACCCATACAGGGTTTATGTGTACATTTTCAGATTCCTTGACCACGAAAACATATGACTAGCAATTGGATTGACAATGATAGGATTATTGGTTGAGTAGTTATTCATGAAAATGACATTTTCCGTAATGGCGGCCACAGTTCCCCCCATACAGTGTTTGTGTGTACGTTTTCAGATTCCTTGACCACGAAAACATATGACTAGCAATTGGATTGACAATGATAGGATTCATGGTTCAGTAGTTATCCACGAAAATGACATTTTCCGTAATGGCGGCCATAGTTCCCCCCATACAGTGTTTGTGTGTATGTTTTCAGATTCCTTGACCACGAAAACATATGACTAGCAATTGGACTGACAATGATAGGATTAGTGGTTCAGTAGTTATTCAGGAAAATGGCATTTTCCGTAATGGCGGCCACAGTTCCCCCATACAGTGTTTGTGTGTACGTTTTCAGATTCCTTGACCACGAAAACATATGACTAGCAATTGGATTGACAATGATAGGATTCGTGGTTCAGTAGTTATTCACGAAAATTACATTTTCCGTAATGGCGGCCACAGTTCCCCCCATACAGTGTTTGTGTGTACGTTTTCAGATTCCTTGACCACGAAAACGAAAACATATGACTAGCAATTGGATTGACAATGATAGGATTCGTGGTTCAGTAGTTATTCAGGAAAATGGCATTTTCCGTAATGGCGGCCACAGTTCCCCCCATACAGTGTTTGTGTGTACGTTTTCAGATTCCTTGACCATGAAAACATATGACTAGCAATTGGATTGACAATGATAGGATTAGTGGTTCAGTAGTTATTCACGAAAATGGCATTTTCCGTAATGGCGGTTTTCTTCTGGACGGTGATCCGGATCACCACCAAAATTTAATCAGTTCTTCCTTGTACCATTTCCAACAATGCCTGAAAGTTTCATCGAAATCCTTCCAAAACTTTTTGAGTTATCTTGCTAACCAACAGACAGACAAACCCCGGCAAAAACATTACCTCCTTGGCGGAGGTAATAAAGCGTATGTATGTATGACCTAAACGGGCTTCCGTACTTCATCAACTCTGCCTAGAAACATTCCAAATAGAGCCTTTCTTGAATTTGTATTGGTCACTGCCCGTTCCTACCCACAAACCACGTGATTATAATAATTATAGTCACGTGGTTATAGTCAATAATAATTATAGTCACGCCGAGAATTATTCTCGGCATAACACCTGTGTAGCAGTAGCAGTAAAGTGGCACTGAGGGAGGAGTGCAGGTAGGAGCCGAATTCAAAATTATTGTGAGGTTTGAGGAAGAAAAGGGGGGAATCCACAATGAGCCAAGTTAAACTGACAACAATACTGAAAAATCAAGTTGGAGAAATACTCATGGCAAAGGTGCTGAGGGATGGAAATCTACTGATTGTGTGTAGGAGTGAGGAGCTAAGGGACAGAGCTGACAAAATGAGGGAGATTGGGCGATTCAGAGTGAAAAGCACAAGCTTTATTGATAACGGGTCTAAGTGGAGCAAGGGTCTAATTTGGGGGTGCAAGCAGGGGTCTAAATGGAAGTGTGGAGAGCGTGAAAAGATGAGGCTGAGTTTATTTCTCAAATCAGATTTATTCACTTGTCTCCAACATCCTCCAAACAGAAAAAGAGACACATCCTCCCACATCTGTCCTTTTTATATCCGGGACATCAAAGTACAGAGTCACATTGTCTTTAAATCCCAAGACACAATACATCATCCTCCAGGTCTTCTCCCCTCCACCTAAAACCACTGGTGGTCAGGAAATCTCTCAAGGCCATCTCTAAAGATCACATTTCGCACCCTCCTGTTATCCCCAGGAGACCCAGACCTATTGTTCATTCTGAGACGTGAAGCAGAAGTAATATACATATGTAGCCTAAGCAACTCAAATATGTGTGCCACATGACCCCCCCAAATGTCTAAGATGAAACAATACAACACAGTCTGCATATCATGATAAAATCACAAACATCAGTCCACGTGCTGTTTGGGCTTCAATCGTCTTCCGAACTTGCTGTAAGCGGGCTTTACCACTCCCGCGGCACCATCCTGCTGTGAATCTGCTATCTGAGGATGAGAACTGTTAGTCAATCCCTGTGGGAGCTCTGGGGAATGCTCCCTAGGAGGTCTGCCGCGTCAAGGAGCCCTCGCCAACTGCATAGCTTCGTCAGCCATCACAAAAGCGGGTTTGAGTCTGTCTATGCCAATCATTTCCCTTCTGCCCCCCAAATCTAGCAAAAAGTGCTTATCACCTGTTTCCAGCACTCTAAATGGGCCATCATAAGGCGGTCGCAAGGTTGGGCGATGAGCATCGTGTCTGACAAAAACAAACTCCGCATTTTTTAAAGCCTTAGGTACAAAAACGCACGGAAAACTGTGATGAACGGGGCCAGGAAGCATGCTCGCTCCCGTGTTGCTCAGTAACCGCTGAGCAGGGGTGCACCCTGGCGCAGGATTATCTGGGAGAAACTCCCCGGGCAGCCGGAGTGGCTGCGCAAAAACCAATTCAGCTGGGGAGGCTTTTAAGTCCTCTTTAGGTGCAGAACGCAACCCCAATAAAACCCATGGTAGCCTGTTTACTGAATTTGCATCCGTAAGCAACGCTCTGAGGGCTGCTTTCAATGACCTATGGAAACGTTCGCATAAACCATTAGCCTGGGGGTGGTACGCGGTAGTGCGGTGGATCGTTACCCCCAGGCTGCGGGCCATCGCTGACCAAAGCTCGGAAACAAATTGAGGACCTCTGTCGAATGTAATATCCGACGGAACTCCAAAACGCGCTACCCAAGCCGTTAAAAACGCGCGTGCCACCCCCTTGGCTGTGGTTGATGCCAGTGGGACCACTTCAGGCCAACGCGTGGTGCGGTCCACCATTGTCAAAAGATGTGTGCACCCCTGTGAGGGTGGGAGGGGGCCTACGAGGTCGACATGCACATGATCGAACCTCTTAGCCGGGATGTGAAATGGCTCCAAGGGGGCTTTAGTGTGTTTGTGTATTTTGGCCCGCTGGCAAGCCATGCAGGCTCTTGCCCACTCCTTAACGTGCTTGCGCAGGCTTGGCCATACAAACTTCTCTCCTACCATTTTGACCGACGCGCGCACCCCGGGGTGTGCCAGAGAATGAATCGAGTCAAAAACGTGGCGGTGCCACGCAGCCGGCACCACGGGACGTGGTCGTCCCGTGGAGACATCGCAGATTAAGGGGGGCATACCACCATGCAGCACCCTGTTCTCCAGCCTTAACCCTGTTGGTCCAGACTGGAGCGCGTACACGTCCGCGTCGCTAACCTGATCCGCGGCCATGGCTGCATAATCTATCCCCACGCGGACTGGGGCCGCGCGCACCTCCGCGCCGCTAGCCTGCTCCGCGGCCATGGCTGTATAATCAACCCCTACGCAGACTGGAGTAGTTGCGACGCGCAAGAGACAGTCTGCCACTACATTTAGTTTACCCGCTACGTGTTGAATATCGGTAGTAAGCTCGGTGATTGCAGCCAGCTGCCTCTGCTGCCGGCCTGACCACGGTTCTGAAACCTTGGCCATCGCGAAAGTCAGCGGCTTGTGGTCGACGAACGCAGTGAAACGGCGTCCTTCAAGCCAGAACTGGAAGTGGCGAATGGCCAAGTGGAGCGCTAACAACTCCCTGTCGAACGCGCTGTAGTTTCGCTCGGGATCGCGCAAGGTCCTGCTGAAAAAAGCGAGCGGCTGCCAAGCTCCGGCCACCTGCTGCTCCACAACCGCCCCTATGGCCACATCTGACTCGTCAGTAGTAAGCGCTATGCGGGCCGTTGGGTCTGGGTGTGCTAACAACGCAGCGTTTGCCAAGGCGGTTTTAACCTCCAAGAATGCGCGCTCCCTCTCCGGAGACCATTCGATTTTATTTGTGGGTTTTTGTTTTTTAAGTGCGGCATACAGTGGTTGCATGAGCTGTGCTGCGCGGGGGAGGAAACGATTATAAAAATTCACCATTCCCAAAAACTCCTGTAATGCTTTGACCGTTTGTGGCTGGGGGAAATTTGATACTGCGCGCACTTTGTCCGGCAGCGGAACCGCTCCTTCTGGAGAGACGCGGTGCCCCCAAAAATCAATCTGCGTCACCCCGAACTGACACTTCGCTGGGTTGATTATTAATCCGTGCACTCCCAACCTCCGGAAAACTGCTGTGAGGTGGTTTTCGTGTTCCTCTTCGGACGCGCTGGCTACCAAAATGTCGTCCAGGTAGACGAACTCAAAGGGGAGATCGCGCAACACCGCGTCCATCATGCGTTGGAACATCTGCGCAGCGCCTTTAAGCCCGAACGGCATGCGCAAAAACTTGAAAAGGCCAAACGGAGTTATTACCGCTGTTTTGGGTATGTCCTCAGCGCGTACTGGGACTTGATGGTACCCGCGGACCAAGTCTATTTTAGAAAAAATGCACGCCCCCGCCAGATGAACGGAAAAATCTTGGATGTGCGGGATTGGGTAGCGGTCGTGCGCTGTAGCATTGTTCAACCTGCGGAAATCACCGCAAGGTCACCACGAGCCGTCAGCTTTAGGGACCATGTGAAGTGGGGAAGCCCATGGGCTGTTCGAACGCCGGATGATGCCCAACTTTTCAAGGTTGGCAAACTCCTCGTGCGCTATGGTCAGTTTAGCTGCATCGAAGCGCCAAGCTTTTGCAAAAACGGGGGGACCGGCGGTAGTAATAAAATGTTCCACTCCGTGTTTAGCGACGGCTGCTGAAAATGTGGGAACCGTGAGCGCTGGAAACTGAGTGAGGAGTGTGTGGAACTTACCGCTTGCCCTAGCGACGTTGGCTTGTGCTGTGGGCGGGGTCACTCGGGCTGCACAGGGAATAGAGTAAAAAAAGAGTGCATTAACCAAGCGTCTATTGGGAAGATCAACCAACAACCCATGTGAGCACAGAAAATCAGCCCCTAACATGTTGAAGCTCACCGCAGCTATAATAAAAGTCCACTCAAATGTACGGCCTTGCAGGGACAGAAGCAGAGGCTTCTGGCCGAAGGTCTTAATGCTCGAGCCGTTTGCTGCCGATGCTCCATGACTCCCGGGGCCTGCCAGCCGGTCAGCATAGGTTGGCATGATGAAACTCACTTGGGAGCCTGTGTCCATGAGGAATTGCCTCCCCGAACGCGCATCCGTCAAGTAGAGCAGCTTGTTCTGTTCACCGAGGGCCGCGGCTGCTACCGACTCTCGGTTCTGGCGTTTCCCGAGCTCTCGAACTGACACGGTGGTATACACTTGCGTGCCCTCTCTGCAAAGCGATGATGGTAGAAACAGAGGTCATCTCCTTCGCAATGTTTGGCCTTCACCGCCGCCGTTGCCGGTGGGGCCGCTGCCGCCGCCTCTGGCCCCCTGCCATCTCCAGCCCTTGAGTCGAGTCCTGTCGCTGCTGCGGTGGCCGCGCGCTGTCTGCTGGCGTTGAGAATCCGCTGTGCCTCCTGGGCCAGCGCGCGGAAGTCTCGCTGGTCCAACAACGGTGAACCGGCCAGGGTCGCTCTCGTGGCCGACGGTAGGGTTCTCAGGAATATGTGGGTGAAGAGAAGGTCGTCACCGTCTGAGCCCCTCAGCCTCAGCATGTCTTCCATCAGGTTGACGGGTGTGCTGTCTCCCAAGTCGTTCAGGGCCAGGAGTCTCTCCGCTCTTTCCTGGGCTGAGGGAGTGAAACGCTGGATGAGCGCAGCCTTCAACCCGTCGTATTTGTCTTCGGCCGGTGGGCGCTGCACCAGGCTCTGCACATGTCGAGCCGTGCGGTTGTCGAGCTTGGCGATAACGTGGTAGAATTTCGTGTCATCTGCCTTTATTCCCCCGAGAGCGAACTGAGCTTCGGCCAAGAGGAACCAGGAGTCCGGATTGTCCTGGCAGAAATCTGGTAGTCTGACTGAGACTGCGTTCGCCTGGCTGGTTCCTGGCGAGTCTGGCTCGGGGGAATTTCTTTTGTCCATGATACGTCTTAAGGTCACCAGTGTGGAGAGCGTGAAAAGATGAGGCTGAGTTTATTTCTCAAATCAGATTTATTCACTTGTCTCCAACATCCTCCAAACAGAAAAAGAGACACATCCTCCCACATCTGTCCTTTTTATACCCGGGACATCAAAGTACAGAGTCACATTGTCTTTAAATCCCAAGACACAATACATCATCCTCCAGGTCTTCTCCCCTCCACCTAAAACCACTGGTGGTCAGGAAATCTCTCAAGGCCATCTCTAAAGATCACATTTCGCACCCTCCTGTTATCCCCAGGAGACCCAGACCTATTGTTCATTCTGAGACGTGAAGCAGGAGTAATATACATATGTAGCCTAAGCAACTCAAATATGTGTGCCACACAAAGCTAATTTAAAAAGGGGGGATTGTAAAAACAGCTCATCAAATACAGGCCACTGAGGATGGTTATCATAACCATCACGATGACATAACCATCACGATGGTTATGCCTCTTTTAAAATTACATGTCCTGCCAGTTGCAGCAAGAAGTTGCTTGAAAAAAATGTGTGGCCATCTGGTTTATACTTTCGACAGTTCTTTGAGAGGAAATGAACTACATGATTGTCATTATTGTGTTTGTCATCATATTCATTCAGTAGTAGGACCAAGCTAAGAATATGTTCATTCAACTGCCAGAATGTAAAAACTTCAACTAATGAGATCTCCAGTCTATGTGATAACCATGACATTGTGTTGTTGCAGGAACATTGGTTGTTCGAACACGAATTGTCTATTCTGAGCAGATTACATGGTAACTTTATAGGACAAGGTGTTTCTTTTATGGAAACGGAAGAACGTGTTATCTTAGGTCGCCCCTATGGCGGCGTCGGTATCCTATGGCGGAAGTCACTTGCGAACAGTTGTGTTGTGAAAACTTACGAGCGTGTAAGAGTTACAGGTATTGAAGTCAACCTGGGTGACTTTCACTGTCTTATATTGTGTGTATATTTCCCCTGTGACAGTGTTGAAAACTTGGATGAATACTTGCACTGCCTGAGTCTTGTTAAACGTATCACTGAGGATTTTCCAACTCCATATGTGCATACACTTGGTGACTTCAACGCTAATACAGCACGTTCAAGTCATTTTGGAAATGAACTGGTGTCTTTTTGTGAGAGATACTCTTTACACATCTCGGACAGGATTATCTTACCAGGTGATACGTTTACTCATGTTAGCATGACTCATGGCTCTACATCATGGCTTGATCACTGTGTGACTACATCCCCAGGCCATGATAACGTGTTCAATATCAAAGTTCTGTATGATTATGTGAGTTCCGATCATGTACCTTTATCTATGGATATTGAGGTATCTAGTGCTGTAAGTGGCCCCCGGGGAGCTCCCTCGGCCACAACGGGCAGGAGGACATACAAATGGCATGATGCCACAGCGTCAGACCTGTCCAAATATAAGAAACTCACTCGTAGGAAACTCTGTAACATCTGTGCTCCTACGGACGCCATCAGGTGTCACGACCATAATTGTGCGGCACACAGGGATGATATCGATAGGTTTTACAGTGATATTGTTGATGCTTTAAATTATTGTGTGAGTGAATGCATTCCTAGTCACAGTGTGGCCACCAAATATAACGTCCCAGGCTGGAATGATGTTGTTAGCGAGGCTCACACAGCTGCTCGGGATGCTTTTTAGTGGTGGAGGAGTAATAGCAAACCACGTTCTGGTCCAATATTTGATAACATGAAAAGTTGTAGGGCTAGGTTCAAATATGCTCTACGAGCATGTAGGCACAATGAAGAAAGTATCAAATGTGACCAGTTAGCTAGTCATAAGAGTGAACTGAACATGGTAGAATTCTGGAAACAAATGAAGGCTATGAGCTCCCACCGGTCTGTTAGATCAAACACTATTGATGGTGTGACTGGTGATGTTGATATTGCTGAAAAGTGGAAATGTCAATATGAGGCTATTTTCAACTCAGTCAAGAATGTTTCAATGAAGGATTCTGTTATGCACGATATCCCCCTGTATAATGGCATGTTTGATACCTCCGATATTTCTGCTGTTACTCTGGTTGAACAAACGACAGTTTGGTTTCAATTCAGCTCTTTCAACTGACAAGGCTGTTTACCTACTCCATGAATTTGTTGACTACTTCAGAAGCCAATCCACCAGTGTCTATGCTACGTTCCTAGATGCTAGCAAAGCTTTTGACAGGATTAACCACTGGTGTTTGTTTAGAAAACTGATCGATCGAGGTATTCCTATTTACATTGTTAGCATCCTGTTATACTGGTACAGAAGGCAGTCTATGGTTGTTAGGTGGGGCAATGTTACCTCATCCAAATTTCATGTGACCAACGGTGTTAAACAAGGTGGTATACTGTCACCCTTGTTGTTTAATGTCCATGTTGATGATCTCAGTGTACTCTTGAACAATACTAATGTGGGCGGCTCCATTAACGGTGCACTGTTAAATCACATTTTCTATGCTGATGATCTCTGTTTGTTAAGTTTGTCTACTGCAGCGATGCAACATCTCCTTTCGGTATGTGAAAAATTTGGTGAAAAAAATGACATCTTGTTCAACTGTACTAAATCTATGTGTATGGCTTTCAAACCGAAGGGTGTCAGTACTTCGAATCCTGTTATGCCACTTTGTGGTAATAGCTTGAACTTTGTTGAAAAAGTCAAATACCTAGGTGTGTGGATTGAATCTGATAAAACCAATGTTGATTGTAACAGGCAACTCAGGAAACTCTATGCTCAAACAAATTTACTGTTGTAAAATTTCCATAGATGTTCTCCTGATGTTAAATGTATGCTGTTCAAGACCTTCTGTACCTCAATGTACTGCTCGCCTTTATGGTTTAATAGCAATGTTGCTGTTAGGAACAAAATCCGCATTGCGTATAATAACTCCCTAAGAAGGTTGTTAGATATACCATGAAGGTCGAGTGCAAGCAAGATGTTTGTGTTCTTGAACATTGCGTCTTTTGGCGAGTTGATACGAAAGAATGTTTACAGTTTTATGAGAAGGTTGCTGGCATGTAACAATCATCTTATATCAGCAATTGTCAACTCGTCACTCACACTTCACTCCAGCATTTGGAAGTGGTGGCGTTCTATTTTATACTGAGTCCAATACTGTATGTTATTGTTGTTACAAGAGCGCTGAGCGTCTGCTGATCTGTATATACTTTTATTTATTTATTTATTTTCTACTCGTTTTAATTCTGCATTTAATATGAACCCTGAGTTTTAAATAAACGTTTGAATTTGAATTTGAATTTGAAGAGGGACAGAGGAGAGACACTGAGGGTGTGGTGGTTGAGTATGAAGGGGATGTGCTCCCCAAAAATGTAACCCTGGGTTATTTGAGCTACGGTGTAAGGGGATTTGTTCCTAATCCAGCCCAGTGTTATAACTGCCAAAGATTTGGACACACAGCTAAAACTTGTAGATGGAGAAGAAGGTGTGCAAGATGTGGAGGCGACCACCAGTATGGAGAGTGTAACCAAGAAACGCCAAAATGTTGTAACCGTGGCGGTGGCCATAGTGTGGCCTACGGAGGCTGTGAAAGGATGATGAAAGAAAGGGAATTTTTTTTTTTATTTTGTATACTTTATTGATCCCCAGAGGGGAAATTGAGGGCATTCACCTGGATGGATGAAGCAGCCACGGTACGGTGCTAATCCCTTTACCATTCAGAATCAGAATCAGAATCAGAATCAGAATCAGGTTTATTGCCATTGTTCATGTAGTACACAAACTAGGAATTTGTCTCGGTACAATGCTGCAACATTAAACATGATAAGATAAGAGAAATAAACTATACATGTAATAAAGTGTAGGATAAGATTAAGTGATACTGGTCAACAGTTAAAATATATATTAGCCAGCAGCAGATACTGTGGAGAACTATATAGTGCAGTCGGTAATGCAGAAAGAAAACAGTGATGATTGACATGAGTCTGGTTGAGCTGCTGTACATGGTGCACGAGAGTCAATAAGTCACTTAGTGTTCAGCAGTCTAATGGCAGAGGGGAAGAAGCTGTTCATGTGACGGGAGGTTTTAGTCTGGATGGACCGAAGTCTTCTACCAGAGGGGAGGGGGGCAAACAGTACGTGACCAGGGTGTGAGGGATCGGCTATGATCCGGCCAGCACGCCTCCGGGTCCTGGAGATGTACAGATCCTGGAGAGATGGGAGCTTGCAGCCGATCACCTTCTCAGCAGTGCGCACGACGCGCTGCAGCCTTAGTCTGTCCCTGGCAGTGGCTCCTGCGTACCACACGGTTATGGAGGTGGTGAGGATGGACTCGATGATGGCTGTGTAGAACTGCACTAACATCTTGGTGGGTAGCTTGAGCTTCCTCAGCTGCCGCAGGAAGAACATCCTCTGCTGGGCTTTTTTGATGAGTGAGCTGATGGTCAGCTCCCATTTGAGGTCCCTGGTGATGGTAGTGCCTAGGAAGCGGAAGGAATCAGCAGTGGTGATGGGAGAGCCTGAGAGGGTGAGGGGGGGCAGAGGAGTAGTGACTTTCCTGAAGTCTACAATCATCTCCACTGTCTTCAGAGCGTTCAGCTGCAGGTTGTTATTGCTGCACCAGGACGCCAGCTGGGCCACCTCTCTCCTGTAGGCGGACTCGTCGCCGTTGGAGATGAGCCCGATGAGGGTGGTGTCGTCCGCAAACTTGATCAACTTGACAGACTGGTGGCTGGAGGTGCAGGAGTTGGTGTAAAGGGAGAAGAGTAGGGGGGAAAGTACACAGCCCTGGGGTGATCCGGTGCTGATGCTAGTATAGTCTGAGACAGTCTTTCCCAGCCGCACATGCTGCCTCCGGTCCGTCAGGAAGTCGATGATCCACCTGCAGAGGGAGTCAGGCACATTGAGCAGGGACAGCTTGTCCCGGAGCAGAGCGGGGCGGATGGTGTTGAATGCGGAGCTGAAGTCCACAAACAGGATCCTGGCGTAGGTTCCCGGGGAGTCCAGGTGCTGCAGGATGGAGTGGAGGGCCAGGTTGACTGCGTCGTCTACAGACCTGTTGGCTCGGTAGGCAAACTGCAGCGGGTCCAGGAGAGGGGTGGTGATGGACTTGAGGTGGGACAGGACCAGGCGCTCAAAGGACTTCATGACTACAGAGGTGAGCGCTACAGGTCTGTAGTCATTAAGTCCAGTGATCCGTGGCTTCTTGGGGACAGGGATGATGGTGGAGGATTTGAGGCAGGACGGCACGTGGCATAACTTAAGGGAGGTGTTAAAAATGTCTGTGAATACAGGAGCCAGCTGTTTCGCACAGAGTCTCAGGGTGGAGGGAGACACGCCGTCTGGGCCGGGGGCCTTGCGCGGGTTCAGTCTGGAGAACTGTTTGAGCACATCCTGCTCACTGATGATAAGGGGAGGGGGGGAGGAGGGGGGAGGTGCCTTAAATGAAGTAGGGAATGTGGAGGCTGTGGAGCTGGAGGGAGGGGGGGAGTTGGACACAGATGACGAGGTGTCAAAACGGGCATAGTGTTGGGACAGTCTTTGACAAAGGGCTTTGTCATCCTGACCTTTAGGAGCCTTAGGTCGATAGTTGGTGATTTGCCTCAGTCCTCTCCACACAGAAGCCGAATCATTAGCAGTGAACTGCTGCTGGAGTCTCTCTGAGTATAGAGATTTAGCCCTCTTCAGCTCTCTGTTAAACCGGTATTTAACCTCCCTGTAGCACACACATTCACACACATACATACACACACATACACACACATTCACACCTAGGGCCATTTTAGAGTCTCCAATTAACCTAACCTGCATGTTTTTGGCCTGTGGGAGGAAACTGGAGAAATCCCGGAGTAAACCCACGCAGATATGGGGAGAACATGCAAACTCCACAAAGATCACTGTTGGTCAGGGGCTGGGATCGAACCAGGGATCCCATGGCCAAGGGTGAGTTGCTGTGCTGCCGCAGTGCTAACCACTGCTCCACCGCACAGCCCAATTCAGCAGGTCAGAGGACAGAAGAAAAAATCTCCTATACTGAAGCAGTGAAAATGATGAGCCAGAGAGGAAGGAATGGGCAAAGGACTGGGGGAGGCTGCTTGTAAGGGAAAGAGAACTGGGATGGAATGGGGAAATCCAGGTTGATCTGAAGAAGCTGGTTATTTTTATAGCAGGGGTTGTGAATGCCACTATGGAAGTCAAGTCTAAAACTGGGAGAATTCAAAAATAGTGAAAGCAGCAGCTCATCAACTTGGTTTCAGTGGATTAACTTGGGAGGAGATGAGGAATGATCTTAGTAGTCAGACTAGTCAGGATCAAGCATGGCTTGGATAGGAATTGCATTAATGGTCATTTTGGTTCAATGGAATGCAAGAAGCTTGCTGGCTAACGGGCAGGAATTCAAAAGGTATACTGAGGAGCTTTCAGACAAACCAGATGTTATCTGTGTCCAGGAGACGTGGTTGAAACCCAATCTGGATTTTAAAATAGTGGGATACAGTGGGGAAAAAAAGTATTTAGTCAGCCACCAATTGTGCCAGTTCTCCCACTTAAAAGATGAGAGAGGTCTCCAATTTTCATCATGGGTATACTTCAACTATGAGAGACAAAATGAGAAAAAAAAAATCCAGAAAATCACATTGAAGGATTTTTAATGAATTAATAGGTAAATTCCTTGGTAAAATAAGTATTTGGCCACCTACAAACAAGCAAGATTTCTGGCTCTCACAGACCTGTAACTTCTTCTTTAAGAGGCTCCTCTGTCCTCCACTCGTTACCTGTATTAATGACACCTGTTTGAACTCATTATCAGTATAAAAGACACCTGTCCATAACCTCAAACAGTCAGACTCCAAATTCCATTATGGCCAAGACCAAAGAGCTGTCAAAGGACACCAGAAACAAAATTGTAGACCTACACCAGGCTGGGAAGACTGAATCTGCAATAGGTAAGCAGCTTGGTGTGAAGAAATCAACTGTGGGAGCAATTATTAGAAAATGGAAGACATACAAGACCACTGATAATCTCCCTTGATCTGGAGCTCCATGCAAGATCTCACCCCGTGAGGTCAAAATGATCACGAGAACGGTGTGCAAAAATCCCAGAACCACACGGGGGGACCTAGTGAATGACCTGCAGAGAGCTGGGACCAAAGTAACAAATGTAACCCAGTGTTAAAAACTTGGATGGAATTATGAATGTCTATACCGCTTTAAGAAGAAGGGGGGACATTCATTTCACAACGGGAGTAGATAGTTTAACGTGAATTAAATTAGAAATATTGATACCGCTTTTAAAAAGAAAAACACCCA
This sequence comes from Pholidichthys leucotaenia, assembly GCA_020510985.1. Lineage (NCBI taxonomy): Eukaryota > Metazoa > Chordata > Actinopteri > Cichliformes > Pholidichthyidae > Pholidichthys > Pholidichthys leucotaenia. The sequence continues at coordinate 429,901,952 of CM035839.1, read as the reverse complement.
TTTCACAATGGGAATACATAATTTGAATATGAATATTTAAATAATATCCTGATAAAGTTCCTAGTATTGTGTGTTGGTATTTATTGTAACCAATGGCTGCGCCGTTGCTGGGTCATGCCAGCCAATGGGTTAAGTGCTCTCTCCCTGGGTCTGGGATGACTTGCATTTTTGGCTCAGTCACGCCAGACGACGAAAGACACAGACCAGAGAGAGAGATGGTCCTTGACGATATGGCGACGCTAGCGTGCTGGTAGCAGCCTTTGCCTGGATAAAACTCTTGAAATTGGTAAGCCTAAACCAAAATGAGAAATGAGACATTGCGGTATTGCCAAATTCTAATGCCTCGTCTATTAAATTTTAAGATTGGGATCCGGGGGCTGTCGGCTCCGTTGAGCGTGGGAATCCCATTGACGCATGTGGCACTTGGCATGGTGAGTGCTATTTATTCATTGTGTATGTGGATGCTAACCGCTAGCTTAAAAACGCTAGCTGCCGATGCTAAATTCGGCTAGTTTTTTCATCAGAAAAAACTATTTTTCAAGGCTGTAACAGTTAGCAAAGGTCCCAGTTCCCTTGCCATTAATTGCTACTTGATGATGAATGATGAATCTGTGGTCTATGTGTGTTGAAAGTGCAAAATTGTTATGAATTGTTGTGCTAGATGTGATGTTTTGTGATGTTATGTGATGTAAACTGACTAGCGTTTCTTTGTGGTTCGCTGCTGCGCTCTACCCGAAGTGTTTGCTAAGCTAACGCTAGTTAGCTTAACGCTGGCGCCAGTCGTGCCGCCTAACACCGACACGAAGCGACTCAGTCCCCGGTGAGGGCTCGCCGGAGGAACTAACCGAGGCGGCAGTTGGACGTGAGCCGGATTGGAGTTCGGGAGCGGCGTTGGTGGGAGACGGGGACCAGTGGAGGATCACCGGGACCCAGCCAGACAGTAGCCTGAGTCAGAGCCCAGTTGCGAGGCCCAGCGGAGGAACTACCAGGCAGACGGCGGTAGGCGGCGGTGGTCAGAGGAGGCTATACTGGGGCCCCAGCGGATCTTGGCTGCATCGGCGGTGTGCGGCGGGACTCGGTGAGGAGCTGGACAGGAGCTCGGTTGCGGCGGCGGTGAGCAGCGGGACCAGCAGCGAAGGGGCTAGCTGAGGCCCAGCTGGATTCGAGGACGGTTGGATCGGATACCGGCGACACAAGCAGAGATTGTTTTTACTATCCACAGGTCAGTAAAATGCCACCAAAGAAGGAGGAGATGGAAGAGATCAAAAAATCTCTGAACTTCTTGTCAGAAGAAGTGGCCAAAATGGTTAGCCAGCAGGCCAAAATAATAGGCCTAATGGAAGATGTACGAGACTTAAAATTAACAATTCAGGAAAAAGACAAAAAAATTACAGACTTGGAGCGACGCGTCGAGGATCTTGAACAAGGTTCTCGCATGGATGACCTAGTTATAAGTGGACTAGACATCAAATATCAGTCATACGCTCATGCTAAAACAGGACTGAGAGGTGAGGAGGCTCCCCTGAGTGAATCAGTCTCCCTAGAAAACCAGGTGCTTCAGTTCCTTGGTAGTAAAGATATAAAGGTAGAAGCAAATGCAATTTCAGCCTGTTATGCTTTACCCAGGAAAGATAATAAAACAAAGAAATCAATTGTGATGCGCTTTGTGAACAGAAGGGTAAAGAATGACATACTGAGGCAGGCCAGAAAGCTGCGGGGAACAGAAGTTTACCTAAATGAACACCTAACAAAAACAAATGCTGAAACAGCACGGCAAGCACGGATGCTAAAAAGACAAAATAAGATACAGGCAACATGGACAAGAAATTGTAGAGTTTGGATCAAACAAGCGAGGAAGGCGCCGGGACCGGACGGCATCAGCGCAAAGCTCCTCAAGTCCTGTGCAGACCAGCTGTGTGGGATTGTGACGTATATCTTCAACATGAGCCTGAAACTGGGGAGGGTACCACAGCTGTGGAAAACATCTTGTGTGGTACCTGTACCAAAAACTTCCCACCCCAAAGACCTGAACAGCTACAGACCGGTGGCCTTGACGTCCCACTTGATGAAGACCCTGGAGAGACTGCTCCTTGCTCACCTCCGCCCCCTGGTGGAACCAGCGATGGATCCACTCCAGTTCGCCTACCAGCATGGCATTGGGGTGGAGGATGCGGTGATCTTCCTCCTTCACCGTTCTCTGTCCCACCTGGAGAAGCCCGGGAATATGGTGAGGATCATGTTCTTTGACTTCTCCAGTGCTTTCAACACCATCCAACCGATGATCCTGAAGGACAAGCTGCTGCGAGCAGGGGTGGACCAGCACCTGTCATCATGGATCCTGGACTACCTCACGAACCGGCCTCAGTTTGTGAGAACCCGGGACTGTGTGTCCGACACGATCATCAGTAGCACAGGGGCCCCCCAGGGAACGGTGCTGGCTCCCTTCCTGTTCACTCTTTATACTGCAGACTTCTCACACAACACAACACACTGCCATCTACAGAAGTTCTCTGATGACTCTGCGATCGTTGGCCTCATCTCCAATGGAGATGAAGCTGAGTACAGAGGGCTCATCCAGGACTTCGTGGACTGGTGCCATCGGAACTGCCTCCAGATCAACGCGAGGAAAACTAAGGAGCTGGTGGTGGACTGCCGCAGGCATGGGCAGCCCCTCACAGCACCAGTAAATATACAGGGAACAGACATCGAGATGGTGACATCCTATAAGTACCTGGGTGTTTATCTGAACAATAAACTAGACTGGTCACACAATACTGACGCACTCTACAAGAAGGGACAGCGCAGGCTGTTCCTGCTGAGGAGACTCAGGTCTTTTGGTGTACAAGGGGTGCTGCTGAAGTCATTCTATGACACGGTGGTGGCATCAGCCATCACTTTTGGAGTGGTCTGCTGGGGCAGTGGCATTACTGCAGCCGATAGGAAGAGACTGAACAAACTGATTAAGAAAGCTAGCTCTGTCCTGGGGCAGCGCCTTGATCCGATGGAGGAGATAGGAGAGAGAAGGACGGTGGCTAAACTGTCATCTCTGCTGGAGTCCGAGTTCCACCCTATGCAGGACATACTGGATGCACTGAGGAGCTCATTTAGCAGCAGACTACATCATCCCAGGTGCACAACCGAGAGGTTTCGTAGGTCCTTCCTACCAACGGCTGTCAGACTGTACAACCTAAGCAGGGCTGCTCGCAGAGATAGCAAAAAGACGTAACAAACTAATAGTTTTTTGAATGCAAAAGATGCAATAGACTTACACAATGGTCCCCTCCGGCATACAACTAGGAACATACCGGTCGCTATGGAGGGTGAGAATATGTATGGGCACATAATCATACCATGTAGGATAACTAAGTAGACGGTTATGCTGTTTCATCCCATCTAGCAACAATGCTCTGCACTGTGTGTGTTTATATATTTACATATTTATTCCATCTAGCTACAATGCTCCGCACTGTGTTTTTATATATCTACATATTATTCCATCTAGCTACATTGCTCCGGCAATGTAGCTAGATGGAATAGTAGCTAGATGTGTGTGTGTGTGTATATATTTATTTTATAGTAATATGTACATATGTATATTAGCCGCTCTTGCTTGCTTGTTTTTTTCTTGCCTTCTGATTGTTGCTCTGAGTGTTGCTATCCCTGTGCTGTTGCAATCCTGGAATTTCCCAGTTGTGGGACTAATAAAGGCTTATCTTATCTTATCTTATCTTAAACTAAGTGGAACACCTGAGCAAGCAAAGAGTATAATGATCAGAGATGTTACTGACTTAGATAAATACAGATGAACACTGATTAAGAAAATTAAGAGACAATGATAATCCATATTCACACACACGGTAAGAATAGTTCTTTTGATATACCATGTCAAAGTACTTTAAAAAAAATAAGCAAAACAAACAAAAACTTATGACTGACTTGAGTAGACATCAATTATCCCCAGTTGGAGGAAGTCATTTGACACAGAGTAAGGATACTCAAACTCTGAAAATATGCCATTATGCTGAACATAAACTACAAGAGATGGAGAATGATATTGATCCTGATAACCACTTTTTCAATAATATTCATAACCATTGTGAATATTACACTGAAAAGCAATTCAAAAGTCAAGTGCAACTAGATGGTAAACTATCAGAATCAGAATCAGAATCAGCTTTATTGGCCAAGTATGCACAACACATACAAGGAATTTGACTTTGGCTAAAACTTGCTCTCGTTGTTCAGGTGGAGGATTTAAATAAGATTTAAATAAGGATTCAGTGACAACAGAGTATGTACAGCAAATTACAGTCTGTCCACGTTTCTATAAATGGATGCAAATATATACAGGAATATATGCAGTTATTTACTCTATCCACACTTTGCAGAAATATATGAAAAAAAATATACAGTCATACAGTATTTCAATGTGAACTCAGATTCAGTGATATAATGTGAATGAAGTAAAAAGCAGTGTGAGAGTTATGTGCAATCTAAGAATGGATGAAAAGTCATGAGTACAGCAACAGGTAGGACTAGGTGAATGTTAGGAGTTCATCAGAGTGATGGCTTGAGGAAAGAAACTGTTCCTATGACGGATGGTTTTGACCTTCAGTGATCTGTAACGACGACCAGAAGATAGAAGTTCAAACAGTTTGTGGCCGGGGTGTGACGGGTCAGCACAGATGTTTCCCGCCCGTTTCCTGGTTATGGACCGGTATAAGTTCTCAATGGAGGGTAGGGTCAATAATACACTTCAACAGCAGAAGTCTTAACAAAAACTTTCCACAGATTCAGGACTATTTAAAACAGCTAGACAGAAAATTTACAGCTATTGCAGTCTCTGAAACCTGGCTTAATGAAGAGCAGGCTCCCCTAATGGCAATTGAGGGATATCAGATGTTTCCTATTAACAGATCTCAAAAAAAGGGTGGTGGTGTTGCACTGTATATTGATGACCTGTATAGGTGTAAGCTTGTAAATGGAATGTCCTTTGCACTACCAGGGATCTTGGAATGTGTTACTGTCGAGATTGACCAAGATAAAACACAAAATCTAATTATAAGTTGTATATATAGAACGCCGGGAACTTGCATTGAGACATTCAGAGATAAATTAGTCGAGCTGTACAATAATATTACTAGTAAGAAAATGGTAGCAATTTGTGGAGATTTCAATATTGATTTACTAAATCCATATCAACAAAATGTAATTACAGAGTTCATGAACTCTATGTACAGCATGAGTCTATATCCCACAATAACACATCCCAGTAGAATCACAGTTCACACTGCTGCACTTATTGACAACCTGTTTGTTAATATTATTGATAAGAAAATAGAAAGTGGATTATTGATAAATGATATAAGTGACCACTTGCCAACCTTTGCACTTATCCATGGCCACATGGGGGCCAATACAAGAAAAAATTTTAAATCATTCAGATACAAATCACCAAATGCAATCAGTTCTTTTAAAGAGGACTTGCTGAAGCAAGACTGGACAGAAGTCTATGTATCAGATGTAAATGAAGCCTATGACACATTTGTAAACATTGTAACCACTCTTTATGAAAAAAACTGTCCATTAGTAAAAAAAAAAGCTTAAACATAAATTTGCCGATAAGCCATGGTTAACCAAAGGATTACAAAAGGCGTGTAAAAAGAAAAATTTATTATATAAAGCTTTCCTAAAGAAAAGGACAAAAGAAGCAGAGCGGCGGTATAAAACATACAAAAATAAGTTAACATATATAATAAGATGTAGTAAGAGAGACTATTACAGTAAAGAACTGGAGAAAAACAGAGACAATATTAAAAATACATGGACAATACTTAACAGTATTCTTGGAAATAAAAGCAGAAATACAAGCTACCCAACCGATTTTTCAAAAAATAATAAAACAACTCAGAGTGTGAATGCAGCTTCACCTGCAGATGAATTTAATAACTTTTTTGTTAACACTGGTCCTAATTTGGCTCGAGAAATACCCACTACGGCGCCTACAGGTGATACAATATGCAATAACACTGCTATAAAAGACTCCATTTTCATAAAGAACACAGACGAGAGAGAAGTCATTGAAATTGTTAAATCGTTTAAAAGTAAAACATCTACGGACTGTGATGGTATTGACATGCTCTTAGTCAAAACTATTATTGAATGCTTAGTGAAACCACTGACGTATATCTGTAACCTGTCTCTCCAAACAGGTATATTTCCCAATGCAATGAAAATAGCTAAAGTAATTCCAATATACAAGACGGGTGACAGAGGGGAATTCTCAAACTATAGACCAATTTCACTATTGCCGCAATTTTCCAAGATACTTGAAAAAATATTCTATGAGAGAAGTGACAACTTCATACTGAAGAATAATTTATTGTGTGAGCAGCAATATGCGTTCAGACACAAGAGGACAACTGCATTTGCTCTAATGGAATTTATAGAAAAAATATCAACTGCCATTGAAAATAAAGAGTATTCAGTTGGAGTATTCCTGGATCTTAAAAAAGCATTTGATACAGTGGATCATAATTTATTATTAAAGAAACTACATAATTGTGGTATTAGAGGGGTAGCACTGTCCTGGTTAAGTAGTTACTTAAAGAATAGATATCAGTATGTATGTGTTGGTAACAAAAACTCACAGTTACTGAAGGTTACTTGTGGAGTCCCACAGGGTTCAGTTTTGGGGCCATTATTATTCAATATGTATATAAATGATATATGTAAAGTTTCAGAAAAAATGGACCTAATATTGTTTGCCGATGACACTAATCTATTATGCAGTGGAAACAATTTGGAACAACTTCTGGATACACTCGGGAAGGATTTAGGAAAGCTTAAACTGTGGCTTGATTCAAACAAATTAACGCTCAATTTAAGTAAGACAAAATTTATAGTCTTTAACAACCATCACAACAACTCAATATCTAAATTCAGTGTAAATGGTGAGACTGAAAGGGTATCTGAAACTAAATTTCTTGGAGTAATAATTGATAATAAACTGTGTTGGAAGTCACATATTAATTATATTAAAGGTAAAATATCCAAATCAATTGCAATATTACACAGAGTGAAATATTTGCTGAATCAACCCACACTATATACCTTGTATCATTCATTAATACTCCCATACATGACATATTGTAATGAAGTATGGGGAAATACATATAAAACAAACATACATCCACTCTTTATGCTTCAGAAGAGAGCTATTAGAATAATAAACAAAGCAGCTTACAGGGAACCAACAAACCCACTTTTTCTTAAACTAAAAGCTCTCAAGTTGAAAGATCTGGTTGACTTTAAAACTGCAATAATAATGTTTAAAGTGAAAAATCTATCACTGCCCGCAAATATCCAAAAGTTGTTTCAAATAAGGGAGAAACAATATCATTTTAGAGGAACATGTATATTTCAAAAACCTTCAGTGAGAACTACCACCAAGCAACACTGTGTTTCAGTGCAAGGAGTCAGATTATGGAACGATTTTGGACCTGAATTAAAATCATGTACAACGCTTGGACAATTTAAACTAAAACTAAAGGAAGAAATACTCCAAACATATATACAAGATGACATGTAAAATCACATAAGGACTGTCATATCCAGCCTGTGTTGTGTTGTAGCTTAGTTTTTTTTTTGTCACACTTTGTCTTTGCTTCGTTTTTGTTTTTTTTGTTTTTTTTGAATTGTAATCGCTCTTGTCTTGTTTTCTTTTTTTTTCTTTTGAATTCTTGGATGGAATATGGGTGGGCAATATAAACTGCGGCTTCAGCCATCACCCATTTCGGATAACTTATGTTGAACTGTATAATCAGAGGAGTTATTGTCTAATTTGACCTTGTTGGATTTTCTTTCCCCCTTTGTTACATTATTCAGTTCCTTTTAACCTGCACTATCCGAAATAAAGATTCATTCATTCATTCATTCATTATGTTAGCTTGGTGCAGCACACTGCACAAATGTCCTGTGATGTCAAGTGTTCCAAATGCACTTTACTCATCGTTATAGCACCACGTTGATGGGTTTGGATGGTAGATGTGTTTGTTTTATGCACATTTGTTGATTTGGGGAAATTGATTTAGATTATAGACTAAGCTTTTTGTGTTCTGACTTATTTTATAGGTCAGGATCTTTTCTTTTTTTTTTTTTTCTTCCTTTGGACTGGTTTGACCAGAGCGTGGATTCTCCAAATCTGGATGGCGAGCCGAAGCCCGAACCCTATGAACTGCTAAAGGTGACTCCACTAGTCACCTGGAAAGGACCAAAAGAAGAACTGTGAATATTGTAAATATAATTTGGAGTATTTTGTTTTTATTTTTTCTATTTTATCATGCTATGTATTTATTTTTGTGTACATAATTGTAAATAATATACATAGTTGCAAGTTCCATATACGGCTGTGTATGTGTCATCTGTTGTTGCACCTCCCAGGCTCCTACGAACCCAGAGTCGGTCTGACCTGGCCCAATTATCCCTTCCCTCAGGTAGTAAAGTTAAGGTAAATACATTGCCATAACACACCACTACCAAAAGGGTACTACACCTAAAGTGAGTAGGGTGAGTGGGTGTTAGTAAGGGTTACACACAAAGATCTGGCGAGCGCAGGTGTTAGTGGCCCCTTTTATACCCAATTACCCACCTGTATTACCCCTTGTGTAGTACAGGTATATATTGTATATAGTGATACTGTGTTACAAAATTTGGCGAGACAAGTAAGTGTCACAGGGTTACACAAAGGCTACATCAGTAACACACTACGCTGCCAGGGACTCAAATCCTGCAGTGCCAGACGTGTCCCCCTGCTTAAGCCAGTACATGTCCAGGCCCGTCTGAAGTTTGCTAGAGAGCATTTGGATGATCCAGAAGAGGATTGGGAGAATGTCATATGGTCAGAAGAAACCAAAATAGAACTTTATTGTAAAAACTCAACTTGTCGTGTTTGGAGGAGAAAGAACACCATACCTACTGTGAAGCATGGGGGTGAAAATGTTATACTTTGGGGCTGTTTTTCTGCAAAGGGACCAGGACGACTGATTGGTGTAAAGGAAAGAATGAATGGGGCCATGTATCGTGAGATTTTGAGTGAAAACCTCCTTCCATCAGCAAGGGCATTGAAGATGAAACGTGGCTGGGTCTTTCAGCATGACAATGATCCCAAACACACTGCCCAGGCAACGAAGGAGTGGCTTTGTAAGAAGCATTTCAAGGTCCTGGAGTGGCCTAGCCAGTCTCCAGATCTCAACCCCATAGAAAATCTTTGGAGGGAGTTGAAAGTCCGTGTTGCCCAGCGACAGCCCCAAAACATCACTGCTCTAGAGGAGATCTGCATGGAGGAATGGGCCAAAATACCAGCAACAGTGTGTGAAAACCTTGTGAAGACTTACAGAAAACGTTTGACCTCTGTCATTGCCAACAAAGGGTATATAACAAAGTACTGAGATGAACTTTTGTTATTGACCAAATACTTATTTTACAGAGGAATTTACCAATTAATTCATTAAAAATCCTTCAATGTGATTTTCTGGATTTTTTTTCCTCATTTTGTTTCTCATAGTTGAGGTATACCTATGATGAAAATTGGAAACCTCTCATCTTTTAAGTGGGAGAACTTGCACAATTGGTGGCTGACTAAAAGCTTTTTTTCCCCACTGTATGTCTCAATTTGGAATGATAGAAGAGAGGGAATGGGAGGTGGATGTGCAACATTTGTGAGGGAGGGAATTCAGAGAGATAGGTGAAGGTGCTGAACTGGAGTATGTGGTAGTTGAAATTTGGACAAAAGGGGGGGAATTAGTAGTTGTAAATTGTTATAATCCTTGTAAGAAGTTGATATTGAATCAGTTATCTCAGATGGAGGGGATAGATGGAAGCAGGGTGGTAATATGTGGAGACTTTAATGCCCATAATGTATTATGGGGGCAAATCATACAGACATAAATGGTGAGACTATTGAAGAACTTTTGGAAGAGAAGAATCTGGTATGTTTAAACGATGGTGGAGCAACTAGAATTGATGTACATACAGAAGGTGGTTCAGTTCTTAACTTTGGTGACGAGTAATATGGCAGGTGTGTGTGAGTGGGAGGTTTTAGAGGAGTCCTCAGTGGGAAGTGACCATTTCCCAGTGTACTGTAATATTTTCAGTGAATAAGATAAGATAAGCCTTTATTAGTCCCACAATGGGGAAATTCCAGGATTGCAACAGCACAGGGATAGCAACACAGAGCAACAATCAGAAGGCAAGAAAAAAAAGCAAGAGCAGCTAATATACATATGTACATATTACTATAAATAAATATATATATATATATATATACTGTATATACATACAGTATGTGTATATATATATATATATATATATATATATATATATATATATATATATATATATATATATATATATATATATATATATATATATATATACACAGTATATATATATACAGTATATATATATATATATATATATATATATATATATATATATATATATATATACAGACACACATTGCAGAGCATTGTAGCTGGATGGAATAAATATGAGTATATAAACACAGTGCGGAGCATTGTAGCTAGATGGAATAAATATGTAGATATATAAACACCCACAGTGCGGAGCATTGCAGCTAGGTGGAATAAATATGTAAATATATAAACACACAGTGCGGAGCATTGTAGCTAGATGGAATAAATATGTAAATATATAAACACACACAGTGCAGAGCATTGTTGCTAGATGGGATGAAACATCACAACTGTCTACTTAATTATCCTACATGGTATGATTATGTGTCCATACATATTCTCACCCTCCATAGCGACCGGTATTTTCCTAGTTGTATGCCGGAGGGGACCATTGTGTAAGTCTATTGCATCTTTTGCATTCAAAACTATTAGGTTGTTACGTCTTTTTGCTATCTCTGCGAGCAGCCCTGCTTAGTTTGTACAGTCTGACAGCCGTTGGTAGAAAGGACCTGCGAAACCTCTCGGTTGTGCACCTGGGATGATGTAGTCTGCTGCTAAATGAGCTCCTCAGTGCATTCAGTATGTCCTGCATAGGGTGGAACTCGGACTCCAGCAGAGATGACAGTTTAGCCACCGTCCTTCTCTCTCCTATCTCCTCCACCGGGTCAAGGCGCTGCCCCAGGACAGAGCTAGCTTTCTTGATCAGTTTGTTCAGTCTCTTCCTATCGGCTGCAGTAATGCCACTGCCCCAGCAGACCACTCCAAGAGTGATGGCTGATGCCACCACCGTGTCATAGAATGTCTTCAGCAGCGCCCCTTGTACACCAAAAGACCTGAGTCTCCTCAGTAGGAACAGCCTGCGCTGTCCCTTCTTGTAGAGTGCATCAGTATTGTGTGACCAGTCTAGTTTATTGTTCAGATGAACACCCAGGTACTTGTAGGATGTCACCATCTCGATGTCTGTTCCCTGTATATTTACTGGTGCTGTGAGGGGTTGTCCATGCCTGCAGCAGTCCACCACCAGCTCCTTAGTTTTCCTCGCGTTGATCTGGAGGCAGTTCCGATGGCACCAGTCCACGAAGTACTGAATAGGGTAAGTGGTCATAAAAAAAGGAGATGGGTTTTTAGCACTGCTAATTGGAAACTATTTAAATTTATCTGTGAGAGAGACCTTCCCCAAGTAGATGCTAATGAAGACCTTGAGAGTATGGAGAATAATATTAAAGCTATTTTTCTTGAAGCAGCTGATCAATCCATCTCTAAAAGTAAAGGTACAATGTTAAAGAAAGCAGTGCTTTGGTGGACAGATGAGTGCACTAAAACTATTAAAGAGAGGAATAAGACATTTAGGGTCTTAAGAAGAACTCATAATTTGCAAAACGTGGTTAATTATAAGAGGGCACTAGCAAAAGCCAGGAAAATTATCTGGAGGGCTAAGAGAGAAAGCTGGCAGAGATACTGTAGCACTATTGGGAGATCAACAGCTGTGGGGGATGTATGGGGTTTGATCAAGGCTATGAGGGGAGTTAGGAGGGAATGGCAGTATCCAATATTAAAAAGTGGGGGAGTGACTGCAGTAACTGATGAGGAAAAAGTGACAATGATAGCAAAGACTCTGACTCAAATTCATAGCTCAAACATTTTGACTGAAGAAGGTAAAAGAGGAAGAAATAGGACGAGTTTAGCACATCCTGGGGCCCTGGAGGAAAGGTTAGACTTTAGTAGTTCCTTGGATTCTCCTTTCACTCTAGATGAAATGGAAAGAGCAATAAAGAAATCAGGATTAACATCCCCTGGGAAAGACAATGTCTGTTACATCATGCTGAAACATTTAGGGACTTTGGCAATGAGGAAGCTATTTGAGGTCTACAACAGTGTGGAAAAAGGGAATGCTCCCAACTACATGGAAAGAGGCTGTGATTGTTCCTGTAAGAAAACCAGGAAAGGATCCCTCAGACCCAGCGAGCTACAGACCTATACAGTAGCTCTAACATCACATCTGGGAAAAGTAATGGAAAGAATGTTTACAGACAGAGTTTCCTTTTATCTCGAAAGTAGAGGAATTTTGTCACCACATCAGAGCGGATTTAGAAAAGGAAGGGGAACTATGGATCCAGTTGTGTGTTTGGAGACAGAGATACGGAAAGCTCAAGTTCATAGAGAATCAGTAATTGCAGTGTTTTTTGACGTGGAAAAGGCATATGACATGTTGTGGAAGGAGGGGCTAATGATTAAGCTAACTATGATAGGAATTTCTGGGAGAACATTCAACTGGATCAAAGATTTTTTTGTTTAATAGGTACATTTAAGTTAGAGCGGGCAGAGCCTTATCAGATAGGTACTTGGTGGAAAATGGCACCCCCCAGGGTAGTGTTATAAGCCCAGTACTTTTTTCTATTATGATAAATGATGGTTTTTTTCTGGTGTGAATAGTGGCATTGGCCGTTCTTTATTTGCTGATGATGGGGCATTATGAAAAAGAGGGAGTAATCTTAATTATATAAGAGGGAAAATGCAAGAGGCAATACGTGCTGTGGAAGGGTGGTCATACTCTTGGGGATTTAAATTTTCAGTGGAAAAAACAAAGGCTGTTGTATTTACAAGGAAAAGGGTAGCTGATGCCGAGTTAACAATGTATGCTCAGGAAATAGAGCAAGTCAAAGTTTTCAGATTTTTGGGTGTCTGGTTTGTTAATCTAACTTGGAGGGAACATATTCAAACTAGAAAAGCACTCGGAGAGTGCAGACCTCCGCCAAGCGCCACCGTTCCTCCCATACAGTGTTTGTGTGTACGTTTTCAGATTCCTTGACCATGAAAACATATGACTAGCAATTGGATTCACAATGATAGGATTAGTGGTTTAGTAGTTAGTCACGAAAATTGCATTTTCCATAATGGCGGCTTTCTTCTGGACTGTGATCTGGAGGGTCACCGTCACCGTCACCGTCCCTTTTTCCTCTCCACCGAACCCTCCGGTTCGGTGGAGAGGAAACAGGGAGTTTTTCCTCTCCACCGTCGCCAAGTGCTTGCTCACAGGGGATCGCCTGATTGCTGGGGTCTTTCTGCAACTGTGGGGGTCCCCCCTACAGTTGATAGTGCTATGAGATGACTGTTGTTGTGAAATGGTGCTATATAAATAAAGTTGAATTGAATTGAATTGAACTGAATCACCACCAAAATCTAATCATCTGTAGGATACCCCATTTCTGACAATCTGTGAAAATTTCATGAAAATCCGTCCATAACTTTTTGAGTTATCTTGCAAACAAACAAACAAACAAACAAACAAACAAACAGACAAACCAATGCCAATGAAAACATAACCTCCTTGGCGGAGGTAAATATGACAATAAAATGCAAAAAGGTGTTGAATGTAATGAGGTGCTTGATAGGGGCAGAGTGGGGTGCTAGTAGAGCTGCTATTAAAAACATTTATGTTGCATTAATAAGGTCTGTATTGTACTATGGGTGTACTGTATATGGATCTGCTTCCAAAACCATTTTGAACAAGTTAGATGTCATCCAGGTCCAAGCATTGAGGATCTGTTGTGGTGCGCTTAAAACAACCCCTGTTGCTGCACTTAGAGTGGAAATGGGGGAGATGCCATTAAATGTCAGGCGTAAACAGATAATGATGAATTACTGGGTCAACCTGCAAGGGTACACTCAAGATCAACATCTTACAGCTAGAGTTTTGATGCCTTGTTGGGAAGAAGAGTCAAAAAGGAGAGTTTTGCATTTTATACTGGGAGGATAACCAGAGACATGAAATTATGTGACAGAACATATACAGCCGTGGGCAAAATTGTTGGTACCCCTCTGTTAATGAAAGAAAAACCCACAATGGTCACAGAAATAACTTGAATCTGACAAAAGTGGTAATAAATAAAAATTCTATGAAAATTAACCAGTGAAAATCACACAGTGCTTTTGAATTGTGGTTCACCAGAATTACTTTAAAAAACAAACTCATGAAACAGGCCTGGACAAAAATGATGGTACCCCTAGAAAAGATTGAACATAATGTGATCATAGGGACATGTTCAACCAAGATGTGTCCTCTAATTAACATCACAGGTGTCTACAAACTTGTAATCAGTCAGTCGGCCTATTTAAAGGGTGACAAGTAGTCACTGTGCTGTTTGGTGACATGGTGTTTACCACACTAAACATGGACCAAAGGAAGCAAAGGAGAGAGTTGTCTCAAGAGATTAGAAAGAAAATTATAGACAAGCATGTTAAATGTAAAGGCTATAAGACCATCTCCAAGCAGCTTGATGTTCCTGTGACTACAGTTGCACATATTATTCAGAAATTTAAGATCCACGAGAATGTAGAAAGCCTTCCTGGACGTGGCTGCAGGAGGAGATGGATAATACGAATGGTAACAAAAGAGCCCAGAACAACCTCTAAACACATTCATGGTGAACTCCAAGGTCAAGGTACATCAGTGTCAGATCGCACCATCCGTCGTTGTTTGAGCCAAAGTGGACTTCATGGGAGACGACCAAGGAGGACACCACTGTTGAAAACAAATCATAAAAAAGCCAGACTGGAATTTGCCAGACTGCATGTTGACAAGTCACAAAGCTTCTGGGAGAATGTCCTATGGACAGACGAGAAAAAACTGGAACTTTTTGGCAAGGCACATCAGCTCTATGTTCACAGATGCAAAAATGAAGCATACCAAGAAAAAAAAAACACTGTCCCTACTGTGAAACATGGAGGAGGTTCTGTTATATCCTGGGGCTGCTTTGCTGCATCTGGCACAGGGTGTCTTGAATCTGTGCAGGGTACAATGAAATCTCAAGACTATCAAGGTATTCTAGAGAGAAATGTGCTGCCCAGTGTCAGACAGCTTGGTCTCAGTCATAGGTCATGGGTTGTGCAACAGGATAATGACCCAAAACACACAGCTAAAAACACCCAAGAATGGCAAAGAGCGAAACATTGGACTATTATATAGCCACACGAGTCGGCTGCCTTTTGCAACAGCGGCTCGATTCCGAGTCTTTTTCCCTTCCTCTCTCTTTTTGATCCGTCCTTTTTTTCACTCCATTTATATCACGGACACACAGATCGTCCCAAATGTCTTCTGAGCCGATGGACGGAGCCACTGTTTATAGCAGGATACGATACAGCAGGGAAGAGCTGCTAGCATTCAACCGCCACCCGGTCCCATTGGAAAAACTCGACATACCGAGAGAACTGAGGCGAAAACGCCGCGGCTGCCGGGCTGGAGTAAGGCGGAGGACAAAAAATATAAGGTACAGACCCTCCCTTCCATCTGTTGTCATGGGAAATGTACGCTCTATACTGGGAAAGGCAGATGAGCTAGCGGCTATCTGCCGTTATGATAGCACATATCGCGAGTGCTCTCTCCTTTTGTTTACTGAGACGTGGCTAACTGAACTAGCAGCAGATGCTAACATTGAGCTGGAGGGTTTCCACATGATACGGGCTGACCGAACACCAGACAGTGGCAAAGCTAGGGGTGGTGGAGTGATAATGTATGTTAACAACAACTGGTGCAGACCGGGACATATCACTGTTAAACAACGACACTGCAGCAAAGACATTGAGTTGCTAGCTGTTAGCATGAGGCCTACATATCTCCCGAGAGAACACTCACACGTGATCTGCATTGTTGTTTATGCAAATCCGACGGCGAACGCTGGGACAGCGCGTGACGTCATCCATTCAGTAACCAGCAGGCTGCAGACAGAACACCCAGATGCTCTTCTCCTCATCTCAGGCGATTTCAACCATGTTTCACTGTCTCCCATTCTACCCACGTTCACCCAGTATGTCACATGCCACACTAGAGACAATAAAACACTGGACTTATTCTACGCAAACACTAAGGAGGCGTACACCTCATCACAACTCCCCCCACTCGAGAGATCGGATCACAACTTGGTTCATCTCCGGCCGGTGTACAAACCCCTAGTGCACAGACAACGTCCGGCCATGCGCACAGTGGAGTTATGGTCTGAGGAGACAATGGACACTCTAAAAGGCTGTTTTGAAGCCACCGCCTGGAAGCAGCTCTGCGATCCACATGGTGAGGACATCGATGGCCTCATTCACACCTTCACGGGCTACCTCAGCTTCTGTGTGGACAAATCCGTTCCCACCA
Organism: Pholidichthys leucotaenia; assembly: GCA_020510985.1. Taxonomy (NCBI): domain Eukaryota; kingdom Metazoa; phylum Chordata; class Actinopteri; order Cichliformes; family Pholidichthyidae; genus Pholidichthys; species Pholidichthys leucotaenia. The sequence continues at coordinate 429,885,338 of CM035839.1, read as the reverse complement.
AGACCATACGGTGTTGCTCAAACAACAAACCCTGGATCAACCCTGAGATTAAAACACTTCTGAGAGAGAAGAAGAGGATCTTCAGGTCGGGGAATAGGGAGATGCTGAAGTCCGTACAGAGGGAGCTGAGGAGAAAGATCAGAGAAGGCAAGGACAGCTTCAGGAAGAAGATGGAGGACAAGTTGCAACAGAGCGACGTCAGCGGGGTCTGGAGAAACCTCAAAACCATCTCTGGGCTCCAGAATACCTCCCCCCAGGCCACGGGGGGCAGGGAGTGGGCGAACAACCTGAATCTGTTTTTCAATAGGTTTGACCAACCGCCCTCCCCCCGACTGCACAACAACCACTGCTGCCTCTAAAGAAATCAAGTCCTGCTGCCCACTCCCCACTCCACCAACACCCCCAACACACAGCCCCCCATCCTGACCCTGACCAGGACCCAGGTGAGGACGGAGCTGAGGAAGATCAAGGCGAGGAAGGCGTCGGGACCGGACGGCATCAGCGCAAAGCTTCTCAAGTCCTGTGCAGACCAGCTGTGTGGGATTGTGACGTACATCTTCAACCTGAGCCTGAAGCTGGGGAGGGTACCACAGCTGTGGAAAACATCTTGTGTGGTACCTGTACCAAAAACTTCCCACCCCAAAGACCTGAACAGCTACAGACCGGTGGCCTTGACGTCCCACTTGATGAAGACCCTGGAGAGACTGCTCCTTGCTCACCTCCGCCCCCTGGTGGAACCAGCGATGGATCCACTCCAGTTCGCCTACCAGCATGGCATTGGGGTGGAGGATGCGGTGATCTTCCTCCTTCACCGTTCTCTGTCCCACCTGGAGAAGCCCGGGAATATGGTGAGGATCATGTTCTTTGACTTCTCCAGTGCTTTCAACACCATCCAACCGATGATCCTGAAGGACAAGCTGCTGTGCGCAGGGGTGGACCAGCACTTGTCATCATGGATCCTGGACTACCTCACGAACCGGCCTCAGTTTGTGAGAACCCGGGACTGTGTGTCCGACACGATCATCAGTAGCACGGGGGCCCCCCAGGGAACGGTGCTGGCTCCCTTCCTGTTCACTCTTTATACTGCGGACTTCTCACACAACACAACACACTGCCATCTACAGAAGTTCTCTGATGACTCTGCGATCGTTGGCCTCATCTCCAATGGAGATGAAGCTGAATACAGAGGGCTTATCCAGGACTTCGTAGACTGGTGCCATCGGAACTGCCTCCAGATCAACGCAAGGAAAACTAAGGAGCTGGTGGTGGACTGCCGCAGGCATGGGCAGCCCCTCACAGCACCAGTAAATATACAGGGAACAGACATCGAGATGGTGACATCCTATAAGTACCTGGGTGTTCATCTGAACAATAAACTAGACTGGTCACACAATACTGACGCACTCTACAAGAAGGGACAGCGCAGGCTGTTCCTGCTGAGGAGACTCAGGTCTTTTGGTGTACAAGGGGCGCTACTGAAGACATTCTATGACATGGTGGTGGCATCAGCCATCACTTTTGGAGTGGTCTGCTGGGGCAGTGGCATTACTGCAGCCGATAGGAAGAGACTGAACAAACTGATTAAGAAAGCTAGCTCTGTCCTGGGGCAGCGCCTTGATCCGGTGGAGGAGATAGGAGAGAGAAGGACGGTGGCTAAACTGTCATCTCTGCTGGAGTCCGAGTTCCACCCTATGCAGGATGTACTGAATGCACTGAGGAGCTCATTTAGCAGCAGACTACATCATCCCAGGTGCACAACCGAGAGGTTTCGTAGGTCCTTCCTACCAACGGCTGTCAGACTGTACAACCTAAGCAGGGCTGCTCGCAGAGATAGCAAAAAGACGTAACAAACTAATAGTTTTTAAATGCAAAAGATGCAATAGACTTACACAATGGTCCCCTCTGGCATACAACTAGGAAAATACCGGTCGCTATGGAGGGTGAGAATATGTATGGGCACATAATCATACCATGTAGGATAACTAAGTAGAGGGTTATGCTGTTTCATCCCATCTAGCAGCAATGCTCTGCACTGTGTGTGTTTATATATTTACATATTTATTCCATCTAGCTACAATGCTCAGCACTGGGTGTGTTCATATTTATATATCTATATATTTATTCCATCTAGCTACAATGCTCCGCACTGTGTGTGTTTATATACTTACATATTTATTCCACCTAGCTGCAATGCTCCGTACTGTGGGTGTTTATATATTTACATATTTATTCCATCTAGCTACAATGCTCTGCACTGTGTGCTTATATATTCATATATTTATTCCATCCAGCTACAATGCTCTGCACTGTGTGTCTGTGTGTGTGTATATATATTTTATAGTAATATGTACATATGTATATTAGCTGCTCTTGCTTGCTTGTTTTTTTTTCTTGCCTTCTGATTGTTGCTCTGAGTGTTGCTATCCCTGTGCTGTTGCAATCCTGGAATTTCCCCGTTGAGGGACTAATAAAGGCTTATCTTATCTTATCTTATCTTATTCTAAAGTGGCCTTTTATGAGCCCTGATCTAAATCCTATTAACATCTGTGGAAGGAGCTGAAACATGGCGTCTGGAGAAGGCACCCTTCAAACCTGAGACAACTGGAGCAGTTTGCTCATGAGGAGTGGGCCAAAATACCTGCTGAGAGGTGCAGAAGTCTCATTGACAGTTACAGAAATGGTTTGATTGCAGTGATTGCCTCAAAAGGTTGTGCAACAAAATATTAAGTTAAGGGTACTGTGGCTCACATATTTGAGATGCTTAAGCTGCATATGTATATTACTGTTACCTCACGTCTTAGAAGGAACAATAAGTCTGGACCTCCGGGGGTAACAGGAAGGTGTGAAAAGCTGTCTTTAGAAATGGTTCTGAGAAGACTTCCTGACCACCAGGCTTTTAGGTGGAGGAGAAGAGACCTGGGGGGTGATGTATTGTCTCGGGGGATTAAATGACATTGTGATTCTGTACTTTGATGTCCCGGGTATAAAAAGGGGAGATGTGGGAAGTTCTGTCTCTTTCTGCTTGAGAGGATGTTGGAGATACGTGAATGATTAATAAACCTGAATTGAGAAATAAATTCAGCCTCTTCATTTCACGCTCTCTACACTGGTGACCTTAAGACGTATAATGGGCAGAGACAATTCCCCCGAGCCAGACTCGCCAGGGACCAGCCGGGCAAGCGCAGTCTCAGTCAAGCTACCAGAATTCTGGCAGGACAACCCGGACTCATGGTTCCTCCTGGCCGAAGCCCAGTTCGCCCTCGGGGGAATAACAGCAGATGACACAAAGTTCTATCACGTCATCGGCAAACTCGACAGCCGCACAGCCCGACATGTGCGGAGCCTGGTGCAGTGCCCACCCGCTGGCGACAAATACGGCGGGTTGAAAGCTGCCCTCATCCAGCGTTTCACTCCCTCAGCCCAGCAGAAAGCTGAGAGACTCCTGGCCCTGCACGACTTGGGAGAAAGCATGCCTGTTGACCTGATGGAAGACATGCTGAAGCTGAGAGGCTCAGACAACGACGATTTCCTCTTCACTCACATCTTCCTGAGAACTCTACCATCACAGACGAGGGCGACCCTAGCGGGCTCTCACTTCGTGACCCAGCGGGACTTCCGCGCGCTGGCCCAGGAGGTGCAACAGATCCTCGATGCCAGCGGACAGCACACGGCCACCACAGCAGCGGCAGACCTCGGTACGACTACCAGGAACGGCAGAAGGCCAGAGGCGACGGAAGCAGACACACCAACAACGGCAGCAGCGAAGCCCCGACATCGCGGAGGAGACGACCTCTGTTTTTACCATTGTTGTTTCGCAGAGAGGGCGCGCAAGTGTATACCGCCATGCCAGTTCAAGAGCTCGGGAAACTCCAGGACCGAGAGTCGGTAGCAGCTGCGGCTCTCGGTGAACAGAAGAAGCTGCTCTACCTGACGGATGCGCGTTCTGGGAGGCAATTCCTCATGGACACAGGCTCCCAAGTGAGTTTCATCATGCCAACCTACGCTGACCGGCTAGCTGGCCCCGGGAGTCACGGAGCATCAGCGGCGAACGGCTCGAGCATCAAGACCTTCGGTGAAAGGACTCTACTTCTGTCCCTGCACGGCCGCACATATGAGTGGACTTTTATTATAGCGGCGGTGAGTTTCAACATGTTAGGTGCTGATTTTCTGTGCTCACATGGGTTGTTGGTTGATCTTCCCAATAGACGCTTGGTTAATGCACTCTTCTTTTACTCTATCCCTTGTGCAGCTCGAGTGTCCTTGCCCACAGCACAAGCCAACGTCGCCACAGCAGGCGATAAGTTTCATCATGTTTAATGTTGCAGCATTGTACCGAGACAAATTCCTAGTTTGTGTACTACATGAACAATGGCAATAAACCTGATTCTGATTCTGAATTCTGATTCTGAAGTTTCACACACTCCTCACCCAGTTTCCAGCACTCACAGTTCCCACATTTTCAGCAGCCGTTGCTAAACATGGGGTGGAGCACTTTATCACCACCGCTGGTGACCCCGTTTTTGCAAAAGCTTGGTGCTTGGATGCAGCTAAACTGACCATAGCGCGCGAGGAGTTCGCCAACCTGGAGAGGTTGGGCATCATCCAGCTTTCGAACGGCCCATGGGCTTCCCCGCTCCACATGGTCCCTAAGGCCGACGGCTCGTGGCGACCTTGCGGTGATTTCAGCAGGTTGAACAACGCCACAGCGCACGACCGATACCCAATTCCCCATATTCAGGATTTTTCGGTTCATCTGGCGGGGGCGCGCATTTTTTCTAAAATAGACTTGGTCCGCGGTTATCATCAAGTCCCAGTACGCGCTGAGGACATTCCCAAAACAACGGTAATAACTCCGTTTGGACTTTTTGAGTTTTTGCGAATGCCATTTGGGCTTAAAGGTGCCGCTCAAACTTTCCAGCGCATGATGGATGCGGTGTTACGCGATCTCCCTTTTGTGTTCGTCTACCTGGACGACATTTTGGTAGCCAGTGCGTCCGAAGAAGAACACGAAAAGCACCTCACGGCAGTTTTCTGGAGGTTGGGAGAGCACGGGTTAATAATCAACCCAGCGAAGTGCCAGTTCGGGGTGGCGCAGATTGATTTTTTTGGGGCACCGCTTCTCCCCAGAGGGGGCAGTTCCGCTGCCGGACAAAGTGCGTGCAGTAGCAAATTTTCCCCAGCCGCAAACGGTCAAAGCACTACAGGAGTTTTTGGGAATGGTGAATTTTTATAACCGTTTCCTCCCCCAAGCAGCGCAGCTCATGCAACCATTGTATGCCGCGCTTAAAAAACAAAAACCCTCAAATGCGATCGAATGGTCCCCGGAGCAGGAGCGCGCATTCTCGGAGGTCAAAAAAGCTCTTGCAGACGCTGCGTTGTTGGCTCATCCAGACCCAACGGCCCGCATAGCGCTCACCACTGACGTGTCAGACGTGGCCATAGGGGCGGTAGTGGAGCAGCATGTCGCCGGGGCTTGGCAGCCGCTGGCCTTTTTCAGCAGGACCTTGCGCGAAGCTGAGCGTAAATACAGTGCGTTCGACAAGGAGCTGTTAGCGCTTCACTTAGCCATTCGTCACTTCCAATTCTGGTTAGAAGGTCGGCGTTTCACCGCGTTTGTCGACCATAAACCGCTTACTTTTGCGATGGCCAAAGTTTCGGAACCATGGTCGGGCCGGAAGCAGAGGCAGCTGGCTGCAATTTCAGAGTTTACCACTGATATTCAGCATGTAGCAGGTAAATTTAACGTGGTGGCAGACTGCCTCTCCCGCGCTGTGACCGCTCCAGTTCGCGCAGAGGGGGATTATACTGCCACGGCCGCCGAGCAAAATAGCGGCGCGGAAGCATACGCGGCCCCAGTCCTCGTGGGGATAGATTATGCAGCCATGGCCGCAGATCAGGGTAGCGATGCAGACGTTTGCGCGCTCCAGTCTGGACCAACAGGGTTAAGGCTGGAGAGCAGGGAGCTCCAAAATGGCATGCCCCCCTTAATCTGCGATGTCTCTACCGGACGACCCCATCCGGTAGTGCCTGCCGCGTGGCGCCGCCGTGTTTTTGACTCGATTCACTCTCTGGCACACCCGGGGGTGCGCGCATTGGTAAAAATGGTAGGGGAGAAGTTTGTTTGTCCGAGCCTGCGCAAGCACGTTAAAGAGTGGGCAAGAGCCTGCATGGCTTGCCAGCGGGCCAAAATACACAGGCACACTAAAGCCCCCTTAGAGCCGTTTCACATCCCGGCCAAGAGGTTCGATCATGTGCATGTCGACCTCGTAGGCCCCCTACCGTCGTCGCAGGGGTACACACATCTTTTGACAATGGTCGACCTCACCATGCGTTGGCCTGAAGTGGTCCCACTGGCATCAACTACAGCCGCAGAGGTGGCCCGCGCGTTTTTAACGGCTTGGGTAGCGCGTTTTGGGGTCCCGTCGGATATTACGTCCGACAGGGGACCTCAATTTGTTTCTGAGCTTTGGTCAGTGATGGCCTCCAGCCTTGGGGCAACAATTCACCGCGCTACCGCGTACCATCCCCAGGCTAATGGTTTATGCGAGCGTTTTCATAGGTCATTGAAAGCAGCCCTCAGAGCGTCGCTTACGGATGCACATTGGGTAAACAGGCTACCACGGGTTTTATTAGAGTTGCGTTCTGCACCTAAAGATGACTTAAAAGCCTCCCCAGCTGAGTTGGTGTTCACGCAACCACTCTGGCTGCCAGGCGAGTTCCTTCCTGATAATCCGGCGCCAGAACATCCCCCTGCTCAGCGGTCCCTGAACGACATGGGAGCGGACATGCTTCCGGGCCCCTTTCATCACACTTTTCCGCGTGTTTTTGTACCTAAATCTTTAAAAAACGCCAAGTTTGTTTTTGTCAGGCACGACGCTCAGCGTCCAACCCTGCGACCACCTTACGATGGCCCATATAGATTGCTGGAAACAGGTGATAAACATTTTTTGCTAGATTTAGGGGACAGGAGGGAAACAATTTGTATAGACAGACTTAAACCTGCTTTTGTGATGGCTGATGAGGCTGTGCAAGTGGCGAGGGAGCCTCGATGCGGCAGGCCCCCCAGGGAGCATGCCCCAGAGCCCCCACAGAGAGTGACTGTGTTCTCATCCCCAGATAGCGGATTCACTGCAGGATGGCGCCGCGGGAGTGGCTAAGCCCGCTTACAGCAAGTTTGGAAGACGGTTGAAGCCCAGACAGTTTATGGACTGATGTTTGTGATTTTATCATGTGGTGTTGGCTATGTTGTATTGTTTCATCTTCAACGTTTGGGGGGGGGTCATGTGGCTCACATATTTGAGATGCTTAAGCTGCATATGTATATTACTGTTACCTCACGTCTTAGAAGGAACAATAAGTCTGGACCTCCGGGGGATAACAGGAAGGTGTGAAAAGCTGTCTTTAGAAATGGTTCTGAGAAGACTTCCTGACCACCAGGCTTTTAGGTGGAGGAGAAGAGACCTGGGGGGTGATGTATTGTCTCGGGGGATTAAATGACATTGTGATTCTGTACTTTGATGTCCCGGGTATAAAAAGGGGAGATGTGGGAAGTTCTGTCTCTTTCTGCTTGAGAGGATGTTGGAGATACGTGAATGATTAATAAACCTGAATTGAGAAATAAATTCAGCCTCTTCATTTCACGTTCTCTATAGTACCATCATTTTTGTCCAGGCCTGTTTCATGAGTTTGTGTTTTAAAATAATTCTGTTGAACCACAATTCAAAAGCATTGTCTGATTTTCAATGATTAATTTTCCTAGAATTTTTATTTATTACCACTTTTGTCAGATTCAAGTTATTTCTGTGACCATTGTGGGTTTTTCCTTTCATTAACAGAGGGGTACCAACAATTTTGTCCATGTGTGTATTCCATCAGTTCCTTTGCCAGTCACACCTCCCTGTTTTTTCTATTCAGTTTCTGTTGATTTGTATTTTTTGGAAAAAATGCAAGTGTGGAGAATGTGTACAAGGATGAGACTGAGTTATTCCTCAGGTTCAGCTTTATTCACAGATCACATACTCCAACAATCTCAAAGCAGGAAAAGCTCACAACTCCTTTTTATACCCCGGACATCGAAACTCAAGTCACATGGTGTTTAAGCAAACATACAGTCACATGGTATTTAATCCCAGTCACTATGTAACCCCTTTGATCTTCCACACCATTGTCCTCTAGTCTCTGGTGGTCCGGAAATCTCAGAATCAGATTTATTGCCATTGTTCATGTAGTACACAAACTAGGAATTTGTCTCGGTGCAATGCTGCAACATCAAACATGATAAGATAAAAGAAATAAAAAAAACTATACATGCAATAAGTGTAGAATAAGAATGAGTAATACTCGTCAAAGCAGTTTTTAACCTCCCCAGGTCATCTCCCTGAAACAAAGGCCAAATGTCACACTCTCTCGTTGTCTCTTGGAGACTCAGTCCTTTTGTTCCCTGAGACGTGCAGCACACAATAAACACACGGCAATATATTTGTGGAGCATATATGACCAACATATGTGCCCATATGTGCCCACATGACCCCCCCAAACGTCTAAAATGGAACAAACATAACCAGAGATGCATGACATAATAACATTACTACATATCAATCCACCAGTTGCCTAGGTCTAAGTCTCCTGCCGTATTTGCTGTAAGCCGGCTTTACTGTTTCTGCAGTGTCCTCCTGCTGTGGAACTGTTGCCTGTGGATTAAAACTGTTAGTCAATCTCTGTGGGTGTTCTGGAGAATACCCTCTAGGGGGTCTGCCACGACGGGGGGCCCTCGCCAACTGCACTGCTTCATCCGCCAAAACAAAAGCGGGTTTGAGTCTGTTTATACCAATTAACTCCTTTCTGTCTCCCAAATCCAGCAAAAAATGCTTCTCTCCTGTTTCCAGCACCCTAAACGGTCCATCGTAAGGCGGCCGCAAATTTGGGTGGTGGGCATCATGTCTGACAAAAGCAAACTCCGCATTTTTTAAAGCTTTCGGCACAAAAATGCGTGGAAAACTGTGATGAACCGGGCCCGGAAGCGTGTTTGATCCCGTGTCGCTCTGCAACAGCTGAGCGGGGGGCAATTTGGCGCAGGATTATCGGGGAGAAATTCCCCGGGCAGACGTAGAGGCTGTGCAAAAACTAACTCAGCTGGGGAGGCTTGCAAATCCTCCTTAGGTGCAGAACGCAACCCCAATAAAACCCAAGGAAGTTTGTCTACCCAATTTGTGTCCGTAAGCAACGCTCTGAGGGCTGCTTTCAATGACCTATGGAAACATTCGCATAAACCGTTAGCCTGAGGGTTGTACGCGGTAGTGCGGTGGATCGCTACCCCTAGGCTGTGGGCCATCGATGACCAGAGCTCGGAAACAAATTGAGGTCCTCCGACGGAACTCCAAAGCGCGCAACCCAAGCTGTTAAAAACGCGCACGCCACCTCCTCGGCTGTGATTGATGCCAGTGGGACTGCTTCAGGCCAACGCGTGGTGTAGTCCACCATAGTCAAAAGATGTGTGTACCCCTGTGACGATGGAAGGGGGCCTACCAAGTCGACATGCACATGATCAAAGCGCTTAGCCGAGATGTGAAAAGGCTCCAAAGGAGCTCTAGTGTGTCTGTGTATTTTTGCTCGCTAACACGCTACGCAGGCTGTCGCCCATTCCTTGACCTGTTTGCGCAATCCCGGCCATACAAATTTCTCTCCTACCATTTTGACCGATGCGCGCACCCCCGGGTGCTCCAGAGAATGGATCGAGTCAAAAACACGGCGGCGCCACGCAGCTGGTACCACCGGACGCGGCCGCCCAGTGGAGATATCGCAGATTAGCGGGGGCATACCATCTTGCAGCACCCTGTCCTCCAGCCTTAACCCTGTTGGTCCAGACTGGAGCGCGCGCACGTCCGCATCGCTAACCTGCTCCGCGGCCATGGCTGCATAATCTAACCATACGCGGACCGGGGCTGCGCGTGCTTCCACATCACTACCCTGGCCCGCGGCCATAGCTGCAGAGTCTGCCCCCACGGGGCCTGGAGCTGTCACAGCACGTGAGAGGCAGTCTGCCACTACATTATGTTTACCTGCGACATGCTGGATATCGGTGGTAAACTCCGATATCGCGGCCAGCTGTCTCTGCTGCCGGCCCGACCAAGGTTCCGAAATCTTGGCCATTGCAAAAGTCAGCGGCTTGTGGTCCACGAACATGGTGAAACGGCGTCCTTCCAGCCAGAACTGGAAATGGCAGATGGCCAAGTGTAGTGCCAACAACTCCCTGTCGAACGCGCTGTACTTTCACTCGCTATCGCGCAAGGTTTTGCTGAAAAACGCGAGTGGTTGCCAGGTCCCAGCTACATACTGTTCAACGACCGCCCCTACTGCTAAAGTGGACGTGTCAGTGGTGAGCGCCATGCGTGCCGTTGGAACTGGGTGTGCCAACAAGGTAGCGTTTGCCAAAGCTGATTTGACTTGAGAGAATGCGCGCTCCCGCTCAGGAGACCATTCGATTTTATTCGTGGGTTTTTGTTTTTTTAGTGCAGCGTACAATGGTTGCATGAGCTGCGCTGCGCTGGGGAGGAAACGGTTATAAAAATTAACCATTCCCAAAAACTCCTGTAACGCTTTAATCGTTTGAGGGTGGGGAAAATTTGTTATTGCGCGCACTTTATCGGGCAGAGGGACCGCTCCTTCTGGTGAAACGCGATGCCCCAAAAAATCAATCTGTGCCACCCCAAACTGACACTTCGCTGGGTTAATTACTAACCCGTGCTCTGCCAACCTCCGGAAAACTGCTGTGAGATGGCTTTCGTGTTCATCTTCGGACGTGCTGGCTACCAAAATGTCATCCAAATAGACAAACACGAAAGGGAGGTCGCGTAGGACCACGTCCATCATGCGCTGGAACGTCTGCGCTGCTCCCTTGAGTCCAAAAGGCATGCGCAAAAACTCAAAAAGCCCAAAAGGAGTTATTACCGCTGTTTTGGGTATGTCCTGAGCGTGCACTGGAACCTGATGGTAACCGCGTACCAAATCTATTTTAGAAAAAATGCGCGCCCCCGCCAAATGAACCAAAAAATCTTGGCTGTGTGGGATCGGGTAGCGGTCATGTGCAGTGGCATTATTCAACCTGCGGAAATCACCGCAAGGTCGCCACGAGCCATCAGCCTTTGGGACCATGTGCAATGGTGAAGCCCAGGGGCTTTTCGAACGCCTGATGATGCCCAGTTTTTCCAGGTTGGCAAACTCCTCGCGCGTTATGGTCAGTTTAGCTGAGTCCAGGCGCCGAGCTTTTGTAAAAACGGGCGGGCCGGTAGTAGTGATATAATGTTCTACCCCATGTTTAGCCACTGTCGCCGAAAACGTTGGGACCGTGAGTGCTGGGAACTGAGTGAGGAGTGCGTGGAACTTGCCACCCGCATCTGTGACGTTGGCTTGTGCAGTTGGTGGCGCCACTCGAGCTGTGCAGGGAATAGAGTGAAAAGTGCATTAACCAGACGTCTATTAGCAAGATCAACCAATAAACCATGTGAGCACAAAAAATCAGCCCCTAACATGTTGAAATTAACTGCAGCTACAACAAAAGTCCACTCAAATGCACGGCCCTGCAAAAACAGAAGCAGAGTCCTCTCACCAAAGTTCCTAATCACTGAGCCGTTCGCTGCTGACACCAGGGGGCCCTTAGACGTGTCAGCCGGTCCGCGTAGGAAGGCGTGATGAAGCTCAGCTGGGAGCCTGTGCCCATGAGGAAATGCTTCCCCGAGCGTGCATCCGTCAGGTAGAGCAGCTTGTTGTCCTCCCCGAGGGCCGCAGCTGCTATCGACCCCCAGTCTTGGCGTTTCCCGAACGCTTGAAGTGGCACGGTGGGAGGCACTTGTGTGCCCTCTCTGCAAAGCGGCGATGATAGAAGCACAGGACGTCGTCTGCTCCGTGTCGCCTGGTCCTCGCTGCTGCCGTCGTCGGTGCATCTGGTACCGTAACCACTGGCCCCATGCCGTCTCTGGACGTTGCTCCTAGCTCTGCTGCTGCGGCCGAAACCGTGCTCCGTTTGTGGGCGTCGACGAGTCGCTGTGCCTCCTTGCTCAGCCCATGGTAGTCTCGCTGGGCCCACCGAGGTGAGTCTGCCAGGGTAACTCTCACCGCTGGTGGCAGGGTCCGGAGGAAAAGGTGAGCAAAAATAAATTCACAGTCCTCGGAGTCTTTCAGCCTCAGCATTTTCACCATCAGGTCTATGGGTCTGTCGTTCTCCGACTCCATCAACGTTAGGAGCCCTTCTGCTCGCTGTTGCACCGAGGGGGTGAAGTGGCTTATAAGCGCAGCCTTCAATGCGCTGTATTTGTCGCTGTCTGGTGGGTGATTGACCAGATCTTCCACCCTCTGGACTGTGTGGCTGTCCAGCTTCACCACCACATGGTAGAATTTTGTGTCATCCTTCGAGATTCTCTGGAGGTTGAACTGTGACTTGACTGCTCTAAACCAGGAGCGCGGACTATGCTGCCAGAAGTCGGGCAGCCGGAGTGTGGTGGCAGCCATCAGGCTGGCTTCTGCCGAGCCCCGCTCTGGAGAATTATCTCTGCTCATTCTTCGTCGTAAGGTCACCAGTGTGGAGAATGTGTACAAGGATGAGACTGAGTTATTCCTCAGGTTCAGCTTTATTCACAGATCACATACTCCAACAATCTCAAAGCAGGAAAAGAGGAAGAATAATCTCACAACTCCTTTTTATACCCCGGACATCGAAACTCAAGTCACATGGCGTTTAAGCAAACATACAGTCACATGGTATTTAATCCCAGTCACAATGTAACCCCTTTGATCTTCCACACCATTGTCCTCTAGTCTCTGGTGGTCCGGAAATCTCCCCAGGTCATCTCCCTGAAACAAAGGCCAAATGTCACACTCTCTTGTTGTCTCTTGGAGACTCAGTCCTTTTGTTCCCTGAGACGTGTAGCACACAATAAACACACAGCAATATATTTGTGGAGCATATATAACCAACATATGTGCCCCTATGTGCCCACACAAGGTTATAGAGAATTTGGAAACACTGCAGGTTTAATAGAGGACCATTTGGAAACAATGTAGTGTAACGTCGGAGCCGTGTTAAGGGAGGCAGGGATTTCCCAGCATGCTTTGCCAGTTGAAAACGTTACTGTGTGTGTTATTACTGAGTTATTATACTGCTGTGTCATTATAACTGCGTTATAATGACCCAGCAGTGTTTATAGGCAGGATTAGGGCAAGATGTATCATGTGTTGTGTAACCATGATTGAAACGGAGGTCTGGGAGAATGACCTCCCCTCCTGTCTGTGCTCAGTTGTGGGTGCTGGGGTTGGGTGTGTGTGAATAAAGCCTGTTCGTCACAACCATCTTGCTCCTCTTCTTTGTGGGAACCCTGCCTACGTCACACTGCCGTCAGGAGTGGGGATGGAGCAAGATGGTGGCCAGGGCCCAGGTGGAGGTCCAGCGGCCGGGGTGGTTCATCGCTCAGCTGGGAACGGAGCGCAGGGCTGACACGCCGACCCCCGGAGTGGCTCTCCACTATGGATGGACCAGCGTACCCCGCCTTCCGCCTTTTTCAAGGCAGAGCAGGCCAAGCAGAGCAAACCAGCCCCGCTTTCCGTCCTTTTCAGGTTAGGATGGGCTGGCGATTCCAGGGCGATCAAGAGCGGTGATCGACCGGGAGGCGACCGTCCCATCCATCTGGCAGCGGGTCAAGATTCCCCGCTACAATGGCGAGAACCTGTTGGATGACCACCTGGCCCAGGTCGAGTTGGCTGCCGTCCTGAATGACTGGTCACCGGAGGAAACCGCCTTGCTGACAGCAAGGGGGAGGAGGAGGAGTTACGGCAGACCAGGGCGGCGCGTCCATGGAGGAGACGGCCACGGCGACGCGAGGAAGGGTGCTTCTGCTGCGGAGAGCCAGGGCACATCCCACGGTACTGCTCCGTGCCCACCCCGCGAGAAACTGGCCCTTCGCTGACGTCAAATCAGAGCGAGGTGGCATGGATGGGGAAAGGCCGCCTCCTGCAGATGCTTCCCCCGGCGGTGACGTCACAGAGGCCCTTGGCGCACAGCAGCAGCAGCGGAGCAAGCAGGACAGAGCCGGTCTTTTCCCGGGCTCGGCAGGGGCTGAACGCTTGGACGCGGGCCAGCGGCCACCTGGGAGGTCCTGGCAGCGGTGGGAGTCATGACTCCCGCTGCCAGGGGAGGGACTGTGCGTAGTCTTGCTGAAGCTGTTGGATGTACTGGTTGTCGGCATCGAGGCCGCCCCCCAACACCTGGATTGATTCGCGTTGGACTTCTGGGTTGGACTTTGATTTTTCTGGGGACAGAAACCAGTCCAGGGGGGAGCAGTGTAACGTTGGGGTCGTGTTAAGGGGGGCAGGAATTTCCCAGCATGCTTTGCCAGTTGAAAACCCTTACTGTGTGTGTGTTATTACTGAGTTATTATAGTGTTAGTGTTTATAGGCAGGATTAGGGCAAGATGTATCATGTGTTGTGTAACCATGATTGAAACGGAGGTCTGGGAGAATGACCTCCCCTCCTGTCTGTGCTCAGTTGTGGGTGCTGGGGTTGGGTGTCTGTGAATAAAGCCTGCTCGTCATTACCATCTGCCTCTCTTCTTTGTGTGAACCCCGCATAGGTCACAGTATCATTCCTTTACCCCAGTATTCACTGATGGATCAAAAGATCCTGAAACAGGTTGCACTGGCTTTGCTTTCTGTATTCCTGCCTTGGAAATGTCTGTTAACAGAAGAACATCCTCCCATTTGTCTGTATACACAGTTGAAGTGTTAGCATTGGTAACTGCATTACAGTGGATATGTCAATACAATCAGGGTCATCTGACAGCAGGCAGGACATAGTTTATGATATATGAGACTCTATATAGACTTAGAAATAAAGAGGTGGCTGTATCATTTATGTGGGTACCAGCTCACAAGGGGATAAAGGGTAATGGAACTGCAGATAAACTGGCTAAGCAGGTTCTGGGGCACCAGGAGGTTTAGAATATTTCATTTAGTAAGTCTGAGGCAAAAGCACTGGTTAAAAAGTATAGTAATCAGGAATGG
The DNA here is from genome assembly GCA_020510985.1 of Pholidichthys leucotaenia. Lineage (NCBI taxonomy): Eukaryota > Metazoa > Chordata > Actinopteri > Cichliformes > Pholidichthyidae > Pholidichthys > Pholidichthys leucotaenia. Next base: position 429,870,290 of record CM035839.1, on the reverse strand, counting down.
CAGCATAGGTGGGACACAGGAGATACGGGACGTCACCTGTATGCTATCCAGAACACAGATGGAATAAAGGGCAGGGTGGGAAAGAGAACAGAAGAGAATATTTTATCAAGGCTATGGTTGGGCCATACTAGATTAAATAAAACTACGCATTTAATAAATAAGCAGCAGACAGGGATGTGTGGTTATTGTGAGGGAGAGGAAGAAACTGTTGAGCAGGTCATTCTGCACTGCCAGAAATACATTCAGGAGAGAGACATACTAGTGGGGGAAATTAGGAAACTAGGGGTGGGAGATGTTAATTTGTGCCTGATATTGGGGATTGGGTTAAAGAAGTAATTTGTTTACCTTAAAGGCACAAGGTCAATGAATAGGATATAGTTTATGTTATCAAGGTAACAATGTCTGGCCCACACACCAACGCTGGACAGCAGTAATGCGGCTTTATGCTGGCTGCCCCCGCAAAGCAAAAAAAAAAAAAGAAGTGCGTAAGCACGGGACGGTAATACACCTGTAAGCCTGCGGTTGGCAACCACCAATCAAATCTAAAAGAAGTGCGGAAATACGTAGCTCCAATACACCTGCAAGCCGGAAAAGAAGAAGTACGGCTGAGGCTGCTCCGGAGAGACATCCTGACACTAAAGTTTCCTTCATCCTTTTGTCCAGTTCTTTGCAACAATGAAGAGGAGTTTGTTTGTATTTCTGCTGTGTTTCCACGGCATGAATGCAGGTAGGAAATTCAATTTATTATTGAATGTTGGGCTGATGTAGAGGTTTTGCGTTTTCAGACGATAATATCTCGTCAGTATTTATACAATACTGACCAGTTACTACACAATGCTTGAAAGTCACGGACAGACTAATTATACACTTATTCTTTTACTTTTCTGACTAAAATGGTTGTGTTTTAGGAATTTTTACTTGGCGTTACTGTCACAGTTTGGAAATGCCAATCACTGAATGAATGAATGAATTTTATTTCGGATAGTACAGTACAGGTTAAAAGAAACTGTATAATATAACAACAAGGTCAAATTAGTCAAAGACTCCTTCTACTATACAATTCCACGTGAGTTATCCGAAATGGGTGATGGCTGAAGCCGCAGCTTATATTGCCCACCCAGCTCACTGGGTGGGCAATATAAGATTAAACTCCTAGATTTGAATGAAATATACTCCTAGAGTATATGTGGGTACCTAGACTCCTAGATTTGAATGAAATATTTGAATGAAATTAAACTCAGATTAAAAAGTGTTCCTTTAATCAGAGTAAACTAGACTAGCCTGCCACAATTTCGATATCCAGCTTATTTTTTCCCATGAAAATCTGATGTGTTTTCAAAGTGTTCTCTTTATTTTTTGAGCAGTATATATAAAAGAAAACAATAATCCAATATACTGTGACGTTTGCAAGGTTCACACAAAGAAGAGGAGCAAGATGGTTGTGACGAACAGGCTTTATTTACACACCACCAACCCCAACTACCTCTGAGCACAGAGAGGAGGGGAGGTCATTCTCCCAGACCTCCGTTTCAATCATGGTTACACACACATGATACATCTTGCCCTAATCCTGCCTATAAACACTGCTGGGTCATTATAACGCAGTTATAATGACACAGCAGTATAACTCAGTAATAACACATTTAATACACACACACAGTAACGTTTTCAACTGGCAAAGCATGCTGGGAAATCCCTGCCCCCCTTAACATGGTCCCGACGTTACAATACATTACATTTAGTGATAGGTCCATGAGTCGTCATGATGCGTTTCGACACGTTGCAAAACTGTATTGATACTGTGTTGATACTGTGTCACTGCATACTGACACCTGCTGGACCTTAAAAATCCCTACAGTCAACCTAGTTGACAGACTCAACTGACACTGATTTGATGACCTAGTATATACAATAATATACTGCTCCAAAAAATAAAGGGAACACTGTCCCTCAAACTGTCCACTTAGGAAGCAACACTAATTGACAATCAATTTCACATGCTGTTGTGTGATTTTGTTGTCAGCACATTCAACTATGTAAAGAACAAAGTATTTAATAAGAATATTTCATTCAAATCTAGGATGTTTAGTGTTCCCTTTATTTTTTTGAGCAGTATATAATTTAAGTCATTGTATTTTATATTGTATTATTTCATATCTTCATTTTAATTTCAAATATCGTTGATATTTTAGATAGAGTAAATAAATAATGTGAACATGTATCATAACGTGAAAATCTAAGTGAACATGTTGTGAATGAGGATGCTTGTGGACTGGGATTTTTTTTTTTTTTTTTACAAATTTTTATTAAATACAAAAAAGCTTTTCCAACGTTTTGAAATCGAGTCTGTTACGCTTTTTTGATACAACTTCTCCAGCTGTAGAAAACACCCGCTCACACGACACAGATGAGGCTGGAGTGCAGAGAAATTGTAAGGCAAGCTGAAAGAGTGTGTGTCTGTGTGTGTTTGTATATATATATATTTATAGTAATATGTACATATGTATATTAGCTGCTCTTGCTTGCTTGTTTTTTTCTTGCCTTCTGATTGTTGCTCTGAGTGTTGCTATCCTTGTGCTGTTGCAATCCTGGAATTTCCCCGCTGTGGGACTAATAAAGGCTTATCTTATCTTAAGAGGTTTGGATAGATGGTCTTTTGGTTGTCCCAGTATCTCATAGGATCCTGGGACCTGGCAATATTGCCTTCTGCCAGGTATCTCTGCACCTCCTGGATGGCATCAGCTGTGGCACTTTTGGTCTGCCTGCCCACTTCGATGTTGAGATGTTGCCAAAGGTTATCTAAAAAACAACAAATTGGCATTTTAGTACATGATTTCCAAACAACAACAAATAATGCTGAATAACATGGCTGAAGTGGGTGCAGACAGCTGTTGTGAAGATGGTCCCGTCTAAATTGAGACTAAGTGCAATGCAAATTGAGTGCCGAATTTGGAGCTGTCTAGTGGATGCAATCATGTTTGGTGCTGCGTCGGTCACAAAACACTTTACTTTATTGGTTATGGCCCAGTCCTCCATCATGCCCCTTTTGACTTGGGCCAAATTGTCAGCAGTGTGACTTTGTGGAAAGTATTGCACTCCCAACACAGACGTACACAACTGCAAATTCTCATTAATGCAGTGACAGGTAAGAGCCAAGTAAGCCTCCATGTTCACAGATGTCCACATGTCAGCTGTTATACTCACTGCCACAGCTTGCTGTACTTCCTTTTTCACTTGTTCCCGTTCCTCCTCGTACTTTTTGGCCAGCATTTGTTTGATGGTCTGAAAATTACACCAAGTCAAACCAAAAGCAAATCCATATATTTAAATTAAAGATTAAATAAATTGGATATATCAACTACTGCTTTAGATAATTTCCACAAACCTTTCTGGTTGGCAAAACATATGAGGGCTGAAGGGCCTGAACCAGTTCCCTGAACCCTTCACTCTCCACAATGCTGAGGGGCTGGCAGTCCTTCACGATGAAATTCAGCAGACCCTCATCCAGCATCTGCTTCCTGGAAGCTTGATGGTTAAAAATGAAGTAAAAAATAAATTAATAGGAATTAATTATCAATAAAGCAACTGTGAGTAAGTAGTAGAAGGGCTGTATACCTGAGTCTATCCTGGGTGTATCCGGGACTTCATTTTCATGCCTGGCCCTATAATGCCTCAGCATTGAGGAGGCGCTTTTGTTTAAACACGACAGCTCTGTCGAACAAATGCGACATTTAGCCTGCAGAAAATATGAAGAGTAAACTAAGAGTCACTTTCAAATGAATTTGAATTCAGATAAATCAAGTGGAAACTCTGAGAGGAACAGGATGAAACAACAAGGAAATTAAAACAAAGAAAATAGTATTTTAAAAATACTATTTTTAAATACCTTATTTTCCGACATCAAAATGGTCCCACACAATGGTGGCCCCTTTATAAAAGAAAAAGTCTAACCAGAAATTCCTAACCCCTTGGTTTAACACAGTGGTTTAACACAGAAACCCGTAGCATAAAACATAAGACTCGTCAATTAGAAAGAAAATGGCGCTCCACTAATTTAGATGAATCTCTATTCTATTAAAAAACATTTTTTTTAAATTAATTTTATGTAGTATTCTAATTTTTTGAGAAACTGAATTTGGGGTTTTCATGGGCTGTGAGCCATAATCATCAAAATTAAAATAAATAAACACTTGAAATATATCACTCTCTGTGTGATGAATCTATATAATATATGGGTTTCACTTTCTGAAATGAGTGACAAAAAATATTGAACTTTTTCATGATTTTCTAATTTTTACCTCCGCCAAGGAGGTTATGTTTTCATCGGCGTTGGTTTGTCTGTCTGTCTGTTTGTTTGTTAGCAAGATAACTCAAAAAGTTATGGACGGATTTTCATGAAATTTTCACAGATTGTCAGAAATGGGGTATCCTACAGATGATTAGATTTTGGTGGTGATCCGGATCACCGTCCACAAGAAAACCGCCATTACGCAAAATGCCATTTTCGTGAATAACTACTGAACCACTAATCCTATCATTGTCAATCCAATTGCTTGTCATATGTTTTCATGGTCAAGGAATCTGAAAACATACACACAAACACTGTATGAGGGGGAACTGTGGCGCTTGGCGGAGGTCTGCACTCTCCGAGTGCTTTTCTAGTTGCACTTGTCATTTTTTTTTTGTTCAAAATAAAGTATATCTAGTCACTAAAGTTACTGTTTAGTAGATTCATCCTGACTTTTACTCCAATATTTAGTCACTATACTATATAGTTATAATTGAGTCATTAATATCATCAGGTGAAACAACTTTAATAGAATTTCCAGCTACCTTACCCAGGTCTGATTGGATGAAAGGATTCTGGTTTATCACCAAGGCAACAATTAAAAGACAAACTGTCTCTGATCTTTATTTCATTTATTGGAGCTCCATCCTTTTCATCATAAAAAAACTTTATTGATCATCAAAACATGCAGTGTGAATAAAAAATCTCAGTTTCATCGTTGCTGTATTTAGTCCACAGTATTGATCAGTATCACACAGTCTTTATTAATCGTCTTTAAAATGAGTTTGAAGTGAAGCTCCAGAACTGTGAAGCTTTAATCTGTTGATTCTATTTTCTCCACTAAACCTCATCTGGTAACTTAAAGTTGTCACAGCCTTACACTATATAAAGTGACCTTTACAGTGAAAACAGTCGTCTGCTGTTTTATAGGTTTTAGCCACTGAGGGGAGCACTGTTCCACATGTATGATGTCATCATGAAAGACCGCAGTTCTATCAGATTTTCACCTTAAAATAATGTTTCCAGAATAGGGGTGGGTTCAAAAGATCGATATATCGATATGGATCGATCCACGTTTGACTGAGCCGATATCGATCCACAAAATCCGTGGATTGATCTTTTAATGTATTTAATATATTTTAATATAATATTTTTACGTTTGTTAACGTCTGCTGAGTATAATCGGGTCGAAACCAGGTCAGTGAGCCAGGAACAACGGCCGAGAACCATAAACAGCCGACGCGCTAATGGAGCTAGCAAGCTAACGGATATGCTAGTTCTTCTTCTGTGGTGTTAAAACGGTTCTCATCCGGCAAGAGCTCCTTGAGGCGCTTGCACACGTCTTTACTTTCGTGTTTACATGAGCGGAGTTATTAACGTGCATGTCTCTTAATTTAGCAACAAAAGTCACCGTAAAGACTGTCCTCAACAGCTTCTGAATATTTTTCATAAAGCGGGGATAAACGGACTTTTACTCCGTGCAGCGCTGTGTTGGAACATAAAGTTGACTGATAAACGGTAAATGCACGGAGACTGAAACCCGTGAAGCAGAAGGAGACTTGGAGCTGCTGAGACTGTAAGTATAATATCATTTGTTTGTTTTAACATTTGTGTCGTCAATTAATAATTTATCCGGCATGATGGCGGTTTCTTTTACAAACTATGGACACAGAGAGAACTGCTGGTTAAGCGCTGTGAATAAATGCAGAATAAAGGTATAGTTTATGAGATTATGGACTTCTACCACTTAAGTAAGAGATGTGAAGAGAATAAATCACAATAAAATTAAGATGGCAGAATTAATAAAGGCTGCAGTACAACAATCTATTTTTACTCAGTAGAACTAAATTGAAATGAACAAATCTTCCCAGGAAATGAATTGAAACCCTTTTCAAACATTGAAAGTTAATTTGTAGTTAAAATATAAACAACAAAAAATTTTTAAAAAACTAAATTATTCAACCCTACTGTGGTGTGGCGATCTAAAAATATGAATGTTAATTTTACTGTGAAATCTATTCTTTTTATCTGCCTTCAGATGTGTGAAGACTGGAAGCTTCATCCTCACTGAGACCTTCTGAAGGTCAGAGGTCGTCAGTGGAGGAGCATCCCTGCTTCATGTGGATTTCAGCACAGAAGAAGACCTTGAAATTCAATTACTGAAATTTTTGGCAATCCTGTGCTTTTCTTGTGGTGTTACATAGAATAGCATCACTGTAAACTATGGAAAAAGCAGCTGCTTTAAAATTTGTACTTCCTCACACAACTTTGAGTGCAAAAAAACTTTAAAAGTGCCATAACTTTTTGGAAAAACTCCCACAAATTCAGGCTTTTTGGGCCACAGCAATCACAAAAACAGCTGACAAAATCCTGGAGGGACTGAAATACTGTGAGATTATGTCTGCATGGTTCATGCATTGAATTTGTTTCCTTACTCTGGGTGGTGAACTTGACACGACACATCCTTTGCACTAAAGAAAGCACCTGTGAGCACTTTATGAAATGATAAGTTAAATAATAAAAAGTGCATTATTGTAACTGATTTTGGGTCAGTTCTATATGTGATAATTTATGTATTAAAAGTTAGAAGATTCTTGGTACAATTTGCAGCATTAGGTCTTGAAGATTTTTGTTTCATGGGAAGTAAAATGGCTATTAAAATGGTAATTCCCCAGATCGAATCGAATCGGGATCGAATCGATTCAGAATCTCAAGAATCGAATCGATTCTGGAAATTAGGGATCGTTCCCAGCCCTATTCCAGAATAATTGCGTTGCTACATCAACCTTTGACAGAGTGGAGGTCATTTCCCCATAGCCTGGGTGGGCCTCATTACCTACAGCAGCTCTGTTCTGGGTAGCAACACTGAAAGGACTATAACTATGCTTCAAGACCTCTATCATTGTACCGGTGGCAAAGAAACCAGTTGTGTCCTGTTTGAATGACTATCGTCCTGTTGCACTAACACCAATTGTGATGAAGTGTTTTGAACGGCTTGTCAAACCACACATTACAGCCTGCCTCCCTGCATCACACGACCCGCTCCAGTTTGCATATCGTTCAAACCGCTCCACGGAGGATGCTATAGCCACCACCCTACACTCTGTCATCACCCACCTGGACCAGAAAGACACCTACGCCAGACTCCTGTACATTGATTTCAGTTCAGCATTCAACACCATTATTCCCCAGAGACTGATAGAGAAATTACTCCTTCTCGGTCTGAACACCGCCACATGTCTCTGGATCCTGGATTTCCTGACTGAGAGACCTCAGTCTGTCCGGGTTGGAAACAACATCTCCAACTCTGTCACGCTGCGCACCGGATCCCCTCAAGGCTGTGTACTCGGTCCACTGTTGTTTACACTTCTAACACATGACTGTGTATCCAGACACGAGGGGAACCAGATTATTAAGTTTGCAGATGACACCACGGTGGTGGGACTTATTCAGAGGGATGAGGAATCAATGTACAGGGAAGAAGTGAGAGACCTGGAGGGCTGGTGCAGGGAGAACAATCTGGTGCTCAACGATGAGAAAACGAAGGAGATGATTATCGACTTCCGGCGGTCACAGCCTGAGCACGTCCCCCTCAGCATCGGCGGCCGTTTAGTGGAGAGAGTAGAGAACATCAAGTTCCTCGAAGTGCAGATCTCGCAGGACCTGACCTGGAGCAAGAATTCCTTGGAGATCAGGAAGCGGGCTCAGCAGAGACTGCACTTCTTGAGGAAACTCAAACAGGCCTCTCTCCCCATCTGCATCCTCAGGACCTTCTACAGAGGTGTGGTGGAGAGTGTTCTGACGTACTGCATTGCTACATGGTACTCCAGCTGCAGTATGTCAGACAAAAAAGCCCTGCAGAGGATAGTCAAGGGGGCTGAGAGGGTAATTGGAGTCTCCCTCCCCTCTGTCCAAGAACTTTTTCAGAACCGTTATAGGAGCAGGGCACTGAACATTGTCAAGGACCGTTCTCACCCTCTGCATAAACACTTTGAACTTCTTCCATCTGGTAAACGATTCCGGAGCATCAGAGGCAGAACCACCAGACTGATCAACAGCTTCCTTCCACAAGCTGTCAGGATGCTGAACAGTTGACCCGGAATCTCTCATACACACTACTGCACCTACGGACATTTTGTATATTATAGTTAGTTAGTTTTTGTTTTTCCCCAAGTATGTCTCAGGGATGTGTGAATGGATGGGGGGGGGGGGGGGTGGAGCTATGTGGGAGTGTGTCTTAAATCATGCTGCTTCTTATATGGATGCCGAGAGAAACACAATTTCATCTTGCCTGCACTACAGTTGTATGTACAGCAATATGACAATAAAGTTTGATTTGATTTGAACTATGGAGGCTATGACCTCACATCCATCAGCCAATCACAGGGCACAACTGTAGTCACCAACAACTAAAGACGCGGTGATTGGCTGTAGGGACTGAGGTCATAGTCGCCATAGTTGTAGTTTTTCAGTGTTCCTCCCTGGAACAAGAAAGTTACGTAGCGCTGCTTTAATCTCATTAACTACTCAAATGTACGTCAGACTAGTAAGAAAAAAACTTCAGTAAATATTTACCCAAAAGTTACTTTAGTGGACAATGTCTTGACTTGACCAAGTTGTGAGATTTTTCTATTAAATGTGACTTTTCTTTTAAAAAATACATTTGACACTCTTTCTTGTAAATTTACTTTTTCCTTATAAATATTCACAAATTTGTGAGTTTTTCTGAGTAAACTTGTGTAATTTTTCTTGTAATTCAGTTGTAATTTTTAAATTTAAATTTGTGAATTCTGTCATCAAAAATTTGTGGATTTTTTTAATTATTTCTTTTTTCTTATAAATGTGCAACTTCTTGTGATAAAGTTTGATCTCATAATTTTGCATTTTTTTGTACATTTGAAGCAATTTTTTTAATTTGCATTTTTAATCTGACTGATTTGTGTTAAACTTCCCTCGTGTTCGCCAGTAAAATCCAAATCATATAAACAGTAAACAATAATAAATCAAATATTTTTTGAGTCAGAATTTAAAACAAATCCAGTGTGACAGGAAGAAAATCTTGACTGTAATTTAATCCACTTTAAAGTAATATCCAGAGTTCAGCCAGCTGTTCTGGAGTCAGTTTATTCTTCCAAAATGGACTGAAGGAAGAGTAAAAAGTGTCCTGCAAACAAACTACTCAGTAAAGTGTGATTTAGTGAAAAAGTTGTTGAGTCCACGTCCTTGATAAAAATCTAACTTGTTAATACTAAACCTCTGCTCAGCCCACAATAGAATCACTGATGGAAGCTGAATTCTACAGAGATGGAAGTTAAAATGACAGAATCAGCAACTATTTTGCTTCATCATTCATAAATAATGAAGATGAAAGTCACATGATTTGATCTTCGTTTCCTCCATGTTTGTAGTCCCTCAGTTGCCACTTATGGCCCTTTTCCACTAGCCCCACATGGCCCTACATGGTACGCCTCGGCCAGCTTTTGTAGCGTTTTCCATTATACCCAGCATCGGTTAACAGGTCCTATTTTCATACCTATTCGAGGCCAGGGTACAACCGTGCTGAGTCAAGCCGAGATGTGACGTCAACAGACTGCGAGCCACTGATTGGTAAGGGCGTAACGTCACAAAAGCGTCCGTCTTCTGTGGAATCTACACGACCGCCATTTGCAATATTTCACGGACTAACTCGGTCACCGAGTACAGTGGGGTAAAAAAGTGTTTGGTCAGCCACCAATTGTACAAGTTCTCCCACTTAAAAGATGAGAGAGGTCTCCAATTTTCATCATAAGTATACCTTGACATAACGCATGGCTCAGGAGACGCACACACAGGCTCAGAGTAGTTCAAATAGTTTATTAACAACAGGCGTGAATGAGTGCGTGTCTGTGGGATGTCAATGTGTTGGTGGTGGCGTCTGCTTCAGGCACAGAGGCAGGTGACCGTACAGCCGAGCAACCCTATGGGAAAAAGCACAGGGAGAGGGTGACGGGCATACACCAACACAGAGGAGATTATGGCGAGAGAAGGACTTACTTGGATGGGCAGGATAGCTGGCACAGCAAGGGGCGAGACCCGGGAGACAGCCACCTGGAAAGCTCGGTGCAGCAGCGAGGAATGGGCGTTGGAAGGACGTCGTCCGCCGCCGGGAAATCCACCTGTGCACAGGGGAGCAGACTGGAGAGAAAGAAGGTAAGGACTTCTTACCCAAATGTTTGCTGAAGATTTTGGAAGTGACTCACAACGATGAGGGACGAAGTCTGACGGCTTCAGGCCGAGGCTCCGGGCGAGGCGGCCTTTATCCCTCGCCGCTGATGATGATCAGGTGCGTGAGCAGGTGGCGCCGCTGATGAATGGCGCGGCGTGACATACCTCAACTATGAGAGACAAAATAAGAAAAATCCAGAAAATCACATTGAAGGATTTTTAATGAATTAATTGGTAAATTCCTCGGTAAAACAAGTATTTGATCAAGAACAAAAGTTCATCTCAATACTTTGTTATATACCCTTTGTTGGCAATGACAGAGGTCAAACGTTTTCTGTAAGTTTTCACAAGGTTTTCACACACTGTTGCTGGTATTTTGGCCCATTCCTCCATGCAGATCTCCTCTAGAGCAATGATGTTTTGGGGCTGTCGCTGGGCAACACAGACTTTCAACTCCCTCCAAAGATTTTCTATGGGGTTGAGATCTGGAGACTGGCTAGGCCACTCCAGGACCTTGAAATGCTTCTTACGAAGCTACTCCTTCATTGCCCAGGCGTTGTGTTTGGGATCATTGTCATGCTGAAAGACCCAGCCATGTTTCATCTTCAATGCCCTTGCTGATGGAAGGAGGTTTTCACTCAAAATCTCACAATACATGGCCCCATTCATTATTTCCTTTACACGGATCAGTCGTCCTGGTCCCTTTGCAGAAAAACAGCCCCAAAGCATGATGTTTCCACCCCCATGCTTCACAGTAGGTATGGTGTTCTTTCTCCTCCAAACAAGACAAGTTGAGTTTTTATCAAAAAGTTCTATTTTGGTTTCATCTGACCATATGACATTCTCCCAATCCTCTTCTGGATCATTCAAATGCTCTCTAGCAAACTTCAGACGTGCCTGGACATGTACTGGCTTAAGCAGGGGGACACGTCTGGCACTGCAGGATTTGAGTCCCTGGCGGCGTAGTGTGTTTCTGATGTAGCCTTTGTTACTTTGGTCCCAACTCGCTGCAGGTCATTCACTAGGTCCCCCCCCCCCATGTGGTTCTGGGATTTTTGCTCACCATTCTCGTGATAATTTTGACCCCACGGGGTGAGATCTTGCGTGGAGCCCCAGATGGAGGGAGATTATCAGTGGTCTTGTATGTCTTCCATTTTCTAATAATTGCTCCCACAGTTGATTTCTTCACACCAAGCTATTGCAGATTCAGTCTTCCCAGCCTGGTGCAGGTCTACAATTTAGTTTCTGGTGTCCTTTGACAGCTCTTTGGTCTTGGCCATAGTGGAGTTTGGAGTCTGACTGTTTGAGGTTGTGGACAGGTGTCTTTCATACTGATAACGAGTTCAAACAGGTGCCATTAATACAAGTAACGAGTGGAGGACAGAGGAGCCTCTTAAAGAAGAAGTTACAGGTCTGTGAGAGCCAGAAATCTTGCTTGTTTGTAGGTGACCAAATACTTATTTTACTGAGGAATTTACCAATTAATTCATTAAAAATCCTTCAGTGTGATTTTCTGGATTTTTTTTTTGTCATTTTGTCTCTCATAGTTGAGGTATACCTATGATGAAAATTGGAGACCTCTCTCATCTTTTAAGTGGGAGAACTTGCACAATTGGTGGTTGACTAAATACTTTTTTGCCCCACTGTAAATACGATATTAATACAGATGGCGTTGTAGGTTTTGCGGAATTCTACACCGTGGTCCAACGAAGAGGTGCAGAGTTTTCTTTGCTTGGTGGCAGATTCACAGTGAGGAGCACCCCGCCCCATTACAGATGCAGCCCAGCATAGAACCGGACTACAGACAAGCTGAAGTCGAACGTGAGAGAACCATCGATGGTGAGTGATTTGTAATATTGTGCATCTGTTTGCTTATTTATCCTGTTGGTGGTAAGCTCACTTTTTTTGAGCGATACAGCGCTGTCCTGTGGTGGCTAACGAGTGTTAGCTAGTAGGTAGCTCTGCTGATTCGCGCTTGTTTTGTTCTAAGTATTCGCTTGTGAGAGCAAAACGATGAAATATGTTAATCCTGGTTAAAGTCCTGGTTTGTGTACGTGTTGCACTTTGGTACTGTGCATTAAGTTGTGTGTAATTTCTTCCTAGAATCTGTTTCCACATGCCAAGGGTTAGCCTCCCTCAGTGTTTATATTGTGGATACAGGTCAAGAGGACCCCAGGATCCGAAATCTCAACATATTCAAGTGCATTTTCAAACCAGTGATTTATAAAGTGATTCATATAATTTTCTAAAGCGTCAGAATAGACCCACACACCTATTCTGTGGATTTTCCCCCAAAAAAGTGTTGGAACAGTGTTGTTGTGCTGCTTCTGTTCCACCATAAATCCCTGAATTGATAATGTACTTGTACATGTACAGAGTGGATCCTGGGGTGCTCACTGGTCAGGGAAATGAAGCATTTTTGTCACATCCCACCACTGACTTTCACAAGTGTATTTCCCTAATACAGTTACATCTCCAAAAATTAGAATGTCATGAAAAAGTTCAATATTTTTTGTCACTCATTTCAGAAAGTGAAATCCGTATATTATATAGATTCTTTACATAGACAGTGATATATTTCAAGCGTGTATTTATTTTAATTTTGCTGATTACGGCTTACAGCCCCTGAAAACCCCAAATTCAATTTGGCAAAAACTTAGAATATTACATAAAATTAATTTTAAAAAATTGTTTTTCAATAGAAATGTTGGCCGCTGAAGTGTTGGTTAATGTGGGCTGTAGCCATAATCATCAAAATTAAACACTTGCAATATATCACTGTCCATGTAATGAATCTATATTTGGGTTTCAGTTTCTGAAATGAGTCACAAAAATATTGAACTTTTTCATGATATTATAATTTTTGAGATTTGCCTGTATATGTTTAGAACTTGCTTTAACTAACCACCATCCATTTCTGTCTTTGGTCTAGGCAAGAGGAAAGGAAAAGCAGCCACCCCACAACGGACCTTGCCACTGTGGAAAGTACTGAAATCCTTTGCTTTTATAGGTAAAGTGCCAAAACCAAAGTAGCACAATTTCCACTTAATATAAAAGGGACTGAACTGAGATTTATTTGATTGTGTGAATATTAATTACAGAATAATTGAAAATGACTGGCACATCAACTGTAAAATAAACCGCTTGTTAATGTATTTGTTTTTTGTCAGATCACTTGTGTGATCCTTTGTGAGTTATGTTCATAACTGTATGTTGCACTTTTGGGGAATGGGAGTTGTTCAGTCATCAATATAATTTAGTTTGTGTGTAGTTTATAGTCTATCGTCAATAAACTAATACAGTAACAGGACATATTACAAATATTTGAGACCCATTGTAGTGCTTCCTTTTATATTTTAGCAATAAAAGTACAAAACACCTCCCACACATGAAGCCAGGACAAGAAGAGACACAGTGGTGACAAAGCAGTGGCTAAACTTTTATTGATAAAAACTCCATATTTTGACTGAGCGACTCCATGCTGGGTGATGCACACCCTCAGTTAAGTTACTAGATTCCATTCAAGTGAATGTATTCATTCTGATTGCTTAGGCCACAGTAAAAACAGATGATTTTAAATGTAACCCAGCCCTTGTAAAATCTACTTTACTGAAGCACAGCTACATGAAAATTGTGGTTAAATACAACAACAAAGTACTTTATTGTCACATTGGAATTGGAATCGCTCCGGTTTTGTTTTTCTTTTGAATTCTTGGATGAAATATGGGTGGGCAATATAAGCTGCAGCTTCAGCCATCACCCATTTCAGATAACCTAAGTTGAACTGTATAATCAGAGGAGTTATTGTTTAATTTGACCTTGTTAGATTTTTTCCCCTTTGTTATTCTATTTTCTTTTAATCTTTACTTTTAGTCTATCCGAAATAAAGATTCATTCATTCATTCACATTCCACCACTGGCTTTTAGCAACAAGTGTATTTCCCAAATATGTTTTAAACTTGCTTTAATTAACCACCACCCATTTCTGTCTTTTGTCTAGGCAAGAGGGAAACGATCCACCCAAACTGGACCTTGCCTCACTATTTACAGAGATGCAGGCCTAAGATCTGCTGAACCGGGTGCAGCTTGAGCGGCACATCCCAGCTGCTTCTCAGTGAGGCAGTGTGGCCGGCGTGTGTGACCCATTCTAAGTTGTTGGGTTTTTTTTTTTTACAGTTTGAATTTTGCACATTCTGAATAATCTGGAATTTGCTGCTGATTGTAATAAACAATTTAGTGACTTATGTGTTTGCATCATGATTTTCTATTTTGTCTGTTAAGACACCGGTGGGAAAAGAGTCAACAGTACAAACCATTTATCGGTGACTTTGAAAATAATGGCTCATTTTTAAGAAAAAAGTAACCAAAATAATTATTTTAACTGAAAACTGTATTGTTGGATGTGCCACCGCAGAAGACCCTGCACACTTTAGTAACAGTACCAGTATATGGAGGAATTCTGGGCCATATTAGCATCTGTTCTTCATCATACAACACCGGACACCGGACAACACTGTACCCACCAAGACCATACGGTGTTGCTCGAACAGCAAACCCTGGATCAACCCTGAGATAAAAACACTTCTGAGAGAGAAGAAGAGGATCTTCAGGTCGGGGAACAGGGAGATGCTGAAGTCCGTACAGAGGGAGCTGAGGAGGAAGATCAGAGAAGGCAAGGACAGCTTCAGGAAGAAGATGGAGGACAAGCTGCAACAGAGCGACATCGGCGGGGTCTGGAGAAACCTCAAAACCATCTCTGGGCTCCAGAATACCTCCCCCCAGGCCACAGGGGGCAGGGAGTGGGCGAACAATCTGAACCTGTTTTTAATAGGTTTGACCAATCGCCCTCCCCCCTGACTGCACAACAACCACTGCTGCCTCTGAAGTCATCGAGACCTGCTGTCCACACCCCACTCCACCAACACCCCTCCACTCCTAGCACACAGCCCCCCAACCTGACCCTCACTAAGACCCAGGTGAGGACGGAGCTGAGGACGATCAAGGCGAGGAAGGCGTTGGGACCGGACGGCATCAGCGCAAAGCTCCTCAAGTCCTGTGCAGACCAGCTGTGTGGGATTGTGGAGTACATCTTCAACCTGAGCCTGAAGCTGGGGAGGGTACCACAGTTTTGGAAAACATCTTGTGTGGTACCTGTACCAAAGACTTCCCACCCCAAAGATCTGAACAGCTACAGACCAGTGGCCCTGACGTCTCACATGATGAAGACCCTGGAGAGACTGCTCCTTGCTCACCTTCGCCCCCTGGTGGGACCAGCGATGGATCCACTCCAGTTTGCCTACCAGCATGGCATTGGGGTGGAGGATGCAGTGATCTTCCTCCTTCACCATTCTCTGTCCCACCTGGAGAAGCTCGGGAATGCGGTGAGGATCATGTTCTTTGACTTCTCCAGTGCTTTCAACACCATTCAACCAATGATCCTGAAGGACAAGATGCTGTGCGCAGAGGTGGACCAGCACCTGTCATCATGGATCCTGGACTACCTCACTAACCGGCCACAGTTTGTGAGAACCCGAGATTGTATTTCTGACATGATCATTGGTAGCACGGGGGCCCCCCAGTGAACGGTTTTGGCTCCCTTCCTGTTCACCCTTTATACTGCGGACTTCTCACACAACACAACACACTGCCATCTACAGAAGTTCTCCGACGACTCTGCAATCATTGGCCTCATCTCCAACAGAGATGAAGCTGAGTACAGAGGACTTATCCAGGACTTCGTGGACTGATGCCATCGGAACTGCCTCCAGATCAACGCGAGGAAAACTAAGGAGCTGGTGGTGGACTGCCGCAGACAAGGACAACCCCTCACAGCACCAGTAAACATACAGGGAACAGACATTGAGATTTATTTATTTATTTATTTGTTTATTTGTTTATTTGTCAGGGACAGCGCAATAAACATAGACAAAAAAAGTCTGATGTGTGGCACAGAGAGTGCATAGCATTAAGCTAATTTGCAACTCTTGTTCCTGGATGGGCTTTAGAGAAAAGAAACAGATAAAAAGATGAAGAAAAAACAAAATGAAAACAGTATAAACAATATCCACATACATCAATGCAAACGAAATTATAAATACACAATATAAAAACCTGATTCACATTTGCCTGTTACAGTAAAATGCCTATTACACATTTGCTTTCCCTTCTTCACTCACACCCTGCAGACAATCATTTCATACATGGGTACATTCTTGTTTACTTTTCAGCCAATTTTTAACCTTTGTAGTAAATGTTTTAAAATCCGTGATTATTTTGATTTCATTTGGCATTGTGTTCCAGATATAACTGCCCTTTATAGAGAAAGCTGTTTGTCCAAATGTGGTTCTGTGGTGGGATATTTTACAGTTATTGTTAACAGAACTCCTGGTGGCTCTGCTGCTGTCCTGTCTTTGGATGAATCCAACAAGTGGTTCTGGCGCTGATTTATGGAAACATTTGAAAATTAATTTCAGAAAACAGATGTCAGTGAAACTCTCAAAACTCAGTAGGTTATATTTTTTTAGAATATAACAATGATGCCACCTAATGGGCTTTTTATCCAAGATTTTTAGAGTTTGATTATATAATGAACCTATATGTTTTATTGTAGAAGGAGCTGCTTGAGCCCAGACTGTCAGACAGTATGATATATGCGAAAAAACCATAGAATGCATACAGTGAGGTAAAAAAGTATTTAGTCAGCCACCAATTGTGCATGTTCTCCCACTTAAAAGATGAGAGAGGTCTCCAATTTTCATCATTGGTATACCTCAACTATGAGAGACAAAATAAGAAAAAAAAATCCAGAAAATCACATTGAAGGATTTTTAATGAATTAATTGGTAAATTCCTTGGTAAAATAAGTATTTGGTCAAGAACAAAAGTTCATCTCAATACTTTGTCATTGCCAACAAAGGGTATATAACAGAGGTCAAACGTTTTCTGTAAGTTTTCACAAGGTTTTCACACACTGTTGCTGGTATTTTGGCCCATTCCTCCATGCAGATCTCCTCTAAAGCATTGATGTTTTGGGGCTGTCGCTGGGCAACACAGACTTTCAACTCCCTCCAAAGATTTTCTATGGGGTTGAGATCTGGAGACTGGCTAGGCCACTCCAGGACCTTGAAATGCTTCTTACGAAGCCACTCCTTCATTGCCCGGGTGGTGTGTTTGGGATCATTGTCATGCTGAAAGACCCAGCCACGTTTCATCTTCATTGCCCTTGCTGGTGGAAGGAGGTTTTCACTCAAAATCTCACAATACATGGCCCCATTCATTCTTTCCTTTACACGGATCAGTCGTCCTGGTCCCCTTGCAGGAAAAACAGCCCCAAAGTATGTTTCCACCCCCATGCTTCACAGTAGGTATGGTGTTCTTTCTCCTCCAAACACAACAAGTTGAGTTTTTACCAAAAGGTTCAATTCAATTCAATTCAATTCAATTCAATTCAATTCAATTCAACTTTATTTATATAGCGCCATTTCACAACAACAGTCATCTCATAGCACTATTAGCTGTAGGGGGAACCCCCACAGTTGCAGAAAGACCCCAGCAATCAGGCGATCCCCTGTGAGCAAGCACTTGGCGACGGTGGAGAAGAAAAACTCCCTTTTAACAGGAAGAAACCTCCAGCAGAACCAGGCTCAGGGAGGGGCAGTCATCTGCTGCGACTGGCTGGGGGGTGAGGGGATAGAGAAGAAGAAAAGAACAGACATGTAGAGAGCAAACAGCACGATGGGGACTCAATCTATGGGAGAGAACAAATAAATGTTAATGACCAGCAAAAAAAATATTTCATTGAGAGTGAGAAAAGGAGTGAGGCCCAGTGCATTACTGGAGGTCCCCCGGCTGACTAAACCTATTAGCAGCATAACTAAGGGAGGGTTCAGAAACACATGATCCCTCCCTAATTGTAGGCTATATCAAAAAGGTAGGTTTTAGCCCTATTCTTAAAAACAGAGATCGAGTCTGACTTCCGAATCCAGATTGGCAGCTGATTCCACAGGAGAGGAGCTTGATAACTGAAGGCTCTGCCTCCCTTTGTACTTTTGGAGATTCTAGGTATTACAAGTAATCCAGCATTTTGGGAGCGTAGTGCTCTGTTAGGATAATACGGTAGTATCAGATCTTTTAAATAAAAAGGAGCCTGATTGTTTAGAGCTTTGTAAGTGGGTGATTCCATTTATTTGGGGTCCAGTGCACTATATCAGGGGTATCCGACTTTCAAGCGCTCTCTCTTTTTCTGTAATTTGCAGATGTCGGTTTCGTTTTTATAACATGCAAGGGAACATAAAAGAGTTTCAGACTTGCATTGCAATTTAAAAAAAAATCATTGATTTTGCCGTTACCATCGAAACTATTGGTCGTGTCCCCTCATTTTTCTCAGTTTTTGTGTGACATGACAATCGCATCAATTTCAAAGTACCTTAAAGGGATCTCTGAGTAACTCTTTCTACTCATTTATGCAAGAGATAACAGAGTAGTAATGCAAATTCAAAATAAAACATTCCCCAGTGTGATCGTATCTATGGTTTTTGTACGGCGACCCCTGCAAATTTACTCGTACGACGTAAATTTTCGTGTCCCAGAATTTACGCAGCAACATGCAAGTTATTTGGTAAAGTAACAAGAAAAAAAGAAGTGCTGATGCTTTTCACTTTGCACCTTTCAAATCCCAAACCATACACGTAAAAAGGAGATCAGTCTTTGTGAAGCTCAGATGTAGAATATTTCAATAAAATCTCAAACATTTATGACATATCGAATATGGTGTCCCTTAAAAAATTTACATCTTCGGTCTTGGTCGGCCGCTCGCAGCCCCATCTGGCGAGGTGACCGCCCTGGGAAAGCACTTTTATTTTCTCTACCCCAGATGTGCTCAACCCATGTGGAGAGGATTAACCGTGGCCACTTTATATTGAAGTTATCGAAGGTCCAAACTTCCGTGTCCCACATTTACGCCTTTTGTGATTTTACGTCTTATCCAACAAACAGGGAGAATTTGAAGGTATGTATACACGTTATCACATCTTAATATATATCTAACTAACTAACTAACCTGCACTTATATAGCGCTTTTCTAGTCACAAAGACCACTCAAAGCGCTTTCATTAATACTAACCCTCTATTCTAAGGGCCTATAGGAAACAGATATCTAGGGACAATTTAGAACAGCCAATTAACCTAACATGCATGTCTTTGGCATGTGGGAGGAAACCGGAGAAATCCCGGAGTAAACCCACGCAACACGGGGAGAACATGCAAACTCCACACAGATCACTGTTGGTCGGGGGCTGGGATCGAACCCACGATCCCACGATCCCCACAATCCCCCGGCCAAGGGTAAACTGTGCTGCCACAGTGCTAACCACTGCGCCACCGTGCAGCAAATATATATGTCATGAAAATGTAGCTGTTGATGAGTTTTGATGCGTTTAAAAAAACCGGAAGTGTTGAAGTTGTTTCGTGTAAAACGTGTGCCATTGCAAAGTGCATTCAACTCCATACCGGGAAACAAAAGCCCGAGTGTCCCATTTACGCCTTAACTTACAAGTAGTTAAAGTGAGCTCTCATCCTCAAGAGTTTTGGACATTTGAATTATATACTTGTTTCTGGTGCTTCTTTATCCTCATAAAATACCTATTGGAGTTGTCGCTTATAAAGTATAATCTAAAAACGAGGGAAATGCCATAGACGTAAAGCAAATTAAAGGGAAACCAAAACAATAGCGTGTCCATTTACGTCGCCTGCACCAGGTCGTTTTCTGGAAATCAAGTCAATGTCATGGTTTATTTTGCATTATATTTGTTACCGTAGATCATTTTGCAAGTACCTGTATAAGTTTTAAGGTAAAAAATTAGAAATATGTGTCGAAATGAGTGGCTGTACCTTGAGTGAGATCAAGACGTAAACAGGGACTCAAACAAGTCTATAAAGAGACTCAAAATTTCATTTTCATGAAAAGAGGCTTTAAATAGGTCATGCTATTTGGGAAAGTAGTCAGACTAGAGTACCTAACACATGCCAACTTTCAAAGAATGAAAGTGTTCTTGGCTTTTATGTCCAAAACCATTTTTAGGTTTGGTGTCCCCTTTACACCAGAAAATGGTCACGCGTGTGCACACTTGCATGCTATCTGTTCCTGAACGCGAATGCCGTTACGAAAATAGTTAATAGTTTCATAAACCTGACACAATTGGATAGTGATTAGTCAATTTCATGTGCAGATTTGATGAATTTTAAATTTTGCCACCAATGTCACACATTGGACCCCTAATAAATGGAATCACCCAAGTAAGAAGAAGGATTTTAAACTTAATTCTAAACTCTATGGGAAGCCAATGAAGGGAGGCCAGAACTGGAGAGATATGATCTCTCTTTCTAGTACCTGTTAAAACTCTTGCTGCAGCATTTTGGATCAGCTGAAGACTTTTTAAAGATGTTTTAGGACAGCCTGATAATAAAGAATTACAATAATCTAATCTCGAGCTAACAAAAGCGTGGATCAGTTTCTCAGCATCACTCTGAGACAAGATGCTCCTAATCTTGGCAATATTACGCAAATGATAGAAGGCAGTCTTAGAAACAAATTTAATATGTGAATTGAAGGACAAATCCTGATCAAAAATAACTCCAAGGTTCCTCACAGAGCTATTAAGAGAAAGAGTAACCGCATCCAAACTGAAAGTTTGATTTGGAAAGGAATTTCTAAGGTTTTTTGGACCAACAAAAATTACTTTA
The DNA here is from genome assembly GCA_020510985.1 of Pholidichthys leucotaenia. NCBI lineage: Eukaryota > Metazoa > Chordata > Actinopteri > Cichliformes > Pholidichthyidae > Pholidichthys > Pholidichthys leucotaenia. The sequence goes on along the minus strand of CM035839.1, from coordinate 429,849,058 downwards.
GTCTTATCTGAATTTAATAGCAGGAAATTACAAGTCATCCAAGCTTTGATTTCCTTAAGACAGGCTTCTAACTTGGCTAATTGATTACTATCATCTGGCTTCATTGACAGGTATTATTGTGTGTCATCAGCATAACAATGAAAATGTATACAGTGCTTTCTAATAATGTTGCCTAACGGAGGCATATATAAACTAAAAAGAGTAGGGCCTAGCACAGATCCCTGTGGAACTCCATGACTAAGCTTTGAGTTGAAAGAAAACTCATTATTTACATGAACAAACTGGAACCTATCAGATAAATAAGATCTAAACCACTGCAACGAAGCTCCATTAAGTCCAACATAGTGTTCTAATCTATCAAGTAGAATATTATGATCGATAGTATCAAAAGCTGCACTAAGGTCTAAAAGGACAAGTACAGAAACTAGTCCATTATCAGATGCAATGAGGAGGTCGTTAGTGACCTTCGCTAAGGCTGTTTCAGTACTATAATGGATTCTAAACCCAGATTGAAACTCTTCAAGTAAACCATTTCCCTGCAGGTGGTCAAATAATTGCGTAGCAACAACTCTTTCTAAGATTTTTGAAATGAAAGGGAGATTAGAGGTTGGTCTATAGTTAGCTAAAGCTCCTGGATCTAGCGTTGGCTTTTTGAGTAAGGGTTTAATTACAGCCGTTTTAAAAGCCTGCGGTACATGGCCTAAAGTTAATGAAGAATTGATTATATGAAGAATAAGGCTACCAATAAGTGGGAAGACTTCTTTAAATAACCTGGTAGGAATAGGGTCTAAAAGACAAGTTGAAGGTTTGGATGAGGAAACTATTTTGTCTAACTCACAAAGGTCGATTGGAGTAAACTCATCAAGACAGACATCAATAGAAGGAGTTGTAGTAGTTATAGTATTTAAGTTAACTGTAGGAAGAATCTGATTGATTTTATCTCTGATGGATGAAATTTTATTATTGAAAAGTTCATAAAGTCCTGACTAGTAAGCTCTAAGGGAATGCTAGGATTGACAGAGTCCTGACCTCATTGTCAACCTGGCTACAGTACTGAAAAGAAACCTGGGATTATTCTTGTTCTCTTCTATTAATGCAGAGTAATAACTCTTTCTAGCTTTTCTAAGAGATTTTTTATAAATTAAAGATGATTTCTCCAAGCTAAATAGATTTCATCTAAATTAGTGGAGCGCCATTTTCTTTCTAATTGACGAGTCTTCTGTTTTAAGCTACAAGTTTCTGTGTTGAACCAAGGAGTTAGAAATCTCTGATTAGACTTTTTCTTTTTTAAGGGGGCCACCAAGTCTAGAGTCTGATGCAGAGAAGCTGAAACACTATCCACCATGTTATCCAGTTACAGAAGGAGCAAGCTGTCTATAGCTTATTTCTGTTGTGTTGACACATGGCATAGAGGAAAACAATCTGCATAAATTTGGTACACGCCTCATCTGAGAGGCATCTACTGTAATAATGTTTTTCTTTAGGAGCCAAATAGTCAGAAATAGTAAAATCAAAGGTTAACAGACAATGTTCTGACAGTACAGGGTTATGAAGAGACACTACAAGATTTTCTATTTCTATGCCATATGTCAGAACAAGGTCCAATGTATGGTGGAGGTAATGAGTAGAATTTCCTACTTTCTGAGAAAACCCAATCGAGTCTAATATTGAATTAAAAGCCACATTAAGGCAGTCACTATCTACATCCACATGTATATTAAAGTCCCCTACTATAATTATTCTATCAGATTTCAGCACTAAATCAGCTAAGAAATCAGCAAATTCGGATAAAAATTCTGAGTAGGTTGATGGGGGACGATAAACTATGACAAATAAAATTGGGTTTAACCTAAAATTGCTAAAGTGCCCAATACTGAGGACCAGGCCCTCAAAGGAATTATAACATGTTTTTTGCTTTACATTAACTAGTAATTTGGAATGGTAAATTGTTGCTACTCCTCCTCCCGACCAGAACTTCTGGGATTTTGACAGTTTAATAAACCAGAGGGAGCTGATTCATTTAAACCAACATAATCCACTTGCCCTACCAAGTCTCTGTAAGGGAAATTAAATCAATCTGATGATCAATTAACAGATCATGGA